>WNWU01000004.1:21507790-21529639 GCA_012654045.1 Ptyas mucosa
TAGGAATAGGAATAGGAATAGGAATAGGAATAGGAATAGGAATAGGATACCTTGGGGGTCTTCTAGTTCAGCCCTGCTCAAGCAGGAGATCCTATACCATTTCAGACAAGTGGCTTGTCTAGTCTCTTCTTAAAAACCTTCACTGATGGAGTGCTCACGATTTCTGGAGGCAAGCTGTTCCACTGGTTAATTGTCCCCACTATTAGGAAGTTTCTCCTTAATTCCAGGTTGCTTCTCTCTTTGATTCGTTTCCAACCATTCCAACTTGACAACCTATCTTTTCAATTTCTAAAGCTTCAAAACTTTGCTTGACTTTCCATTGTACACAGAAATAGAATTAAAAGTATAATGTAAAGTTTTCTTTAATGTAGGGAAATTGTGAAAATATTTACCAGAGAGAATATTTGTTTGGTTCCTTTTAGGTACTTGTTGACGTGCCATGCACAAATGATCGAAAATCAGTCTTGGAGGAAGAGAACAATATCTTCACATATGCAAGAAAAGGGGAACGCCAGATGTTGCCAATGCTCCAGCTGCAACTGCTCATGTGAGTGATTATAATGTATTGTCTACCAATGATTCAAGAAAAGAATGTTCTAGACCAGTGATGGCTAATCTTTTTGCCATCGCGTGCCAAAAGTGGGGGGAGTGCGGGGGGGTCATGTACATGCGTGCCCACACCCATAATTCTATGTGCCCTGCCCCCCCCCCCCCGTGTGTAATCTGCTGTGTTCTCCCCGCTTTTGGCACATGATGGCCCAGTAGGCCCGTTTTTTGCCCTCCCCAGGCTCCAGAGGCTTTCTAGGACCCTGGGGAGGGTGAAAATAGCCTTCCCTACCTCCTAGGGGCCCTCCAAAGGCCAGAAAAAGCCTGTTTCCCAACATCTGGTGGGCCCAGAAGACCTGAAAATCAGCTGGCCAGCGCATGCATGCCCGCTGGAGCTGAACTTGTGTGCCCACCGATATGGCTCCGCATGCCACCTGTGGCACTCGTGCCATAGGTTCGCCACCACGGTTCTAGACAGTTCAAAAATGTTTTGTTCCTCTCTTGTCCTGGGCCATGCAATTCCAAAGATGGTCTTTCAATTTCCAGAAGTAAAGTCTACCAACAGGGATCAATTTGTGGTGTTCCAATTCCAAGATATATCAAACAGTTCAGAGAATTCACTTTCATAAACCAATGAATTGCCCCCAGAACAGAACAGAAATTGAAGTTAAAACTATTGGAATAAATATAAATAACCCCAAATATGCTTATGATATTACATTAATGGCCAGAAGTGAGGAAGACTAAATCATGTGTTGAAGATGAAAGATAGGGGTAAAAAAGCCAGTCTGATGCTTAGTGGTTTTTTTAAAAAAACCAATATTCTAAAATTGTGTCAATTGCTAGTGTCAACTCATTGCCAATAGGAAAGAAGTAGTAACACACATTATTTTCTCAGGGTCAAAACTGCACAGAGATGGTTAACCAAAAGGAAAAAAAGATGTCTGCTACTTAGGTGAAATATGGCAAATCTAGATATATATTTATAGAGACACTTTACTGCCAACCATGGTACATGGTATCAAGGCTTCTCTTCCCAATCATAAGATAGCTGTGAAAGCTAGACTGTCATAAATGCAGAACAAAGAAAATCTATGCTTTTGAATTGTGGTGCTGGAGAAAGTTATTGGAATACCTTCATTAGCAAGAAGAATCAATAAAGATAAAGTAGACTAGATAAAGTAAAACCAGACTACTAATTAGAAGTCTAATAAAGTCTAACTAATTATTAAGCTATAAGTTAAATATTTGAGATGTATAATGTAAGGCAAGGTCGTCGAAAAAGACCCCAAGCTTCAAAAAATCAAAAACAGTAGACAATCCTGATGATTTATTATCTATTGAGTGACAAAGAGCTTGAAATGATGGAATGATCAAACAACTAAAATATTACCCATTATGAATCTTCAATTTCAACTACATTAATATTCTTATACCCAGGAGTCTTCCACTCTTGAACTAAATTCTTTGAAAATTCCATAATACTCAATTATGCTTTTTCATTATTTGATGGCTGGGCGAAAACAATACTGCTGGCAAGGATTTCATTCTCTTTGGCTGGAGGCCAGATTTGAGTTTTGAAAAATGAGGTCGGACTGGCATAAGTATGCAGGGGTTTCCCATTCACAAAATTGCAGAACACTGCAATTGTGCCTAGTAACAAAACAAAAAAGGCAAGTGTGACAGATAGGATTCCATGGGAGATGTCTGGGTCTATCGGTGCCTATAAGCATTATTTCTAGGAACTCAGTAAATTAATGACAAATTAACAAGGCAGAGAAAGGAGAATTGATTCTGTGTATATCTAGGGCCCAAAATATAGCGTAGGGTAAGAATTCTCTGTGCATTCTTGCACTGGCATATGGTGTATGCTTCACTCTGTTGAATAAGTGGCTCAGTACAGCTGAGAGGCATTCCCCAAATTAATTTCTTTCCTGCTTTTTTCCAGAGCTGGTGTGCTTGCTGCTAAGCCAGGAGGAGAGGTGGTGTATTCCACATGCTCTCTCTCTGAGCTCCAAAATGAGTATGTGGTTGAGAGAGCTGTGGAGTTACTAAACATCCAGTACAGCATCAATGTGAAAGTAGAGGACTTGAGCCATTTTCGGAGATTGTTCCAAAACACATTTTCTTTCTATTCAAATTGTAGACTTGGAGAACTTATCCTGCCTCACCTCACGGCTAACTTTGGACCCATGTATTTTTGCAAATTGCAGAGAATAAATTAGACTGAAGAAAGAAGAGTGTAAAAGGAAGAAAGGGATTTTCCATATATTATTAAACATCTCTTCAAAAGACGTAATGGAATTTACAAAAAGCCAGACATTTTTGTGTGTGTGTGTGTGTGTAGTTTACATGCCTGGGCCCTTTACACGTCATTCAATGCCTGTTCTTTGCAAGGAAGTACTTCTCTTCATGGGCAGTCTTACCAGGTAGAAATTCCATTTACATGCTCCTAATGCATGTAAGTTGCATTTACATACATCTAATTATATAAATAATTGTGTGCTTGCATCAGTGTTGGGTTATACTGTATACGTTAGAGAATATCCAGCTGAGCAGTATCCAGATGTATGAGGGCTTCAAGTTTCAGAAAACTTTATATCATTGTATCCTATCTTTGAATTTGGGAGTTGTGAATCCCAGTGCCTTTGGAGGTTGCCAGAATGGGAATGGTTATAGTAGAGACATTTCTGCCATGTGTATCAGAATTTCAGAATAACAGAGTTGGAAGGGACTTCGGAGGTCTTCTGGTCCAATCCTCTGCTTACGCAGGAGACCTATACCATTCTGAACAAATGATTGTCCAATCTCTTGTTAAAAGTTCTAGTGATGAAGCATCTACAACTTCTGGAGGCAAGCTGTTCCACCGATTGTTCTCACCGACAAGAAATTTCTCCTTAATTTTATGTTGTATCTCTATGATAAGCTTTCAGCTGTTAAATGTCTATGGAGATGCTCAATCATCCAGGTCATGGTCGTCCCAAAAGTGCTTTTCAAGAGGCCAACTGGATTTCCCTTTTTTTAAAAAAAAATTTGAAAATGTTCTGCTTCTCATTCAAGAAGTTCTTCATTTCCTGAATTGAACGGAATGGAATTGAACTCCAGAACTGAAGAAGCTTCTTGGATGAGAAGTGAAATGTTTTCAAGGATAAAAAAACCCAAGAAAGTTCAGTTGCATTTTGAAAAGCACCTTTGGGGCATTCCTCTATTATTTCTTGTCTTGCCCTCAGGTGCTTTGGAGAATAGGTTGATCCCCTCTTCTCTGTGACAAGCCCCTCAAATATTGGAGGACTCCTATCATGTCAGCCCTAATCCTTCTCTTCATTAAACTAGACATTCCCAGTTCCCACAACCATTCATTCTTTGGTTTAGACTCCAATCCCCTAATCATCTTTGTTGCTCTTCTCTGAACTCTCTCAAAAGTCTCAACATCTTTTTTGTATTGTGACCAAAGCTGGATGCAGTATTCCAAGTGTGGTGTTATCAGTGCAGTACTAACACTTCATGTGAATTTGATATTATCCCTCTATTGATGCAGCCTAGGTTTGCATCGGGGTTTTTGGCAGCTTTAGCACATTACTAGCTCATACTTAAAGTGATGGTCTGCTAGGACTCCTAGATCCATCTTATTGTTGCTGCTGTTGAGGCAGGTGTCACCTATTCTATACCTGTGAATTTGGTTTTTCTTGCCTAAATGTGAAACCTTACCTTTCTCAGTATTGAACTGCATTTTGTTGGATGTCTGTTTTCATAAACAATAGTATGATACATTTAACATTTAAAATGTTAAACGTAAATGTCAAACACAATATGAAGAACAAATATTGGGAAAGTGATTGATTATCTGCATTGAGATAATGTCAGCATATTCTCCAGAAGGTCCCCAACCTGGCCCTTCTGGTTCTTCCAGTGGTGCACCCAAGTGTGTCTATAACCAAGTATAAAGTGTATTAACATGTAGTCCTCAACTTACAGCCATTCATTTACTGACCGTTCAAAGTTACAACAGCACTGAAAAAAATGACTTATGACCTTTTTTTCACACTTATGACTTGCAGAATTGCTGTGGTCACGTGGGCAAAATTTGTACGCTTGGCAACTGGCATGTATTTTATGATGGTTGCAGTGTCCTGGGGTCATGTGATCACCCTTTGTGACTTCTGATAAGCAAAGACAATGGGAAAGTCACTTAACAACCATGTTAGTAACGATTGCAGTGATTCACTTAATAACTGGCCAGAAAGGTTGTAAAATGGCGGTAAAACTCATTTAACTGTCTTGCTTAGCACTGGAAATTTTGGGCTCAGTTTTGGTTGCAAGTCAATGACTTGCCAATACTACTGTTTTCTAAATATCCATTGATTAAACTGATTATTGGTTTTCAGGGCTAATCTGAATTTGATATTGGCTTAATTTATGGTTGCATGTCTGGCTGGAAGATTGGTGGATTGTTTTATTTTTCTTGCTGCAGCCTACTGTTAGGTAGGATTTTGCAGTCCAAATAAAGTACCATACTTTTTGCACTATAAGACGCTCCGGACCATAAGATGCACCTAACTTTTGGGGAGAAAACAAGAAAAAAAAATCTGCTTCTGCCTCCCAGCATCCATAGGTATTCATCTGGCTAGCATCCTTGCAGCAAACAGCCTGGTCAGCTTCAGCATGTTATCACAGCCTGATTTAGCACAAGCAGCTGATTGGCGGTTGGATCAGCCTCCCGGAATACCGCTGATCAGCTGCTCCAGGCTGCGGGGATCGCCGCCGCCTATCGCCACCTCCACATGCCCCATTTTCAGCCTCTGAGCACCCCTTTTTTGGCCTCTGTGCATCCTGTTTTTGGCCCATTCCAGGCGGCGGGGCACACAGAGGCCAAAAATGGGGCACACGGAGGCTGAAAATGGCCGGTGGGTGGACAGGGCTTCGGCAACATTCGCTCTATAAGATGCCCAGACATTTCCACCCACTTTTGGGGTGGGGGGGAAGTGCGTCTTACAGACTGAAAAATACAGTCATCAATTTCTCTTACTATCAAGAAGCATAGAGGCCAAGTGGATAATTTTAAGGAAGGATACTATGTTTCTGAAGCCTTCCCAACATACATCTGGTTCATTGATATACAGTGATTGTGTGATTACCATTACAGTAGATATCTTCCATGAAGCAGAAACGATGTTTCAGAGCTGAGAACCTAAGAAAAATAAAATGCATCTATGCTGACATTGATAATCAGGATGTCTTGGCTTCTGGTTCAGTGAAACTCATATTTTATGGAAATGAAAAATCCTGATTTAATGTGAAATCTAATCCTTAAGGTTAACTTGGGATGTGGAGGTTTCTGAATAAGAATATCTAGCATCACGAGTATTTTGTATATTCCAAGGAAATATAAAAAGCTTTATTTTGCTCTGGTTTATGCATCATAAAGAGTGATTAAAGGAAAAGCAATGGCTTAGTAAAATGTATAACTAAGATCAAAATTGACTATCTATGGTCAGCACTGAGAAGCCGTACTCCTCAAGATTTCAGATAATTTTTCCAGCTGTACCTGGATATATTGAAGAGTGAATATGAAACCTCTCTATCATTAAGATACTTTTTAAAAAGCCATTTTGGTAAAAACATAGCCTCTGTTAAAGCACTTTATTGTATTATTTTACATATATTGAGTATCAAAATCAATCCTAACCTCCCATTGGGTTCAAGAAGATCAACTGGTAAATAAGTATAGGTTAATGCCAGTTTAACCTACAATCATGGTTTATTAAGGAATTTTGCTCCTTGGTGAATAAATCCTCAAAGCTTCTTGAAGGTGTCCTGCTGTATTACTAATTACTAGGGTTGTGCAAGGCTTCAGATAAAAAAGTAAAAACATGCTACAGAGCATGTGGGGGTCAGACATAGGACTCGTCTACCACTTCCTAAATTTGTTTAAAAAAAAGAAAGAAAAGAAAATGGGATTGCATGACAGCTGTGGAAGTCAGCCAAATGAACCTGGGAATGCTGTATTTGGGTTAAACTTTAAGCCTTAAAGAGTAGAAGACTGGTGCTACATTCACATTCCTCAGTGCTCCCAAATAGATCTTTATGCTTTTGAATTGGAAGATTGCACTGCCCTGTTGTTTTTATATGTACTATTTTCCAATTGCTTTCTTGTCTGTATAAGTATTTGCTGGAACAGAGTCTCCACCCTAATGTTTTTAGAGCCCATTTAAAAGTTGTGAGGAGCGAAGACTTCCGGTGGGACCACGACATCGCCGGACGCTTCTTTCCAAAGCGCCAACCCAGGGCTGCGTAGAACCACAAGAACAGCGACTATCAGTTGTCTTGCGGTTTGGAAACTTTCCTCCTGGTAAGAGGGGGGAAAGTGAGTAGACGGGTGGGGTAGAGATCCCTAAGAGCGCCAGATTTTACCCATAATCTGGCGCTCGAAGATGAGAGCTCCCCGCTAAGCCTGTCAGTACTCCGGACCCTGGATGTCTCTGCTTTGCAGAGCTAGATGTCGTGGCCATCCCAGCAACCAAATTTAAATAAATATTTTTGAATCGAGCTGGCGGAGCATAAGCAGCAAGAATAAAACAGCAAGTATTTTCTTTTTTTTAACTCCAAAGATTTACCTTCTTTAAAAGATTTTCCTTATGCAGAGAAAGTGAAAGCAAGATGGCGTTTGAGTTTCAATGGGGCGTGAAGAAGTGAAAGTTAAAAGCAATTATTGATAAGCCCGTTTGAAACGTAAAACTCTATTCTGAAAAGCGGATTAACCAAGAAAGGAAGTAATTATAATAATTGAAGCAGTAATATAAATTACAAATTGCAAGGGGTCTTTTTTTTTCTCTCTCTTCTTTTTGATACTTTTCCCCCCCCTGTCCTTTTGGAAGGGAGAGAAGAAGGGGGGCAAGATGGCTGGTCTTTTTGAAAGCAAAGAAAGTAAAGAAGGGTTAATTAACCCTCACATATGGTCTGATTTTGAGGAAGCTCTGAGCTCAATTACCTCTGCTTTATTGGGAAAAATTGATACTATATTTCAAGCTTTTCAAGTTGGAAACAATGAAATACATGGAAATACTGAGTTGCAATCTAGCAGTGGGGGATTGACTGAAGAGCTGGGAGAAGGAAAAAAACAACAACAGCCTACAGTATTTTTGGAGAGCAAAATGGATGCCTTGCAGAATAAGGAGCAAGAAATTTTGGGAGCTGATGAGACTTTGGCCATATGAATTCTTTGTTACAAAGTCCAACCTGCAGTTAAAGAGCTGCTTTCAGAAGAAGTTATACTTTTGCAAAAATTTTATAATATGCAATCCCCAAAAATGCAAGATTATATTGGAGTTAAAAAAGGCAGAGGAATTAGAGTGAAGAAAAGAGTTTGTAAAAAGGAGAAGAAAAAAGACTGGAGACAAGGAAAATAACCCTGCTTGATGAGATGATGGTCCTTAAAAAGTATTGTTTAAGTGCTTAAAGATTTTGAACTTTTGGAAGAAAACAACCAACAGCTTAATGCCAGTTAACTAAGCGATGAGCGATGAGGAGGAGGTAACCTACAGTTGTATTGGAATATTTTGAGAAGAATAAACAGATCACTGCAATGCTGGTGTGTTGGGTTGTGAAATAAGCCTTGACCTGAGTGATTTGGAATATTTTATTAAGGACTGTAATAAATTTGGACTTAATTGTAATTGCAGAAGTTTTAATGAATATAGTAAACTGGAGTTTTCTGCTTGAAGGTAATAAATATAAGGCAAAAGGACTACGGGTCTAGGGCAATTGCAGCTGATCTGGTGGTTTCCCTAATACGTCTGATGAATTTATTAATCTAATTTTTGGCTGGATTTGATGGATATTATTTGATATACAATTACAAAGTCACTCGGGGGGGTTACATAAAGAAGTATTTTTTATTTAGGTGGGTAGACGCAAATGAAGATATTCTAAATGCTGTTGGAAGACGTGAACATAAGAAGATTAACAACTAGTTAATTTAATCTAGTATGAAGAATTTAAATGTTTGATATAGCTACTAAACGATGTTTTTAGTTGATTTGTTAATATGTGCTGCTAAACTAATAAGAGGTTTGATTACTGCTTTTTAGCTAGAATTTTTTTTTTTAAAGTGTTTTAACTATAATTGGACCTTAATGGTTTAAAAGTGGAGGACGGAAGAGTTTATATAATATTTTATTTTAAATTTGGGGTTTTTGAATGAGTTTTCTTTTTTTGTTTTCAATGAAAGAAGTTATAAAATATCTTGTTAAACTGTATAGATTTAATAATCTGCTAAGTATGTATTAGTTAAATTGAGTAACGATAGGTTTGATTAGGTAATATTTAACTGTTTTATTAACTGCTGCAATTATAAATGGATACTAATTTTGTTAAATTAGATGGAATAAGAAGAAAGAAGACTTGCTTTCCTTTTATTTACTTGCTTAATGATTATGATAAGTGAGAGATGGAGTTGAATTTAGGGGATTCAAGCTGTATTTTATATTTTGTATTTGCTCTGGGAAGTCGGGGTGGTGGTGGTTGGGGAGGGGGGGGAAATGTATGTAAAACTTTTAAAACTTTTTCAATAAAAAAAAAAGTTGTGAGGAGCCAGCCTTTTTTCTAAGGACCAATAGAACTCATAAAAGTTCTGTCTGTCTACTCTATGCTATGCAGCTTTAATTCTACAGTTAAATACCAATGTACTTTCTCTCTTTCTAGCTTGCTAGCCATGTTTATCAATTTAGGAAACTGATAAGATCAGGCTACTTCAGGAAAAAAGATTTCTTCATAATTGAACTGAAAGAACTTCAGAAATGGCTGCTTGATCTACCGTCTGATGTTAAAAGTACAATGTACTCTAGAGTTGGACCATTAAATTGGGGGCAAATTCCTATAGTTATCAGATAACCCACAATAAAGTTGTTAAGATACCATCAAATACAGAAACTATTCTGCTGCCTTCTGGTTTTTTATTTTTTCAGCCTCACATTCAACGTTAATAAGCATAGCATTTTTTTTATAAAAAAAAAATAAAGACCTGAAAATGTTATAAATGAAAATCCTGGAATTTTTATCTTTCTTTTCAGAATGTTCTAATGTTGTTGGGAGTGAGGACAAGCATGTTAGGAAATATATGACTACATCATGAATTTTCTCGTGATTTTTTTCTCATTTCTTCTCATTGCTGTTTATGTCCCACCACAATCCTGTGTAAACAAGGCATTATGAACTCTAGCTGACCAAGTTATGGAGGCTGAAGCCAAATACCCCGATTCACTGGCCATTATTTTGGGAGATCTAAACAAGGCAAACTTAAGGAAAGAGCTACCAAAATACTTCCAGCATGTCAATTGTCCCACTAGAGGCAAGAATACTTTAGACCAGGGGTTCCCAAACTTGGCAGCTTGGCAGCTTTAAGACTTGTGGACTTCGACTCCCAGAAGTTATGGCAGCTATGCTGGCTGGAGAATTCTGGGAGTCGAAGTCCACAAGTCTTAAAGCTGCCAAGTTTGGGAACCCCTGGTTTAGACCATTGCTACACAACACTAAGATACTTATCGGTCCTTACCACAAGCAGCTGTGGGACACTCTGATCATTGCATGATTCACCTTGTACCTGCTTACAGGCAAAGATTTAAAACCACAAAACCAACAATTAAATCAGTGAAGACCTAGACGGAGGGGGCAAAGTTAAAGCTACAGGCCTGCCTTGACTGCACTTATTGGAATGTTTTTGAAAGTACCTGTGCAGATTTAGATGAACTCACAGACTGTAACATCGTATGTCAGCTTCTGTGAAGACCTATGTGTACCCACCAGGAATTTGCAATATACAGTAACAACAAACCTTGGTTCACAGCTAAACTTAAGCAGCTACCTTGTTCCAAAGAGGAAGCCTACAGAAAAGATGATAAAATGCTGTACAATCAGGCCAGAAATGTATTAAGAGAGATCAGAGCAGCAAAAAGAAGCTACTCTGAAAAGCTAAAGAATCAGTTCTCAACAAATGAACCCGCAAACATGTGGAAAACTCTTCAAAATATCACCGGCTATAGCAAACCTCCTTCCCAGGCTGAAGGAAATCAGCAACTGGCAGATGACCTGAACGTGTTTTACTGCAGGTTTGAAAGGAAACTACAGCCACCTATCTCCACAACCCGCATCTCAGACACACCAACAACAGCCAAACCTCCTATAACTGACCCCATCCCATTGCGTTCACAATCCCTAGTGATCACAGAAAAGGAAGTGCAAGACCTATTTCACAGACAAAAGCCAGGAAAAGCTCCAGGCTCAGACAGGATAACTCCTTCTTGCTTAAAAGTCTGTGATGACCAATTGGCCCCCATCTTCACCCAAATCTTCAATAAATCACTAGAGATGTGCTATGTTCCTTCTTGCTTCAAACGCTCTACTGTGATCCCAGTGTCGAAGAAGCCCACCATCAAGGAATTGAATGACTACAGACCAGTTGCTCTAACATCTGTAGTCATGAAAACCTTTGAAAGACTAGTGCTGTCCCACTTGAAAACCATCACGGATCCATTGTTAGACCCCTTGCAATTTGCATACTGGGCAAATAGATCAACAGATTGATGCTGTTAATATGTCTCTGCACTACATCCTACAACATCTTGAATCTCCAAAGACCTATGCAAGGGTCTTCTTTGTAGACTTTAGTTCAGCATTCAATACCATCATTCCAGACACACTTCTAACTAAACTAAACCAGCTACAGGTACCTGAACACACTTGTAAGTGGATCATAAGCTTCCTAACAAACAGGAAGCAGGTGAAGCTAAGCAGAATCACATCAGATACCTCTACAATTAGCACAGCCCACCCCCCAAGGCTGTGTGCTCTCCCCACTTCTCTGTATACCAATGACTGCATCTCTAATGATCCATCTGTTAAACTACTGAAGTTCGCAGATGACACAACAGTGATCGGTCTCATTCAAGACAATGATGAATCTGCATACAGATGGGGGATTGAACAACTAACCTCGTGGTGCGACTGGAATAATCTGGAACTGAACACACTCAAAACCGTAGAAATGGTGGTAGACTTTAGGAGAAACCCTTCCATACTACCACCTCTCACAATACTAGACAACACAGTATCAACAGTAGACACCTTCAAATTTCTAGGTTCTACCATATCGCAGTTCTAAAATGGACAGCTAACATCAAAAATGTCATCAAAAAAGCACAACAAAGAATGTTCTTTCTGCGCCAACTCAGAAAGCTCAAACTGCCCAAGGAGCTGCTGATCCAGTTCTACAGAGGAATTATTGAGTCTGTCATCTGCACCTCTATAACTGTCTGGTTTGGTTCTGCAATCTAACAAGACAGACACAGACTTCAGAGGATAATTAGAGCTGCAGAAAAAACAATTGCTACCAACCTGCCTTCCATTGAGGACCTGTATACTGCACGAGTCAAAAAGAGGGCTGTGAAAATATTTACAGACCCCTCACTTCCTGGACATAAACTGTTTCAATTCCTACCCTCAAAACGACATTATAGAGCACTGCACACCAGAACAACTAGACACAAGAACAGTTTTTCCCTGAACGCCATCACGCTGCTAAACAAATAATTCCCTCAACACTGTCAAACTATTTACTAAGTCTGCACTACTATTAATCTTCTCATCGTTCCCATCACCCATCTCCTTCCACTTTTGACTGTATGACTGTAATTTTGTTGCTTGTATCCTTACGATTTATATTGATATTGTTTCCTGATTTCTTATTTATACCCTATGACTATCATTAAGTGTTGTACCTTATGATTCTTGACGAATGTATCTTCTTTTATGTACACCAAGAGTGTATGCACCAAGACAAATTCCTTGTGTGTCCAATCACACTTGGCCAATAAAATTCTGTTCTGTTCTGTTCTGTTCTATTCTAGCAAAACTTTCTGAAACAGCTGTACAAATAGTCCTCAACTTACAAGAGTTCATTTAGTGACCAAAGTTACAACGGCACTGAGAAAAGTGATTTAAGACTTTCACACAACCATTGCAGCATCCCTATAGTCGTTCGATTAAAATTTGGATGGTTGGCAACTGACTCATATTTATCACAGTTGCAGTGTCCTGGGAGTGGGTGGGCCATGTGATTTCCTTTTGTGACCTCCTGACAAGCCAAGGCAATGGGGAAGCCAAGATTCATTTAACTGGGTTACTAACTTAACAATTGCAGTGATTCACTTAACAACGTTGGCAAGAAAGGTCGTAAAATGGGGCAAAATTCACTTAGCAAATGTCTCACTTAGGAACAGAAAGGTTGAACTCCGTTGGCTTCCTATGTCAAGGCCTACCTGTGCTGTATAACCATGTTTTTCACCATAAGAACAGGCGTGACTAACATGCTAATTTCCGAGGGAAAAGGCATCGGGACAAAATGAGAAAGTTTCCGGCACACACGACACTTGGGCTTGAATCCCGAACGAAGCCTTGGCATCTTTTGCAGGGGGAGGAGTCCGGTTCGCATCTTTGCCCAGAGCCGAGTGGGAGGAGTCGGAGTACAAGAGCAACGGCTGCGCCACGGCCTGCCCGCTCAGCGATGAGGATGAACGCAACTGCTCTGGTTTCTGCTTTCCTGGCTTGCTCAATAGCGACCCTCCTGCTGCTGAAATGGCGGAGGAAACGGCAGATCCAGGGCAAGATAGCGAAGGCGAGGAGCCGGCGGGAGGGCGCCTTCCAGCAAATGGGAAGAGCCGCACAGCGCTTCCAAGAGCAGGTCTGGAGAGAAGCCCCCTCTCACCCCACTATTAGCTCTGCCACTCCGAGGACCATCCCCACGTTCACAGCCGTAGGGAGAAGCAAGAGGGTCGGGAGTCGTAAGAGCTTCGAAATGGCGATGGACTTGCTCGGGGAGATTTACCTTTCTTCTAAAGCTTGTAGTCTTTTCTAAAGGAACGCATCTCCTTAGTTTCGTTTTTTCATTCCATACTTAAAGGAAATCGTTCATCTGGAAATAGATGGTTATCCTGGTTGGTTCAACCGGTGCAGATTCGAATAGGTCAATGAGATTCGACCAAATCCAGATTTCTGGTTCTCACAGGAGGGGTCGGTGGGACAAAGGTTTAGTCCTAAGGATTGTGTGCCACGCTGTGAATTTATGCTATGTTTAGCAAGACCGCTGGAAGGCAGTGAATAACTGCAAGAGAAGTCGAGTATCTGGATTCTGGAGGTTTAAAGTTGTCTCTCTGTGAATTCAGTTTGACTATTCTGAGTTGCTGGAATCACTATATTAAAGGCAGGTGAGGTGGAGAAATTGGAAGATTTTGATAGGCACGTTTGTTAAGTATATTTTTATTTTTTTGTTCAATTTATATGGGCACCTATCTCAAACTGATGATTGGGTGGTAACAGTGCTTAAAAGGAGATTAAAATAAATATACCAAAAAGGTAAATAATGTATGTGGGCTTGTCTAATAAAACAGTTCTATTTTGTAGTTTATCTGATCAGAATCTTAGTCACAGGATGCATAATTAGAAACATGTCCATGCTTGTGTATTTCATCATACGGTCAAGGATTTATCTTGAGTAAAAGGTTGTTTTCACTTTCATAATTAAAATGAAGAAATACGAAAGCAATCCTCGTGAAGTGACTTGTGTTAACCCATTCAACAGTGTACGCTTGCATATTTATATTGCAAAAGTTCTAAATGTTTGTAGATAGATTATATATATATATATCTAAAAGAAGCAGTGTTTTATTATACTTGGGGATTTTTTCTCTTTCAGAATCCAAATCATCAACCAGAACCTATTTTATCACTGAGTTTGCATGAACTCTGTCAGAAACTTGGGGATGGTTCACTCACACCTGAGACTGTTTTCTACACTTATGTGGATAAGGTGAGGCATCATTCCCTAAGCTAACAAAAATGAGAAATAGGTGTAGGGTAGGATTATTACGATTTTCCTGAGGATCTATAAACATTTTTTAAAAAGTAGATTTGAAAATTGTTTTAGGAATCTGCATTTTTCTTGTGAGTCACTTATTTCTATGGCATCTTCTTTCTTGTTGCTTTTATAAGGGTCTCAATAATGTTAGCAAATTTTATCTCTCTTGCATAGAAAGCATTTTGTCAGTGTAGTAATACACTTCATAAACAGATTCTCTGGCTAATTATTCAGAAAAAAACCCCACTCATTGAGTTCAGTGGTTAATACTCCAAGGTATATAAGAGCCTTGGATAGTACAGTGGTCTAAAGCCCTGTTATTAACATCAGCTGCCTGCAATTATTGCAGGTTCGAATCTCACCAAGGCTCAAGGTTGACTCAGCCTTCCATCCTTTCTAAGGTAGGTAAATTGAGGACCCAGTTTGTGGGGGCAATAAGCTGACTTTGTATAAATATACAAAAGTATGAAGGCTATTGCTTAGCGCATTGTAAGCCGCCCTGAGTCTCCGGAGAAGGGCGGCATATAAATCAAATTAAAAAAAAAAAAAAAAAGGTAGGTGTATATAGTTTGTTTCCCAAAAAAAGCCAACATCAGATAATCTTTTCAAGAAAGAAATAATTTTATAATAAGTACATAGAAGTGAAACTTCTAGTAAGGAAGAAGAAATTGGCCTGTACCAGAAATAGATCCAAAGTAGCAATATCTACTGTCCTTCAGCAGAGTGAAACCTAGTTTTAGTATTTGAATGGGAGACCAAGAGGAAAACATAGGGCTGTAAGCTAGTTTGGCAAGTTGAAAAAATATCCTAGAAGAAGACAGTAGTAAGATTCCATATTGTTACCAAAACCAGCTATTAAATGTGATTGTGAAGCACTAAGAGCTGACCCTGATTCAAAGACTCATTCAGTCAGTTTTTCCTCAGCCTCTTGACCATAAGAGGGAAGTGTGAAGCAAGAATCATAGTCTTTTTTTTTTATCCTCTAGGACTGATATATACCTGCTGGGTGAAAATTTTTACCCAGGAATATTCAGAACCTACTTAGTTTCTACACTGAGGCACACCGATCTTTAGATATGAGAATCATTGGCATTGAACAATTGTTCTGTCCCCGTCCTCCACATGCACAAACCCACACAGACAGACGAGGGTTAAATGACTGGCACACACGGAGGTTTCGTTATCAAGGCTTGGCAGCCCTATGGGAATCGGCTGCCAAGTTCTTTACTAAACAAGGGGGGGTATTCCTTCACCAGATAACAAACACATACACACCAGCTGGGAAAACACAGTCCAAATTCCAATCCTTGAAGCCGACTGAGGCTTGGCACCAAGAAACTAACAAGAATGAAACTTTGTCCGTCACAGAATTCAAACTGCCACCCCACTCCTTTATATAGCCTGTGGGGTGTGGTCCAGTGACTCAGCTAATCCCTGGCACGCCTCATTTGCTGGGATCTTTTAGCACGCCGACGCTGACGTGGGTCCAGCCACAGCTTGTCTCCCTCATCACTTTCCGACCGATTGGAGACACCTGGCTCCTGGCTAATCTCCTCTCCTTCGGCCGGCAGCTGAGGAATTGCCAGAGAGGAGGGGCCAGGGGAGGGAGGCTTGGCTGGCTCCTCTCCTTCATGTTCGGAGCCTTCTTCCTCCGATGCGATGGCCTCGGGGGTCGGAGCCACAACAATAATAAGGCCCATGTAGAAGAGAATTAGTTACCGTTTTGAGAAAAAGAAAAGGGTCACACAACTCAGAGGAGAAAATAAAGAGGTAGAGGAACCAATTGTCTTTAGACATGAGGTAGTTTAGTAGAGCAGATAGACTTGCCTTCAAGTTTCTATTTTTTTCTCCTCTTGTAAAGGTAGGCTTTGTTTCACAGGAGAAATAAAGATGCTGTCTTTCCCTGCTTTTTCTAGGCCTTGAAAGTGACTAAAGATGTCAACTGCATAGTTGATTACATAGCAGAGAACGGATCCCAGCTTCCGCGTATGAACAGCGAAGGGAAAAAGGGCTTGCTCTATGGAGTTCCTGTCAGCATAAAGGATTCCATTAACTGCAAGGTATAGCTGGGGTGGGCCTTGGGTGGGTATGCAGAGCTTTCGTGTGGTCAAAGAACAGGTGGATGTGCAGCTTGTACTCCATTATATAATAAGGAGCATCTTGGCTTTGGATTTGAATTGCTTCTAGCAGGTGCCTATACGCCGCTTCATGTTGCCATCACGTGATGTATCACGACATTTTTTCCCTTCGTGGAGCTGGGATGGGCGTGGCCTGCGCATGATGCATCCAGGCCGCAGGCCGCCAGTTTGACACCCCTGGTATACATGTTAGTTAATATAAGATCATTTTTTCATTTGCCTGTATCTAATAGCTCAAGTCACTTAATGCTAAGCCCTGCTCTCTCTTATAAAATCTTCATTTTTTAAATTTATTTGTTACATTTTTATGTTGCCCTTATGTTGTAAGGTAACTCTGAGCAGCTTAAACCCTTTCTAAGAGGGCCTGGCGCAGGGTGATACGTGAGCCTGCAAACTGTAATGCACATGTTGTTTTTTTTATTCCAATTGTTGGTTTCTTGTATGGCTTTAAGATAGTGTTTAAATTTGTTAGTGACCTTGAATGGTTTTGCAATTAGGCAGCTTTTAAATCAAATCAGTAAGCAAAAATCCATGTTGCATATTGTGTGGGAAACCAGCTGTATCTTAAAAATGTGCTAGAAAATGTGATAACCAAAATAAAATTTACCTTATGCTAAGGATGTTTCACAGTAGTCTTAACATTGATTGCTGTCTGCTAAAACATACAAAGTTCTCTGATACCAACTGGGAATAATAGGACAAGTTAAACAATAACAAAAAATACATAAAACGAATATATAACATAGTGACCTCTGACTTTTTCCAGTAAAGAAGTAATAATACAATGGCCTCTCTCTAATGAATAATACCAATGCTTAAAATGCATTATAAAACTAATACTCAACATACAAAAAAATAAAATAGTCATAATATAGTCTTCACTTAATTTTTGTCTAACTTAATCATAAACTGACAAATTTGAATAAAATTAAGTTTCAGTATTTTTCTAGTCAAATCAAATCTTCTCCTAAGAACTCAGTCAAAATCTGATTTTTGTCCTTGTCTTGTAAGAAATCTAACAGTGGTTTCCAAGTTGCAAGAAAGTTAGTCAAGTTGTTTTTTTCTAATCTTGAAATGTGGATATGTGCTCCTCTTTCCATCTTTGTATAGCAACCTTGAAGCCAATGTCATACATAAGAACCAAGCCCCATGTTTTCTTCCCACCTGTTTATCTGAAATCCCTAAAACCTTGTGGTTTCTTGAAAAGGGTGGAGTCATATAATTTAAATCGGAAGCCGTGGTTTAAAAACCACAGTGTCTTCCATGGTATAACTTACTAACTTATTAACCTGAAGGTCAGACAAGGAATAATGGATGGAAACTGACCAAGGGGAGATTCAACCTAGAAATTAGGAGGAATTTTCTGACAGTGAGAACAATCAACCAATGGAACAGCTTGTCTTCGGAAGTTGTGGGAGCTTCATCACTTGAAACTTTCAAGAAACGATTGGACTGCCATTTGTCAGAAATGGTATAGGGCTGTGATGACGAACCTATAGCACACGTGCCACAAGTGGAACACCTAGGCATATCAGTGGGCACATCAGCTCAGCTCTGGTGCGCATGTGCGTGCTGGCCAGCTGATTTTCGGGCCTTCTGGGCCCACCAGAAGTAGGGAAACAGGCTGTTTCCTGCCTCCAGAGGGCCTGGGGGGTGGGGGGTGGGGAAGGCCCGTTTTCTTTCTTACCTGCTCTAGATCCTCTCTATGCATCTGCGGAGAGTGAAAACAGCCTTTCCCACTCCCTCGGAGGCCCTCTGAAGGCCTGAAAGGGCCCATTTCCCAACTCCAGGTGGGACAGCAAAGACTCCTAGAGAGGCTCTGGAGGCTGGGGACAGCAAAAAACGTCACTTCCTGTCCCACCTGGAGTTGGGAAATGGGCCCTTTCAGGCCTCCGAGGGAGTGGGAAAGGCTGTTTTTGCACTTCCCAGATGCATAGAGAGGATCTCGAGCCAGGAAAGAAAGAAAAATGGGCTTACCAGGCCGAGGGGGGATGGGTTGCGCTCACATGTCCAGGGCAGGGCGCATAGAATTATGGGTGTGAGCACACACACGCGCGAACCTCCTCCACTCCTCCCCCTCCTGGCATGCGATGGCAAAAAGGTTAGCCCTCACTGGTATAGGGTTTCATGCTTGAGCGGGGGGGTTAGACCAGATGACCCTTCTAACTATGTTAAACTGTTAATTAATGAAAACCAAACTGGCCTAACGTGATGTGTACATTCAGTTATACTGTTCATTAATCTAGTTTACCTTGGGCAGTTCTTATGCTGTTCAGGATTTCAGGGAGAAATTTTCTATCAAGAATTTATCCTTGGATCTTCTTTAGGATAATATTCTTAATGTTCCACATGGAAACTAATAAATACATTACCAACTTATTGCTGCTTTTTAACATCTTAAACCCAGCATCACTGAACGATGTCTGATGTTTCTACAGGGAACCTGAATTTCCTTCTCATCTTTATATCTTTTTCCTCATCACAGGGCTATGATACTACTTTGGGCTTTGTAAAGCGTCTTTTCCAGCCAGCAGCAGAAGACGCTGTTGTAGTGCAGGTGTTGAAACATCAAGGAGCGATTCCATTTGTAAAAACAAATATTCCCCAATCTCTATTGAGGTAAATCCTGTATTTATTTTTGCCATTGTCTATGTTTTGATTTTTATATACAGGTAATCCTTGATTCAAGATTATCCATTCACCGATCATTGGAATTTACAGCGGCACTGAAGGAAGGGATTTATGACCAAGGAAATCATTTGAAGTTACAGCTGTTTCAGTGCTCTTTGGTCTTGTGATCAAAGTTGAGGTGTTTGGCAGCTCACCTGCATTTACAGTCGCAGGAGAGTTTCAACTCTTTCCCACCTTCCCTGTCTTCCCCTCCCTTTGGGGCTCCTGACCCCCTAGCTGAGCTTTGCCATCTTCTTCCTCCTGCTGCTGACCAAGTATGCTGCTACATGCACTCCTAGGTTTGATTTACGGTCACTCACTCACACAATCCTGATCAGTAGCTACACTCAAATCACGTTTATTTATTTATTTTATTTATTTAGATTTATATACCGCCCTTCTCCCCAAGGGGACTCAGGGCGGTGAACAGCCAAAAGTAAAAAACATACATACAAAATTTAAAAGCCAAATAAAACCAAATTAAACAATGGCCCCAATTATTTAAAATCCCAATTATAAAATATTAAAACCCCCAAATATTAAAATATTTACAATTTAAAATTTTTAAATTATTTTTACAAAAGAAGGGAAAAAGGGAAGAATTAGGCCAGGCCCGCCTGGTGGAACAGGAAAAATTTTAGCTCACGGCAGAAGGCACGAAGATCCGGGATCCTCTGTAACTCCGGGGGGAGCTCGTTCCAGATAGTGGGTGCCCCCACAGAGAAGGCTCTCCCCCTGGGGGCCACCAGTCGACATTGTTTGGCCGATGGCACCCGGAGGAGCCCCTCTCTATGGGAGCGTACTGGTCGGTGGGAGGCTATTGGTGGTAGTAGGCAGTCCCGTAAGTACCCGGGTCCTAAGCCATGGAGCGCTTTAAAGGTGGTAACCAACACCTTGAAGCACACCCGGAAGACCACCGGGAGCCAGTGCAGCTCGCGCAGGAGAGGAGTAACACGGGAGCGCCACGTCGCTCCCATCACCACCCGCACGGCCGCACTCTGCGCCAGTTGGAGCCTCCGGGTGCTCCTCAAGGGGAGCCCCATGTAGAGAGCATTACAATAGTCCAGGCAAGAGGTGACGAGGGCGTGAGTGACCGTGTGTAAAGAGTCCCGATCCAGAAAGGGACGCAACTGGCGAATCAGGCCCGGAACATTGAAGCACAACAGGTTCTTTGGAATACAGTGAGACCCAGTGAATTTAAAATAAGAGTAAAACTTTTTTAGTAACAACCTATGTTTCCCCTTTCTCTCTCATACACGTGCATGCCTACACACCTATACCACCTTCTCAATTAGGCTGCCAGGCACTAGCTGGAGGGATGGAAGCCACCAAGTCTTGGATCCAAAGACAAAGAGTGGGAGGGCTTCAGGGCCCCTTTTGTCCCCAAAAGTCTTTGCTCTGTTGATTCACAAATTGGTACTACTTTTGCCTTGTTGACTTACAAGTCTGGTACCTGTTGATGGCCCTTGGGGGCAGGGGAGAGGAGCATTTCCATGTAGTGAGGCTCAGCTTGTTTTCCTGGTTCAAGTAAGGTTCTTTTATTACCTTAACAATTTCATTTCTTTTAGACAAAATTCCTGGCTTTTTGTCCAGCCTGCTTCAGCCTTAGATATGACAGCTTCAGCCTCATCTCACATATTCGTCCCCTAGGCATCGAATTAAACAGCAGATGCCACAAAATGGGGTTGGGATGAATAAAACGCTAGGCTGTCAATTCTCCCATCTGTTTTTAAAATTGGCCAGAGGGGACTATTAAAGCAGCTTAAATTGCTAGTAATCTTTGTGATCCCTGTTTCAGCAGCCTTTGGAAATGGGTATTGTTTCTGGGGGCTTCCAGAGGGCCTGTACACTAACATGCGTTCCACATTGGTTGTGATGGGCTTGAAACCTGCCAGTCACAGATCTGTGAGACAGGCAGGGCTGTAATGGAGATTTGCTTACCTAAAGAAAAACATTTAATAAGAGAAATTTCAGCTCCTGTATCCAACAGTTTGCTTAGGATCATTAAAACAAAATAGTAATTCCTCTCACTTTGAGGGGGAATTTCAATATTCCTTCCCCCTCCCATATTGTCAGTCAAGACCCATGTGTTTTCCAAAGCAGGGGGACAGCCCTAGAAATTGACTGAAGGGGTGTGTGTCTTGAGATACTACAGGGACTGAAACTTTCTTTAAAGGTTCTGTTAATTCTTTCAGTTCATGCTGGATCAGTGAAGAACTGCTTGTTCTCTAACTTTCTTGTCATTTTCTTCTTCTGATCCATGCCTTCCTTACTAATAGGAGCCTGAGTGGCGTAGCAGGCTAATGCCTCCTATTAAGGCAGCATTTAACATCCAGCTGCCTGCAATTACTGCGAGTTCTAATCTCACCAGGCTCAAGGTTGACTCAGCCTTCCATCCTTTCTAAGGTGGGTAAAATGAGGACCCGGTTTGTGGGGGCAATAAGCTGACTTTGTATAAATATACAAAAAAAAGTATGAAGGCTATTGCTTAACACATTGTAAGCCGCCCTGAGTCTCCGGAGAAGGGCGGCATATAAATATAAATAATAATAATAATAATAATAATAATAATAATAATAATAATAATAA
>WNWU01000004.1:21529649-21566906 GCA_012654045.1 Ptyas mucosa
AATAATAATAATAATAATAATAATAATAATAATAATAATAATAATAATGTCTTTCTAATGCCTCCACTTGCTTCTTCAAATTCCTAGTAGAAGTCCCATCCCATCTCTCTGTGTTTTCTCCTTAATCTCTCATCTTTTATCACATTTGCACACACACCCATCTCCATTCCCAACTTTCTGCTCCTGGTCGCTTCAAAAATTCCCATTTCTGCTGTCTCCCCCTCTCCTTTCCCACCTGTTTTTTATAACTCCTTCCTCCTCCGCATTCTTTACTTTTATCCTCAACATTCCCAACAGCTTTCCTTGCTTCTCACAAATCCGTTTCCAAAGAGGCTAAGTCTAATGGGTAAGCTGCATCCAATTGTTCAAGTCACTACAATCCACCCAGCAGAGTTTTTAAAAACTGATTGCATGTTTGCAGTGCTTGCATTGAAATGGTGATGATAAAAGGAGGACAAAGCAAATAATATTACTGGCTCTGCACAACTTTGTTTGTCATCAGCTGACAAGACTGTACTGTATGATACTGAAGTGGGTGATTCAAATTGACCAAAGGACTAGTATTTTCAGCCAGTTAACAGTACCCCTTATCTCTACCATGCACTGTGTAAGTGATCATTGTTAAAGCTTAAGGAAGCATATATTTTTTAAGAAGTAGAAGAGTTGAACTTGACCAAGTTTTTACAATGCTCCTTAGAAGTTAATAATTGATTATGATAATCAACATTTCTTCTTCAGAATTCAAGAAATTTGGGTTTTTTTAATGATTGTGAGAGAGAAATGTACTTACTACTGCTCACTGTTATTACTTATTCCAAATCTGGCCAGAATGTTATGAAATGTGAAACTGTTGAAATCTTGCAATTAGGCAGTCTTGCCCAAAAAAATATTGACCATCTTTAAGATATTACAGAAGTGTAATATGGGGCCCAATGCTGATATCCGAAAAGGTTGCCAGCTTCTGTCTGCAAGATTTTTTTTAGGCCTTTCTACATTGTGGTGAGTACTTGAAAAGACAAAAAAATCCTTCCAAAGAGACACAGTGTAAATACCATTGTTTCAGGTTAAGATTAGTCAAGAGATACAGAAGAATTTTGTAAAAAGGCTAATTGAATCATATTCTTAGATCCCTAAATGGAAGAACTATTAGGAAAATATTTGGAACTATTCCAAAACCAATTGCTGACAATATTCTTTGTCTTTTCAGTTATGACTGCAGCAATCCGATCTTTGGATCAACAGTGCATCCTTTGGATCCCACAAAAAGCCCTGGTGGATCGTCAGGAGGGGAAGGAGCTCTTATTAAAAGTGGAGGATCCATTCTGGGCATTGGCACAGATATAGCAGGCAGCATTCGTATCCCAAGTGCCTTTTGCGGAATTTGTGGTTTAAAACCCACTATGAATAGAATTAGGTTGTATACAAACCCTAATCTTTAACCTACAGAGTTTAAAATATTGTGGATTTCTCTCAGATTTCTGATCTATTCCTGATCTATTATAACTTTATATTGCTTCCTGGTCTACTATAACTGTATATCAGAGTTGCCAAGAAAGGGGGAATTAATAATTAATTCAAATAGTGAAAATTAATCAATCAGATAATTGACTAGGTTAAATCTTGTTTCATTCAAGCGTTGTAGAATTGCTTTTTACATCTGCAATCTTATGTCCACTTCAAATGAATTCTGTTTAACATCTGAAATAGACTGTCCTGTTTTACCCTGCTGTACCCTAATCAACCTAGCATTTCCTGCCTGTCAACCTAGCACTTACCCTGCCAACCTAGCAGTTCAAAAGCATGTAAAAAATGCAAGTAGAAAAATAGGGACCACCTTTGGTGGGAAGGTAACAGCATTTCGTGGGCCTTTGGCATTTAGTCATGCCAGCCACATGACCACAGAGACGTCTTTGGACAGCTCTGGCTCTTTTGCTTTGAAATGGAGATGAGCACTGCCCCCTAGAGTCAGGAACAACTAGCACATATGTGCGAAGGGAATCTTTACCTTTACCCTAATCAAAAAGTTGTGAACTTCCAAGGTTTATCAGTTATGTTTTAATTAATGGGGCAGTATATAAGTGGTATTGCTATTGCTAGTCTAATAGGCTTGGCTGGAATCTTAGCTGTTTTATTTCGTATGAACTAACCCTGTTCAACTAGGTAAACCAAAAATGTTCTCAACATGTCATCTGTGTTAAGTGCTGAAATGAATTCCCCTTTAGAATGTAAAGAAAGAGGAATTGATATTGAAAATTGGGAATCTTGACAGCTTGCTAAAACTACTCTTAATGTCTCTATAGCAAAAAAGGAATTGTTCCATGTATCGCCGGTCAGAAAGGAGGTGAGAGACTACTATTCGATTAGATAAGTGGGAATTGCTTCAAGTGAATATGTTATCCTTTGACATTCTAGTTCACCCAAAAACAGTTTCATCAATTTGTAAAGTAAATTACAATACAAAGTAAATTTTGAAAATGTTGGCAGCTGGCAGCTTTTCAAAAAAGTATGAACTCAGCTTAATGACTTAATGCCAGTAAAAATCATTCTCTGTTCCATGAAAGTTTTATTGTCACTTTGTCTTTTAAAACAAAATGTTTTTGAAATTAGCAATGGGGTATTGTAACAAGAACTTACCAGAAAAAGATTTGAGAACGTTGCTTGCTGTTTCCTAGACTAGGGTATTTTTTAATTGATTTAATTGATTTATATGGCTGCCCAACTTGCAAATTGTGACTCGGGGTGACTTACAAAGGATTACAGGTAGTCCTTAACTTGTGACCATAATTGAGACCAACATTTGGTCATAAGTCATTCCAGTCAGAAGTCAAGTCCACTACATGACAAGATTTGATTTTATGACAGTCTATTGAAAATAGAGAAGAGTAAACAAATGCCTTTTTATTTACAGTACTCTTTAACCTTTTTTTGATCCTATTGTATTGAAAAGTTGTTCTTCTTATGGTGTTATGAAGAGTTCAAATGGGGAAGAGAGGTCATTCATTCTGAAAAGTAGGGAATGAGTTGACTCTTGAGGAGTTAATCACTTTTTAATGAGCTTCAGTGGTTGAAACCTTCCTCTCAGAATTTCCCGAGTCCTAAAAAGCTACTCTTCAATGCTTTCTGTTTCCTTGTTTCTTACTTCCAGTTTTTGTTGGCTTGGGACCAATGGCAAGGGATGTTGACAGCCTTGCCCTTTGCCTGAAGGCTCTCTTGTGCAAGAAAATGTTCCACCTAGATCCCACGGTGCCACCTCTTCCTTTCAACGAGCAAGTAAGATCAGTGATCCTACTAACCATGCAGAGATCTTCAAATCAGAAGATTTGAATCTGAATAATTGGAGAAACACCACTCTCCTTTTTGCATTTCATTGAGAGAAGTGATTATTTTAAAATAAATAAGCGTTAGTAACACTTGGGAAGGAAACCAGGTAAAAAGAGACATCAAGTAGGCTACACTTACAGGCTAAGTGTACAGCTCGTCCTTGATTTACAACCTGTTGCTTAAGAGACCATTCAAAATTACAATGGACCTCCAAATAGTACTTTTGACTCAGTGACAGCCTCTCTCCCCCTCCCATGCTCATGTGTTTACATTTTGGGTGCCTGGCAACTGGCCCAGTCACTGAACATTCAAAAATGCATCACAAATACCATTGACTGGTGCTAATGGTTGATACGGGTTGCTGCCAGCATCATAGGTATCAACCAAGTAAAATTGGGCGCAGTCACACATGATGACTCACTTAATGACAACATGACTTAAGACCATAATTCCAAGCTCAATTATCATAAATCAAGGATTATCTGTATCTCAGAATTCAATTCAGTCAGTCTCTTGTCTCTCAGCTTCAGAAAAATAATACTGAACCGTGTCATGTCTCACCTGGGAAAATGCATTGTATGTTTGCCCACGGGGAAAAGGATATTTAAAGGACTATCTTGTTTTTTCCCCCTTTAAACCTGTGTTAGTGTGCTCAAGCATTGATGTCTTGGGAAAACATTTCATGATTTGGTCCTGTTCTTCAGAACTGTTGCCTAAGGAACTTTATTGGCTTAAGCACCCTTGGCTGTTAGCCTCTGGAGTTAAGCTGATATTTATACCAGCAGATAAAGAACTTAAGTGATTGAGAAATGGATGTTTCTGTAGCTAATGTAGTGCTGATTTATTGAGTCTGGTGTCCTGCTTTTAAGGCATCTACTATGATCAATTATTTTGAAATTTTCTCTTGTTCTTCTGTTGCTCTAGGTTTATACCAGCTCTGCACCCCTCAGAATAGGATATCATGTGACTAATTCCTATAGTATGCCAAGCCCTTCCATGACACGGGCTGTGCTGGAAACCAAGGAGCTTCTGGAAATAAATGGCCATGTGGTATGTATACTTATTAGGGGAGAGGGAGGTATGTGTCGGACCAAAGGGATGTCTGTTTCAGAAGGCAACATCAGTAAACGTAAGAGATTTTTGTGGAGGGTGCAACAGCAGAGAGAGCAAAACTTCACATAAGCGTTATTTGGGCTTTCCCTCCCTTCGTACTAACTCCGCTGCGCTACCTGTTATCAATAAAGGGTGGAGTTTCATGCAAAAAGCAGCTTGGCTAATTTTGCTTTTGAGTATTTCAATACTGTATTCTGGTTCACTTTGCTTTTATCTCTGTAATTTGCTGATTAATTATATTTTATGCTAGTTTTGGTGTCTGCCATATAGAGTTTTTAAAAATTAATTGGATTTGCTTAATGCAGGAGAGCCTTTATATGTGGGATGGCCCTCAGGTTGTTTCCAAGTGGTAGTTAGTTACACAGGTCTGCCATTTGTCTTGACTTTTAGTAGAGTTGTGTAAACCTTTCCCCAAGGGTAAGATTGAATCATATGCAAATGAATGCATTTTTATCATTTAGAGCAACTTTTTTGAACTTGGCAACTTTAAGATGCATAGACTTCAACTCCCATTGTTAGCATGCTGGGGAGTTTTACACATCTTAAAATAGCCAAGTTTGAAAAAACATTGGTTTAGAGAATTGGGGTTTTTTTTCTCAGTCATGTTTCTGACCGTAGATATTTCCCCCAATTTTTTTTTTACAAAAACACCTTTTATTATAAATATTCTTCCATTTCTTTTTAGTTGGTTCCCTTTAAGCCACCTCACATAGTCCATTTTATGACCCACTTATTTCCTGCATCCTTTCTTGGTGATGGTGGTGCAACTTTACTGCAGTCGTTGTAAGTATTGCATTTTCTATACTCTGAAGTGTATATTTGAGGAAATAAGAAGACTAGAAGGCTTATTTTGTGAATGTGATTCCCCCCCCCACCCTTTGTTTTCCTTCTGTTTCCAATTATTTTCGATAGGTGGAGAGACAGGGCTTTAATTTCTGTGACGCTGAAAGCTGCTATGAATGAAACATTTGGGACTAGAACTTCAGCTGTTTGAATCTAATTCTGCTGGAAGCTTTATTTTTATTATAGATCTAAGATACTACAGGTAGTCCTCACTTAGTGACCAAAATTATAACTGGCAACTCCATCACTAAGCATCACCATTGCTAAATGGGAAAATCACATTACCGTGATGACCTTATGTCTCTTCACATTTGTCACACAGCAATCATTAAGGGAGACATCACGAGACTTTGACTTGCAATTTTACTCCTACTTTATCTTGTTGGAAGCCAGTTATACAACAGTGAATAATGATCATAAGACCATATGTCCCTGTAATGAACGTAACTGCGAAGAGTGGTCAAAAAGGGGGGGGGTCTTTCACTCTTGCAACTTCAAACATTTGCTACAAGGCAATTGGTAAACAATGACCGCCTACATCTGTGTATGTGAAGGAATGTAAGACTATAAAAAAGCTTTCTGCAGTAATAGAGACAGGATAGCATTCTACAATGTTTAAATAGAGAAAATTCAGCTTCAAAACTCCTTTTAATCTTAAATCTCAATATTTAGTGCCTCTAGTCCCAATATTCCAGGATTGTTGTCAGGTTAAAAATTAAAAGCTAGAACAAGATACATTACTTTGAATTCTTGTATGATATTTATGTATCGGGGCAACACATCAATAAAGGTGAGAGGCTTAAATCGGGCAATGAAATCTCAAATGGAATATTGCTGCCAGTGTAAGAGAAAAGTATACACAAATCTGAATGAATGCTAGAATATGGATGCCTAGAGAGGAGCGCAGTAGGTGGAAAACTTGGGCAACATTTTTATTTATTTATTAGATATATTCAGGTGGTCTGAAACTTACAACCAGTTGTTTAATGGTTGTTTGAAGCTACAACGGCACTGAAAAAAGTGACTACTGACCATTTTTCACACTTACAACCGTTGCAGCATCCCTGTAGTCATGTGATCAAAATTTGGACTCTTGACAACTGGCATGTGTTTATCACAATTGCAGTGTCCCGGGGCCATGTGATCCCCTTCTGACAAACAAAGTCAATAGAGATTGGATGGATTTGCATATCATTTTAACCCATAATATATAGTAGCATGTTTGATTTTGGGTTAGTGTGATAGATGTACTGAGCTGCTATAGCTTATATTTATACTAGGATCTGACAGAACACTAGGATATTATGGTTGAACTTCCCAAACAGCTCTTGATAAAAGTGCTTCATTGAAAACCCTTGTGGAAATTTAGAGGTAATGAGATCAGTAAATCAGTAGTTGGTTAAAAATAGTTTAGGATGAAGGTTAGAATAAATGGATAACTTATACAATGGAAAGAAGTAAGATTCTACATAAATCCTGCTTCTACCAAGCACACAGATTGCAATCATGTGACTGCGGGGTGATAGTGCAACATTTTGTGATTGCTGGAAGAGCTTTATTGGCCATAAAGCACCCTTTTCAAAACCATCTGTAATTCCAGACTGTCCTTAAACAAACAGTTTTGACTCAAGGGCTACCTATACATTTGATGTAGTAGGATTTTTCTCTTGGTTTTTACACATTAATCAGAATTACTAATCAGAACATGGCAAACAGACATTTCTGGATACCAGTAGTGCTAGCTGATACCTGAAATTGGAAGATAACTTCCATTTTGAAAATTATTTTAGTATTTTATTGATGGCTTGGATTTTCCTGGTTGCCTTTCAGTGAAGGCGAACCTATAGATCCGAATGTAAGAATTAACGTACTGTTGATAAAATTACCTTATTGGATGCGAAGAGGCTTATCCTGGATTATAAGACCAATAGTAAGTAATATCTCTTACTATCTTTATTTACCTGGAACAGGGTTTCCCAATCTATCTTCAGTTATCTGTACCTGTGTTATTGTGTGCTCTAATGTGACATGACACTCTCGTACAAATTCATATACCTTCCACTCCCTCAAACATTTCATCCCTATTAGTAAGAATTAAATTCAGTATAGCTGACCCACTAGTTCCCTTCTCCACATTTTGGATGACAGGGTTGTCATCAGGAACCCGTTTGATCTCCCAGTCACTGCAGTTTGTCTCCCAGTTTTCATGGGCGATGATGGACTGGATCCAATTGGTCTCCATAGTCCTAGTCTGTGATTTTAACCACCATTCCACACCAACTGTAAATATTCTAGCTTTGGCATTCTCATAATTAATATAATGGCTATGTATTAAAGTGATGTAGGGTATATCAGGCTGCACTGAAACAACTGAGCCGCCTTTAACTTCAACCTTCCAAATGGGTTGGGACCAATGGTGAAATTCAAAAATTTTCCCTACCGGTTCTATGGGTGTTGGTTGGTGGGGGGTCATGTGATGCCAACTTTTTTTTCTTACTTTTTAAAGCATTTTTTTACTAAAACAGTTTTTAAAAAGTTCCGTCGATCAGCTGTAACAATCAGTTGTGCCCGCGATCGTCAGAACCTTATTTTTACTTTTTAAAAGATTTTTTTACTACTGGTTCGGGTGAACCGGCCCGAACTGGTAGCATTTCACCCCTGGTTGAGACTATTGTTCTCAGGCCAGGGCAGGCTAAAGAAGTAGATTTGTGCTTCTTGGGCTAGTTGTGTTTCATTCTAAGTTTTTGGTGAAGTATAATATTAAAGAGTCTTTACCACTTATTTTTACATCAATCCCAAAGAGGGCATTTTTCATTTATTTTTCCTTAGGGTATTCGTCAGTCAAGAACTTTGAGCAACCTGCAAGAAAGGTAAATATTTTTGTTGGGAGATTAAGGCCTTCATCTCTTAATATTGCCTTTGTAGTAAGCGGGTTGATTTTTTGCTTCCTGATTTTATAGTTCCTGTTTGGATGGAATTAGTGATGACTATGCTTTTAACCAAGCAAAAATGATTGCATCTGAAGTAAGGATTTCCCGCAGTAGTTTAATATAAAACAAGGACCTATGAGTTGCATTTTGCATGTGATCCCAAAGAACTATGGTATAACGGTAGAGTATCAATGTTAGAGACTATATATGTGCAGAACTAGCTACAATGGATTGCTTCTATCTATCCCAAAATTAAAACTACATTTTATTTCTTAAATCTTGTAACAGCTATGGGGTGTCACAGAATAATTTAACATTATTTTGAATCTCTTTTTAGCACTTGGAACAGGGGTGAAATCTACTTACCTTCCCTAAAGGTTAGGAACTGCGCACTCCACGCATGCGAGCTCATTCTGCGCATGTGTGTCATGTGAGATTTTGAACCCTCTGCATCTGCGCAAAGCCTTCTGTGCGTGCGCGGAGGGTAAAAAACAGATTACTTCCTGGTTAAAACCAGGAAGCAATGACGTCTGGGTTGGTGGGTGGAGCCTTGTGCTGCCGCCGCTACCGGTTCTCCAAACTACACCCTGCAGCCGCTATCGGTTCGCCTGAACCAGTGTGAATCGGTAGTATTTCACCCCTGACTTGGAACATTCGGTAGGTTTCTGTGTATTCATTTTAATTGTGCTCTGCTATAGTGAATACTAGAAACATGTTCTTAAAATTATAAAGACTCCACAATATACTGTTTTTTAATTGTGCTTTATTAAATGTCTGTAAAGAATTATTCATACACAAACACACAATTAGAAATAAAATTGTTGTTGCTGGTGGCGAAGTCATGTCTGACCCATCACAACCCCATGGACAACGTTCCTCCAGGCCTTCCTGTCCTCTACCATCCTCTGGAGTCCATTTAATCTCACACCTACTGTTTCCATGACTCCATCCAGTCACCTCGTTCCCTGTCGTCCCATTCTTCTTTGCCCTCAATCTTTCACAGCATCTTCTCCAGTGAGTCCTTTCTTCTCATTAGGTTTCATCTTCAGGATATGGCCTTCTAAAGACCAATCATCTCTGATCTCCTCTAGGACTGACCAGTTTGATCATCTTACAGTCCAGCAGAATGGAATGGAATGGAATTCTTTATTGGCCAAGTGTGATTGGACAGACAAGGAATTTGTCTTGGTGCATATACTCTCAGTGTACATAAAAGAAAAGATACATTCGTCAAGAATTGTAAGGTACAACACTTAATGATAGTCATAGGGTACAAATAAGCAATCAAATCATATTAGGAAACAGTCAATATAAATCGTAAGGATACCAGCAACAAGATTACAATCATAAGTAGGAGGAGATGGGTGATAGGAACGATGAGAAGATTAATAGTAGTGCAGACTTAGTAAATAGTTTGACAGTGTTGAGGGAATTATTTGTTTAGCAGAGTGATGGCGTTCGGGGAAAAACTGTTCTTGTGTCTAGTTGTTCTGGTGTGCAGTGCTCTATAATGTCATTTTGAGGGTAGGAGTTGAAATAGTTTATGTCCAGGATGTGAGGGGTCTGTAAATATTTTTACAGCCCTCTTTTTGACTTGTGCAGTGTACAGGTCCTCAATGGAAGGCAGGTTGGTAGTATTGTTTTTTCTGCAGTTCTAATTATCCTCTGAAGTCTGTGTCTGTCTTGTTGGGTTGCAGAACCAAACCAGACAGTTATGGAGGTGCAGATGACAGACTCAATAATTCCTCTGTAGAACTGGATCAGCAGCTCCTTGAGCAGTTTGAGCTTACTGAGTTGGCGCAGAAAGAACATTCTTTGTGCTTTTTTGATGACATTTTTTAATGTTAGGTGTCATTTTTGGTCTTGAGATATGGTAGAACTTAGAAATTTGAAGGTGTCTACTGTTGATATTGTGTTGTCTAGTATTGTAAGAGGTGGTAGTATGGGAGAATTTCTCCTAAAGTCTACCACTATTTCTATGGTTCTGAGTTATGTTCAGTTCCAGATTGTTCCAGTAGCACCACGAGGCTAGTTGTTCAACCTTCCATCTGTATGCGGATTCATCATTGTCTCGAATGAGACCGATCACTGTTGTGTCATTTACAAACTTCAGTAGTTTAACAGATGGATCGTTTGAGATATAGTCATTGGTATATAGAGAGAAGAGAAGTGGAGAGAGCACACAGCCTTGAGGGACCCCTGTGCTAATTGTACAGGTATCTGATGTGATTCTGGTTAGCTTCATCTGCTGTTTCCTGTCTGTTAGGAAGCTTATGATCCACTTGCAAGTGTGTTCAGGTACCACTAGTTGGTTTATCTTAGTTAGAAGTGTGTCTGGAATGATGGTATTGAATGCTGAACTAAAGTCTACAAAGAGGACCCTTGCATAGGTCTTTGGAGATTCAAGATGTTGTAGGATGTAATGCAGATACATATTAACAACATCATTCTGTTGATCTATTTGCCCAGTATGCAAATTGCAGGGATCCAACAGCGGATCCGTGATGGTTTTCAAGTGGGACAGCACTAGCCTTTCAAAGGTTTTCATAACTACAGATGTTAGAGCAACTGGTTTGTAGTCATTCAGTTCCTTGATGGTGGGCTTATTCGGCACTGGGATGATAGTAGAGCATTTGAAGCAAGAAGGAACATAGCACATCTCTAGTGATTTATTGAAGATTTGGGTGAAGGTGGGGGCCAATTGGTCAGCACATACTTTTAAGCAAGAAGGAGTTATCTTGTCTGGGCTGTATATAGTTATTCCCTACTTTTTTCTACTTTCTTCAATTTAAGCCTAAATTTTGCAATGAGAAGCTTATGAACTGAGCCACAGTCAGCTCCTGGTCTTGTTTTTACTGACTTTTGTTAGAGCTTCTCCATCTTTGGCTGCAGAATACATAGTCAATCTGATTTCTGTATTGACTGTCTGGTGATGTCCATGTATAGAATCGTCTCATGGGTTGTTGGAAAAGAGTGTTTGCTATGACCGTTGTATTCTCTTGACAAAATTCTATCAGCCTGTGCCTTGCTTCATTTTGTACTCCAAGGCCAAACTTGCCTGTTATTCTGGTTATTTTTTGGCTTCCTGCTTTAGCATTCCAATTCCCCATGATGACAGGGACATCATTTTTAGGTGTTAATTCTATAAGGTGCTTTAGGGCTTCATAGAACCGGTCAATTTCATCCTCTTCAGCACTAGTGGTTGGGCATAGACCTGGACTACTGTGATATTGAATGATTTGCCTTGGATTCGAACTGAGATCATTCTTCATTTTGAGGATTGTATCCCAGTATTGCTTTTTCTATTCTTTTATTGACTACTAGCTGATTACCTGGTGTTGCCCGGGTATTTATTTATCCCAATCTTGTATTAGACAGGAAAAGGAATGAATTATAATCAAAGCAATTTTATTTACAGGGTTTTAAAAGTATAAGCACAGATTACAAATTATAAAGTAAAATATTATTCAAATTAAGTATAATATTAAGTTAAGACAAAACTTGATTATAAACAATATTTTTAGTTTCACCTCCAGGAGCAAGAATAAATAAATTCTGTGGTGAACCCACCCATGAGCAAGCAACATAAAGTTATTAGTGGGAGAAACATGGTGATCTCAAATCCACTCCACAGTACTTAATTGACTGGCCCTGTGACTTATTGATCGTGATTAAGAAGGCAAGTCTCAATTTTTTTCCAGAGAGTAAGTCATCTGTGTACCAAGTTTGGTTAAAATTGCTCAAGGCGTGTCAGAGTTATGGTGGAACTCAAACACAAAGACACACACACACCGAGGGGTGTTAGGGGTGTGTTACCCCTACAGTATTTTTTTTTCCAGAGAGTAAGTCATCTGTGTACCAAGTTTGGTTAAAATTGCTCGAGGCATTCCAGAGTTATGCTGGAACACATACACACACAGACACAGGCACACCCCAAGGGGTGCTAGGGGTGTTTTACCCCCACAGTATTTTTTTTCCAGAGAGTAAGTCATCTGTGTACCAAGTTTGGTTAAAATTGTTCTAGCCGTTCCAGAGTTATACTGGATCATATATACATACATACATACATACATACATACATACATACATACATACATACATCCTTTTTAGATAGATAGATAGATAGATAGATAGATAGATAGATAGATAGATAGAAGAAAGCTACTCCATTTCTTCTGAGGGATTCTTGCCCACAGTTATATACCCGATGATCATCTGAATTAAATTCACCCATTCCTGTCCATTTTAGTTCGCTGATTCCTTAGATATTGATGTTCAGTTTTATCATCTCTTGTTTGATCATGTCTAGCTTGCCTTGATTCATGGATCTTACATTCCAGGTTCCTATGGAGAAAAAAATCTTACAGCATTGGACTTTCCTTTCACCACCAGATGCATCCACAGCTGAGTGTCCTTTCAGCTTTGGCCCAGTCGCTTCACTCTTTCTGGCGCTACTAGTACTAGCCCTCTGCTCTTCCCCTATAGCATATTGGACACCTTCCGACCTGAGGAGCTCATCTTCTGATGTCATATCTTTTTGCCTTTTGGTACTGTCCATGGGGTTTTCATGGCAAAGATACTGGAGTGGGTTGCCATTTTCTTCTCCAGTGGATCAAATTTTGTGAAATAAAATAGAGAGGGGCAAAGTACAAGGGATAAAGAAAAAAAGGAAGAGAAAGAAAATAAAAATAGAATAACTGTCTTCAATACAGTTACAAATATAACATTCATTAATCTTTTGATCTGAAATTCAGTAATGCACTATATAATTTCCATAAACAATTCTAATTGTCAAATCCCAATATCAATATAGCATTTCTTTCGCTCTGAAGCAAAAGTCCAAAAAGTCATTTCCATGTAGAAACAAAGCTAGACAAAGTCTTTTCTTTACTCAAACTAGTTAGTTTTGCCATCATCCAATTCCATTAATTTTACCACCCATAATATACTGTTGAAGCCAACAATTTTAGTCAGCACCTGTTTTGGATCAGATGTATGTTCCTTTGACATTTCCTAAAATATTTTTGTACTTTTTGTACTTTCATATATTTTTTGTATGTTGTTGCTTTCAAATACCATTTCTTTTGACTTTATAGGCTAAATATGGGCTGGAGGAGAGCATTGTGGGTTGGGAATGCTACTTAATCCATTCTTACTATGACCTTTTCCAGTCATTCCCCTTCTTATTCCAAATTACAAGAGGAAATGATTTGGGCTAATAAAAAAAAATTATACACACCGACACCCACACTCACACACACAGAGTATAGGGAAAAAATTTTTTACCAGAAGGGATTTAAAAAAAAAATACATTTTCTTTCTACTGATGCTTTTTACAAATATTTCTTGGTCTGCGTATTAATCTCAGCAACCATTGGTTTATTTTGCCAAAGTTAATGTGATAACTATACTATCATTAATATACAAAACTGTGCCCAGTTAGACTTTCAATTCCATTCTGCCCAGAGGAATTAAGTCAGCATAGCTGTATAGCATCAGGTTGAGGAAGTTGTTACAGGCAATGAACATAGGCAGCCAATTCCATGCATGTGCAGTTCATATATTTTCTTTGACTTTTTAGGTCTGTAAAAGAACTCTGGAAATGTCACTCGGAAATTGAGGTAATTTTTTTTAAATCTTTCCAAACTGCATAAACACCTAGAAGCAAACAAAGTAATAACCAAAAGCCAACATGGGTTTGTCAAAAACAGATCATGCCAGACTAATCTTATTGCATTCTTTGACAAAGTTAAAGTTTGACAAAATTAGTGGACCAGAGGAATGCTGTCGATATAATTTACTTGGACTTCAGTAATGCATTTGATAAAGTAGACCATAACCTACTGCTAGATAAAATAGAAAAATGTGGGTTAGACAGCATCACCACCAGATGGATTCGTAACTGGCTGACCAACCACACTCAACGTGTAGTCCTTAATGGAACTGCATCTACAGAGGGAAGTATGCAGTGGAGGATCCCAAGGCTCTGTTTTAGGCCTAGTACTCTTCAACATCTTCATCAATGACTTGGACAAGGGGATAGATGGGGAACTCATCAAATTTACAGATAACACCAAGCTAGCAGTAGTAGACAACACTCCAGAAGATAGGCTTAAGATACAGAAGGATCTTGACAGACTTGAACATTGGGTGCTATCTAACAAAATGAAATTCAATGGTGAAAAAAGTAAGGTTCTACATTTAGGCAAGAAAAACAAAATGCATAGGTACAGTATATGTGGTATCTAGCTCAATAGTAGTAACTGTGAGTGGGATCTTGGAGTCCAATGGACAGCCATTTAAATATGAGCCAGCAGTGTGCAGCAGCTGCCAAAAAAGCCAACACAGTTCTGCATAAACAGAGAGATAGAATCAAGATCACATGAAGTGTTAATACCACTTTATAATGCCTGGTAAGGCTGCACTTGGAATACCGCATCCAATTTTGGTGGCCACGATGTGAAAAAGATGTGGAGACTTTAGAAAGAGTGTAGAGGAGAACAACAAAGATGATTAGGGGACTGGAGGCTAAAACATATGAAGAATGGCTGCAGGAACTGAGTGTGTCTAGTTTAATGAAAAGAAGGACTAGAGGAGACATGATAGCAGTGTTCCAATATCTCAGGGGCTGCCACAAAGAAGAGGGAGTCAAGCTATTCTCCAAAGCACCTGGAGGGCAGGACAAGAAGCAATGGGTGGAAACTAATCAAGGAGAGAAGCAACTTAGAAGTAAGGAGAAATTTCCTGACAGTTAAAACAATCAGTGGAACAATCTGCCTCCAGAAGTTGTGAATACTCCAACACTGGAAGTTTTTAAGAAGATATTGGATAACCATTTGTCTGAAGTGGTGTAGGGTTTCCTGCCTAAGCAAGGGGTTGGACTAGAAGACCTCAAAGGTCCCTTCCAATTCTGTTATTCTGAGTCTTTTACTGTGGGGATGGGGAGAAAAAGACCAGACTCTGGGTATTTTCAGAAGGGCAGTTTGGGATGAGGTAGGATTTTTGCTTCTAAGATCCTCAATTAACAGTTCAAATCTAAGGGTTACATTTTAAAGCAGTCTGATTGAAGAGCTGAAAGAAGAAAAATACATTCATGCCTAATTCCCAGGAGACTGGATTCATATTGTTCATTCATAAAATAGTTGCTCAAGGAATAGCAACTCAGAAGCCCACCTTTGCTGAGCTATCTGTTGTCTTGCCCCTACCATATGCCCGCTTTATTTTTTGGATACCAAGTTTATACATTGAAAAATAAAGGTAGCCCTGATATGTAAATTGATCTCTTATCATTAGGAATATTGCAGAGAATTCACTGAAGAATGGAAAAGGCTGGAACTGGATGTGCTGCTTTGTCCTGCTATAGGTCCTGCTTTTAAGAGTGGAATCCCTGGAAAAGTATCAGGTAATTTTTTAAAAACTTGGAAAACCCAAGTTTTAAAAAGCATGTTGGTATTCTTTAGATCCCATGTAGTGTCCTACTCTTATTCAACCAGATGTGAATAAATCCTAGGGCTGTAATGTGCTTTGAGGTTGGGCAAAAAGTTCATGGAATAATGCAGGGTGGTTCAAATATGGTGCTTGTTTGCAACTCTTTGAACCAAACACACCTTTTCTATGGCTGTACTGTCCCTAGGAAAAGAGGTGGCTGCTTTAAAGAGCTTGCACTTTTGAATCTGAAGCACTGCACAACCCTAATATACTCTTGTTATGGATCTTGCCACATTGCATGCATAGTTCCAGCCTGGCATATAAGCAAAAGAGTTCATATTGGCATATTTCATGTTGATGTTAAACATCTTATCTCATTAACAATTCATAAGAGGCAAATATGTAGCTACTTTTTAAAATGTCTGCCTAGTCCTCTATACACTTAGACAAAAACCTTCATCTGGGGATGACCAAATCATTCCTTATGGAATCATAATGTTCAATCTTGCTTTTCCATCAGTTAAAAACCAATTTAAAGGATAATGGATGGCAGTTTTCCTTCAGTCAGCCTTCACAAACTAGTACACATTCATTATTTTGAGAATGCATAACTACACTTTTTGTGACAGTGCAGACAGTATTTCTAAAATTCTTCTTAAATAGACTGCAGACTTTGGGAATCTAATTTAACAATACAGTCTCTAAGGTAGTCAAATGATCATCAGCATCCAGATAGCCTCCAGAATAAAACTGTTTCGAGTGTCTTTTTAAAGAGTGGAAAGTTAGACAACACATGAAGCTGTAAACATCAAACTTTCTATGTCTCTTTTCAGTTGCTTGAGATCGGTTTCAGTTTTTCCAAATCATGTTCTCATATGTAGATTGGGGAGGAGATATGTGTGATTACAATTATGAAGTACTGTCTTGTGCTATTAGTCACTGCAAGTTGCTCAAGAGAGCTGAGTAGCCATTTAATTTCCCTTCTGTTTTTTATCTGTACAGAGGTCATTAGTAATACCGTATTATATAACTACTTGGACTTCCCTGCTGGAGTAGTACCAGTTACAACAGTGACAAAGGAGGACGAAGAGGAGCTAAAGAGTTTCAAAGGACACTACAATGATTTGGGGGACAAATTATTTGCAAAGGTACTTGGAATTGCTTCATGACAGTGCCCAGCAGCATTAACGGGTAATCCTTGAGAAATGACCATAGTGGAGCCTGTCCATTATGGTTGCATGTCGTGATGGCCATGAAGCGAGATGACCTCATTTAACCCCCACACCCTGATCTCCCTGATGCAGCTGTTAAACAAAAAGGCAATTTATTAAGTGGAGCATGGTGTGCTTTAGATATAGGGAAGAGCCTTAGAGATCTGCCCTGGCCTTCTCCAACCCTGCCTAAGACACCATCTTTGTGTGACCACAAGGAATTGTGAGCAAGCAGAAAATGGCAATTCCTTCTGAAGGGCAGCCATGTGGCCTGTCCTCTTTCCCCAGCATGAGGCTCTGAGCTCAGAGCTCTTTGAAAGGTAAAAGTGTGATGGATGACAGGTGTGTGGGGAGTAGTCCAAGGCCTTCATGGTCCCAGTGGAACAGGATGGGGGAGGGAGGGGGAGAGAGAGTGTGAGAGAGATGGGGGAATGCTGTAGTGTCCTTTCTGTCAGTCGTAAGGGCTAAGGACTGTCGAGTTGCTGCTGCAGCCGTAAGTTCGAAAGTGGGTTGTAAGGAGCTTTCAGGAGGTCTGTTGTAACTTCAAATGGCCATTAAGTGACCATTCTTACCTCGAGGACTATCTGTATTTGACACTTGCTGTAAAAAGCTGCTTTCTTTATTCTGTCCTTGTAGGCAATGAAAGAGTCTGTGGGGCTCCCTGTGGCTGTCCAGTGTGTGGCTTTGCCATGGCAAGAAGAGCTCTGTCTCCGGTTCATGAAAGAAGTGGAGAAGCTAAGCAGAGAAAAATCAAGGAAACAATGATATGATATCATAGGAAGCAAAATGGAATTCTCCCATACTCTGGGGACTGATTTAGTTTATACAACTAGGGGAGGTCACTATGGATGAATTTGTTGAGAAAATGTAAGGGGAACAATAATTATAGGGCTGAGCTGCCCACCTTTAAATACTTTCCATTAAAATATTCAGTGCCATTCCAGCCCAATAGATATAAAAAATTACCAGGTCTAAAATAATGAACTTGAGGTTTTTAACATGCTTTTGGAATCAGTGTCTGTGGATGGATCAGATAGGAAACATTTGAAGAAATGATTTTCCCTGGCAATTATGCACATGAATGGACAGAAAAGTCAGACATCTGATCGTGTACTTGGGTGTGATATTATTCTAATGCAATGTATTAATAAAAGTGAAATTTCCCTAATCATCCCTGGGCAGAGGCGAGACTATGTTTGTCAGTTATTCAGCAACTTAGCAATATATTAATCTTCAAGTGGTTTTAAATTTGAAAATGAATAACTCTTGGCATCGATTAAGACAGGGTGAAGTCCATGTATTCTTTTTCCAGGACCAGTTTTTTAGGTTCCTAAAGCTCAGTACAATTCAGCTAAATGTATTTGCTCAGTTTGATATGTTTGCCACTAATACAACATTCTTGTTTGGAATTACAACTTTTTGTGAACCAATGGCATGGTTTTTATCACAATTACAAATATCTGTGATCTATCCCTTTATTTTTGATTAGCTTTAATTCTCTAGATCCTCTATTTATTTCCATACTGTATAGAGAAAGGATATGTCCAATGTTTATACAATGATGTTTCATCCCAGTTTTACATCTCTACAGTAAGCCCTTATCTCTTCTTCAGCTCCTATCTGACATGTTTCTGGGCAATTTTCAGTTTCCCTCCATTCAACATATTGGAGGCCTATAAAGACAAATTGCAATGTGAATAAATAATCCCTATTTATTAGATTATATAGCCTTTCTTTCTCTCGAAACACAAAACAGTATATAGACAGTATATATATATATATAGCATTTTTATATATAGCATTTCCGTTGTTTTCTTATAACAACTCTTTTGAAGTAGATTGAGTTGAGAGGTAGTGATTGATCCAAAATCACCCAGTAAATTTCCAAGTTGTGCAGTTGAATCCAGTCCTTTTGTGGTGTGATCCATTTGAACACCCAAATCCACACTTTATGCATTATTTCCAAGTCAAGTGATCCAAATAATATCTATCATCCCTCCCCTCCTTTCATCCATCCATCTATGCAGGCCTTGACATTTCCCCATGATTCCAGACACCACTGGACAATGTTGCTTGCAATGCATGGTACTCTTGCCAATATTGGATGCCAAAAGAATTTGTAGTACTACTGAAAAAAAGTCACATTTTTTCATTGATCCTTCTCCATTGATAGTGTGCCATTGCATAACACACTTAAGAAGTCTTTATCTGAATTTTCAACTTCTCGGGAGCGTTAGATATAATACTATATCACAGTTATTCTAAGGGGTAGTAAAGAAGTGGGAGTCAACCTATTCTCTAAAGCACCTGAAGGCAGGACAAGAAGCAATGGCTGGAAACTAATCGAGAAGCAATCTAGAACTAAGAAAAAAATTCCTGACAATGAGAACAATAAACCAGTGGAATGGCTTGCTGCCAGAAGTTGTGAGTGCTTCAGCACTAGAGGCTTTCAAGAATTGAACAGCTATTTGTCCAGATTGGTATAGGGCAGGGGTGTCAAACTTGTGGCCCATGGGCCAGATGCATCGCATACTGCCCTTGCCCCTTGGCCAGTTTAGTGAAGGGGAAAAAAGTCTTGACAGGACACCACCATAACGATGCGAGTTTGACACCCCTGGTATAAGGTTTCCAGCCTGAGCAGGGGGTTAGATTAGAAGACCAAAATCCATTCCAACTCTTTATTATTCTGTTATTCTGTTATTTATTTTATAAAGTTATTATAAAAAGAACCACCGTATTTTCTGGCATATAAGACTACTTTTTAACACAGGAAAATCCTCTCAAAAAGTCGGGAGTTGTCTTATACGCCGGGTATAAGCCTACCGATGCTCCGACTTCCCCAGCTGACCCCCAGTGATGGCGAGCCCCAGCTGTCTGGGGAAGTCGGAGCGTCGGTAATATCCACCTGGATGCCTGGGACGGTGGGGGAAGCTCCGCGCAGCAACCAGCTGGGTCCAGCATTCAGCGGCATGCAGCCTTGATGAGATCGGCACAGCTTCCCGAATCTGAGTTGCCAGCGCTGACCGATGACGCTACGGGAGCGCCGACAACATTGAGGGGTAGTCTTATACGGCGAGTATAGCCCAAACCCTATATTTTAATAGGAAAAGTAGGGGGTCGTCTTATACGCCCAGTCGTCTTATACGCCGGAAAATATGGTATATAATTAGCAACTTAGCACCTAAGTAGAAGAACTGGACATGGCATGTAAAGATTTGATATAGTCCTTTGAAGCAAACTGGTTAAGCAAAAACTACAGAGTTTTTATTACCTTAGCACTGAAATATAGACAAATGGAGAACAAAGGCAAACTAGTGATCAAGCTAAACAATCCTAAGTGGATTTTTGAACTGGTGTTCATGGCTGGCATCACCCTCTGAAATTACTTTTAAGGCCCAAAATAGCTTCTTAGCAACCTGCATTTACATTTGCCTGATTAAAGGTTGACAATCTCTGTCAAGGGCAACAGAACTATTATCACCTTGAATCATTGCCCAATGGTTCCTGAGAGTATAGCCAACCAATACACAAACATGCAGGAGAATTTCATAGGATACTTTTGATACCTAAAATCTAAGGCTGAATTGGCAATCATTACCAAATACAAAGCGAGGAACCCAAGATAATGCTGAACTGAAAAAGAAACAAATCTGGGTGACATCTTCACATGGCACATCGGAGAAGATTAATTTGCTGTTGCGAGAATGCAAGCTGAAAGAATTGTTTCACTTCGGCACAGGCTACGGCTGTCGGTATTAATTCCCAACACGAACAACTGTTAGGAATCTCATGTTAAGCTTTTAAGCAATGACAAACTGGAAAGGCACATAATGGTGCAATGTTCCTGCCCTAGACATTGTTAAAATCACAAAAGAGAACTGCCTAGCCCAGGGGTGAAATCCAGCAGGTTCTGACAGGTTCTGGAGAACCAGTAGCGGATATTTTGAGTAGTTCGGAGAACTGGTAGTGGAAATTTTGAGTAGTTCAGAAAAACTGGCAAATGCTACCTCTGGCTGGCCCCAGAGTGGGGTGGGAATGGAGACTTTGTAGTATACTTCCCCTGCCACGCCCACCAAGCCATGCCCACAGGACCGGTAGTAAAAAAAAATTGGATTTCACCACTGGCCTAGCCCATATAGAATTTAAAATGTACATACTATTGCTATATATGTGACCATAATTTCTGATACAGACTTGTGGTTCTCAATTTATTCCCATTCATTTAATGACCATTAAAAATTATGATGGCAGTGAAAAAAGTGATTTACAAATGGTCTTGCACTTTTGATTGTAGCAGCATTCCCAAAGTCAAGTGATCAAAGTTCAGGGGCTTTGAAATCAGTATGTATTTCAAATTCAAATTCAAACCTTTATTGTCAATGCGCAACGTGTACAATGAGATTGGCTGAGCCTCCTTTAGTGCACATCCCCCAACACAAATACATCTCAATAACTCGCAGTGAAAGAAAGAAAATTTACAATGGTTGCAGTATCCCAGAGTCACCTATCACCATTTATGACCACCTTGGGGGTTTTTGACAAGCAAACTCGATAAGGAAAGCCATATTTGCTTAACCATCATGTGGTTTGTTTAATGACAATAGCAAAATGTGGGAGTATCAGGCACAATTCACTTAACAGCCACATCTTTTAGCGACAGAAGTTTCAGTCTCAATTGTGGTTGTAAGTCAAGGACTACCTGTATAAGGACTCTTATTTCTTATATAAACATTAACATCCTACCATTCTTAGGTGATTTTATGCTAGTCTTTGATTGTAATAAAGCTTTCATTAGATTTGAGCTGTGGTGGTGCAGTGGTTAGAGTGTAGTACTGCAGGCTACTTCTGCTGATCACTGGCTGCCTGCAATTTGGCAGATCAAATCTCACCAGGTTCAGGGTTGACTCGGCCTTCCATCCTTCAAGGTTGACTCAGCCTTCCATCCTTCCAAGATCAGTAAAATGAGGACCCAGATTGTTGGGGGCAATATGCTGACTCTGTTAACCACTTAGAGAGGGCTGAAAAGCACTGTGAAGCGGTATATAAGTCTAAGTGCTATTGCTATTGCTATTTGTGAATGGTGATTTGACATTCTGCATTGTCAAGTTGCAGATACTATCTCATCTATTGGATAACTTCTTTTGTATGGAGTTTACAAAAGAAGCTTGTTAAAGCTTTGAGTAATCTTATGAGAAAGAACAATGAAGAAATTTTAAAAAATCAATGTCTATGGCATTTGGATTGTTTTAAATTTGAGACTGTTAGAAGTAAAAGGAAGGGGTATAAAGTTGGTTTATTTGATCAAGGTTAAAATAAGATATGCTGTTATTTTTGGACAACCTTAATGGACTTTCTGTTGACATTAGGACTGAAAAGATGAAGCTTTATGGATTTATCTATAGATGAGGGATTGGGTATAGGATGATGAGATCATTGATTGAAAACTAAGAGGGGATAAAAAGCTACAAAAATATTTATATTTGTGATGAAGACTGAAAGTTATCTCTTTACATATTTTCTCTCTTTTTTCTTTTTTGTTTTTTCTTCCCTTTTGCACTTTCCATTCTTCTGTTCTTTCTTCCTTTTCGTTTGTATCAAATTTTACTATTGTAATTAAAATCCTCAATTAGGAATGTGTGTGTTTGTGTGTGTGTGTGTGTGTGTGTTTGTGTGTGTGTGTATGAGAGAGAGAGAGAGAGAGAGAGAGAGAGAGAAGGGGGGGAGAGAATAAGTCTCCAGACCAAATACAATCTCAGTAGAGTTGCATCATAAAAATAAATGAAATTAGTAAAGACTATTTCAAATTAAAGGGGGTGAAAACAGCCCCAGGGGTCTTGTTGAAGTCTTGATAGCAATGATTAAAATCTAAACTGTTATACTGTCATTCCAAAACCATGTAATGTGGTGAGTAAAAGATAATAAAAGGCTGAAATGGCTATTTCTCCATACAGGAGAAATACCTCCTTTCATGAAACAAGAGTGTGAGTATGTAACAACCTCTTTGATTAGCCTTCTCAGTTTGATTACTGGCTATCTATTTTATATGAACCTTTGAAATGCTAAGGCACCACCAGTCTTTGAGCTTTCCAGTAAAGGCAGAGCAACATTTTCATTTTGCTGTTGGCAACCACCAATCTCAGGATAATCCAAGTAGCTCATTACCTCAGCTCACAACTCCCAGAACAGAAATGGAAGAGTGGATTCACATTGCACGAATGTGCCACACATACATACAGATCATAACTATATGAACTGCAGCTGCTGTTAAGTTTTCTACTAAAATAAGAAAAAAAAAAGACTTTTGCTATAGCTGCTGAGTTTGGGAACCCAATAGGCTGTTTTGAAGATATCAGTTGAAGCCTTCATTAAGATTATCTAACAATTTAGATAAATCATCCTTTAAATACACCTTGGGAGGAGTCCAAGGTACAACTATGAGGTCTCCAGTAACTTGAGATAGTTTAATAGCCAATGGTTTAACAATACAACCTCTTGTCGGTATCAACGAGACCATATTACAGAGAAAGATTTACCATGGTGCAGGAGAAGCTACGAGACATTCTGTTCAAAGATGGAATCAATCCACCTATTGCGCTTGCTGTTGCCTGTGGCTCAGTCACAGTGGTTGTGTTATGGAAATGGGTGATACGTAGAGAGATTCAGAAGAAAATGAAAGAAGCCCGACAATGGCGAAATGGCAGCCTGGAACAAATGGAAAAAGTGGCTTGGAAGCTTAAACAGAAGGTGTGTTCTTCTTAGGGAGGGAAGGGTGGTGTTTGTGTGTTATGGAGGACTCTTCTGAATGTAAACTTTGTTGCTTCTGTAAAGACCTTTGAATTGCTCTCAAGTCTGAATGATGAAACTAAGGTCAGCGTTGCTAATTTATGGACCTTGTTTTACAAAGTGTGGGTGATAGGTTGCATCTTTTCTTAAATATTGTCATGTCATACTTTCTGTACTTTTATGGGAAGTGAGGATCAATGAAACCTTTGTGCATCTTAAATTTAAAAAAATACAGTATATATATATATATACTATATACTATATACTATATATATATCCACTACTTTTTCTATGGGCAAACCCTGATGTATTTATTGTGCACTCCTCTACATTTGCTTTGAAGTAGCTAGAATACAGCATGGACGCTATTTTTAATTTTAATTTTTGCATCCGTAATAATTACAAAGTACAGTAATTATATGTGATTCTCTGTGTCACTGAGTAGTTATAGCATATGGGATATATGGGCTGTTCAGATCATTTCAGACAAAGAGGAACCAGTACCAGTACACACACACTCTCTCTCTCTCTCCCCCCCATCTTCTTCAAAGAACACAGTCACCTATATCTGATCAGATTATTATGTTACCACTTGGACATCAGTTGGTGGAAAGTTCTATATCTTTTCTGGAGACCAGCCTAAGAGGAGAGCCAGTGTGATAAAGTGGGTTAGGATCAGGGAGATCCAGGGCTAAATCAGAAATGGAAGAACACTGGGTGACTCTGGGCCAGACATTTTGTCTTAATGCAGCCCATTTCATGAAATTCTTATTGTGAGGAAAATTTGAAGCAGGGTGTTACCTACCTTGAACTCCTAGAAGAAAGATGGCATGTGAATCTAAGAAACAATTCAATGGTTTCTAGGAAGCTAGCAAATGTCTTCTAGGCTTCATTCATTTTGCTCATTGGTGAGCTCAAATATGACTCTCAACCAAGGTTTCATATTTATATCTATATTCTTACAAAGGAGTAACAATCCCTATATTGCCCCTGTCAAGGACTTCATATCAGCCAGGATAAGGAAGCTATTGAGTTTGCTGTTTACTGGATTATACGAACAAGAGCAATTGTGCTTGTAGTAAAAGCACATGAATACTAGAATTTATAAATGGCTTTCTGTTGAATCATTGTAGCTCCTAAAGCCAATGCTTTAACTAAGGCATACCTCATGATAAGCAACAATGTGATGCAAAGCGCAGATTATATTTCCTTGGACTTTGAAGCCCAAATCCAAAAAGCAGAGTACCTAAAACTAGTCAAGATAGCTCACATTTTAAAATTATGCTCTTGTTAAAATATATGAAACTTTGCAATGTGACTGAGACCTGGAGGAAAGTGGAGGTTAAGAATGAAGTGGATTAAGGAATAAAGTTTTTACCTGACCTCCCAAGGATTCTCTTTTGAACTGCATTCAATTGTATTGTATATAAGCTATAGGTTCTAATTATCTTCTTTGAGTTTTGTTCTTGATTTATCATGAAGAGCTACAGCAGTATATCTTTTGTCCTGGCTTGTGACATAAATTTAGGGCTGTTTCCCTGCCTTTCCTTTATGACATAGCTGTTTCTACTTGCAGAATCCTGGAATCCAATCCGAATTCATCCTTTCTCTGACACTAACAGAACTGGCAGAAAAACTCAGGGAGGAAAAACTTTCTTCAGAGAGTGTCCTGTATACCTATATAAAAAAGGTAAGTGCAACAGGGGCTATTGAAATATTTTCAGGCTTACATATATATCTATATAGAGATATGTAGATTAAAAGTTTTTAAATGGAAGATAAAATCTAATATAAACCAATATAAAGTTAGAAGAAGAAAAGAAAAAGACAGAACTGGAAAGAAAACTAAAAATGCAAGCAAAAAGTAAAAGAAGAGTAGGAAAGGAAAAAAACCACAAAAAAGTAGTTTCTAATCTTCCTTACAACAGTTATAAGTACAGTTATAAATTTAGCACTAAGGAGCTCAACAGGACTCTTCGTTCTATAATCTGTTGTCAGCATTCCAGAAAAAACCTAACTCCAAGTAAAAACTCTGACACAAGCATTTTTCAAAGATCTATTTACTAGAATAGGTTAACTGGCACATCTGGGAAAGCCTGAATCTGAGAGGTTCGGGTTTTTCCTCAGTAAATCAAAAACCCTCAAACCATCCACTCACTCCTCAGTCGATCATATGCTCCAATCAACAGCTGTCCCATCTCAAGACATCACTCCGACCACTCCTTCTCCAGATGCAGGATCACCCTGACCTTGACCAACAGGAAGAATGCTATTATGTCTAAAGACAACCCCTCTACTAAATCCCCCCTCCTACTTTCCCACACATGAAAAGGTGGCAGCATGGAAGCTTCCGGCCTAATATGGCTTCCAAAGCTGACATCTGTATCATTAGCAAAACCATAAATCATACATTCATATTTTTCTGTTTTATGTATAAAGTCCATACAGGGTTTCCAGTTAACAAAAAAAATATTCTCTCCTCAAACAAGTCAGTTTGGCCACCTCAGAAAATTTAATTATTTTCATCATCCATTCTTCCCTTGTGGGTAATGCCAAATCTTTCCATCTTTGTGCAATCTCACTTTTTAAAATAACTAGTCAGGAGAATAGTTTTCACTACTCATTACAGAACATTGTTATACTGTGTTATACTGTGTTTCTCTGAAAAGACCCTGTCTTATATTTTTTTTAACCCCGAAATAAGCGCTTGGTCTTATTTTCGGGGAGGTCTTATTATTTTGGGGCACGTGGAACAAGATGGGGCTCCTCTTGCCGTCTTACCTGATTTCTAGCTCTGCGTTTAAATATTTTTGGGTAGGGCTTATTTTCAGGGGGAGGCTTGTTTTAGCACATGTGCTCAAAAGCCCAATGGGCTTATTATCAGGGGATGTCTTATTTTTGGGGAAACAGGGTAGATATGTTGTTAGCACACAAGTGGACAATCTTCCCAGAACCTTTTTGCAGCCCCCTGAATATCCAGCATTTAGGGACTTGGATATGTTTTTGCATATGTTTGAGGCTTGGAGAGAATTTTGAGGCTGAAATCGAGGATTTAAGATTAAGAAATTTAAGAAACATGGTTCACTTTTTAAAGCCAGCGTTCCCCTTCTCAATTGGTTTTTGCCATTGGTGGGTTTTAAGGGGAATCAGATCACCTTTTGTCAGCCCTTTACCTTTCTCTAAAGCACCAAAATATTATGCAAATGTCATTGGCTATATTCACTATGGTCCCTAGAAAACCAATCTATCAAACAATCAATGAGTTCTATCAGCCACAAGAAAATTGTTTGCCTACATTAATATATGCCTAACAGACTGATAACAAGATATAGATCTAAACAGGTGCTACCTAGTTTACTTTGGTGGATTCAAGAGAGACAATAATCCATTCCAATTTCATAGGTAGGCTGTTGTGTCTGTTGAACAAGTTAGGCCAGACGTCTAAACCAAAGCCATATGGGTCAGAACTACTTTTACCCTAACAGCAAAAACTTGCAAGTCGGAATGTGCTTCCTCCTCCTTCACTGTACCTTGATGTGAATTAGGGGTGAGTGGGGTGTCTTTTCTGAGACATATTCTCAAGCTATGGTATTTTCTTGATCATTATCTTTGTAGGGGCTCTTCTTCCTCTCTTTCAAGGCCATTTCCCAGTCAATTTTTAACTAAATTGAGATGCTACAATAGCATCTTGTTACATATAATTCATAGCAGCTATCAGTGTTTTTAACTTATGCTTCCTCCCTCCTACAAACAACACAAACACATTCATCTGCCCTCTGGATTAACACATGGATTTTCCTGAGTACAAAGTTTGACTCCAGCTTACTTTGGTTTATTTAATAAATCATGCTTCCCCCTCTGGACCAGGCTCTTGAAGTAACCCAGGAGGTGAACTGTGTAACAGATTTTCTTCACGGATGTGAGGAACAGCTCCAGGACCTGAAGAAGCAAAAAGAGAAAGGCTTGCTCTATGGAATTCCTGTCAGCATTAAGGAACACATTGGATACAAGGTGCATCATCCTTTATCTTTTGAAATACTTGCTGCTGAAAAAAGTGTCAGAAGTATCAAGAAGGGGATGTTGCTTAAAATATTTCCTCATCTTTAGCTAAAATACAGGGCATTCTAGTTTCAGTCCAGTTGCTACAGAGGTTAAAGAAATGTTGAAGGCTGAGATTGCATTTCCTGTTTCATTTCTATGCAACTATTCCAAGACAGCAGCCATGTGATTCTTTTACAGAAAAACAACAAAACATTTTGTAGCACTTTAAAAACAACATTTTATGGTAAAAGGTTTAATGTCAATTAAATGAAGACAGAAGCTTTAATATCAATTAAATGAAGTCAAACCATTTCATTAGATTTATTTCCATTGCAGATAAGAATGAAGTCTCACACACTTAATATGTTTGATTTATGTCAAACATAAAGATATATGTTTTCTAGGATTTAAACTCCACAATTCCTCCACCCTTCCAGCCTCACCAGCCTGAACACTTACACGAAGAGGGAGCACTGGATGTCTGTTCCAATAACAGTTAGCATGCTGTTTGTGCTCTTATGTATATATGGGTTATTTCTTAAAATATTGTTGTGGCCTGTCAGCGACCTGTGCAGCTAGTAACTGATTCCGACAGCGAGGAGGCTGGTGTGGTGCTGCGCCAGCAGCCTGTGCAGCTGGCACTTGAGTTGGACAATGGGGAGGCTGGAGAAGATGTGATGCCAGAGGCGGGGATTCAGCCAGGGCCTTCAGAACCTCCAGAAGCTCCCATAAGTGAAGAGGAAGAAGAGAAGGAGCCTCTTCTCGATGCACGGGTGCACAAAGCTACCAAAAGGCAGGAGTGGCTCCTCAGGAGGAGGTCTCCTCGAGAGTAAGGCTTGGAGCTAATTGGCCACTCCCTTAGCCTATTTAAGGAAGGATGATGACTGAGGCAATTTGCAGGGAACAACTTAGCTTACTCTCCTTCACGTCTTGATCTTAGTTCTCTGCAAATTGCTTCTGGGTTTTCTGCCAACCATAGTAAGATTACGATTATTTATTTTTTGGATTCTTGTAGGCTGTTAAAAAAGTTAATTAACAGCCTTTGTTTAAAAAAAACTGATTTAATTTAGTAAACTAAGGTTTGTACAGATTTTGTGTGTGCTGCATTCTTTGGGGTCCGTAGCTGGGGCAGAACAAATATCCACATGCACATATATACCAACATATGTATCTAAGCAAGGAATAGCAGCTGGTCATGGTCCTTGACAGATGTCTCTGGGTTCTGATAGGCATACAGATCCTAAAGCACAGTAGGCTATTTTTATGTATGACTAATGACAAGTCATTTGTCATTTCATAAAAGCATAGCTCTCTTCACAGGATAGCATAGCACTCTGCATATAGTGGAGATGTCACATGGTATTGGAATCTAATTATTAGATGAAAACTGACACCTTAGCAAAGGACTTTAGAAGAGAATTTTCCATGTATGGTTCTTTTGTATAGTTCTTTCTCTTCAGCTTAATTATCTTTGCATTAGGAGCAAATAGATGCTCGTGGTTTTGGGGGTATTTGATCAATAAAGTCTGTTCCTGGACAAGTCCTCATCAAGTCATGAGGACTTGTTCTGTTTAATGTATCAGTACATTTGTTATATATAATATACATACTCTGACATAACTTTATATCAAGCAAGTTGTGTTTTGTCTCCCAAAGGGACACATCTCTACCTGTGGCTTGGTGCAATATCTTGACAAAGTAGAGGCCGATGACAGCGTGATAGTAAAAGTTTTGAAGAAACAAGGAGCAATTCCATTTGTGAAAACTAATATTCCTCAGAGCATGATAAAGTATTTTTTCCTCTATTTTAGAAATTTCTTGATTGATAATAACCTGGGAATCAAGGGTGGTGGGCTAATGGAAGAAAGATTAAAGAAGCATGAAAGATTATTTTGCATAAGGTTTAAAATGAATAAGAAAAATATTTATTACTGCACCAGAAACAGGGAGGCTGCAAGTTAGCAATGTTGTATTGTGATGCTATTATTTTGAGGGAGCATTCAACATAACAAGACCCCTTCTTACAGCATGAAATTTTGCTATCTCAATATTCTATCACCTTAATTTAAGCATGGATCAGGCCTGGATATTGTCTACAACAGCTACAGTGGTCAGAAGTATTAAGTATTGGGAACTATGTGGCATGGTTCTCTTTGTTATGCCATTCTTGAAAAAGCCTCTGGAGTACTTGAATGCCCATAACTACAGAGATTGTTGAGCTATGCTATTTCTTCTGTTTTCACCAAGACAGTTGGAATTGTTTGCTATTCTATATTAGCTTTCTCTTCCACAACTGGGATTGTAATTCCATAATCCCCAGTCACTGTTTTTCCTGAGAATTCTGGGACTTGCAATCTCCAAGATCCTTCTCACAGTAGTAACTGGGACAGGGACCTTGGAGTTCTAGTGGACAACCATTTAGATGTGAGCCAGTAGTGTGCAGCAGCTGCCAAAAAAGCCAACACAGTTCTGGGCTGCATAAACAGGGATAGAATCAAGATCATGTGAAGTGTTAATACCACTTTACAATGCCTTGGTAAAGCCATACTTGGAATATTGCATTCAGTTTTGGTTGCCACGATGTTAAAAAGATGTCGAGACTCTAGAAAGAGTGCAGAGAAGAGCAACAAAGATGATTAGGGGACCGGAAGCTAAAACACATGAAGAACGGTTGCAGGAACTGAGTGTGTCTAGTTTAATGAAAAGAAGGACTAGAGGAGACATGATAGCAGTGTTCCAATATCTCAGGGGTTGCCACAAAGAAGAGGGAGTTAAACTATTCTCCAAAGCATCTGAGGGTAGAACAAGAAGCAATGGGTGGAAACTAATCAAGGAGAGAAGCAACTTAGAACTAAGGAGAAATTTCCTGACAGAACAATTAATCAGTGGAACAACTTGCCTGCAGAAGTTGTGAATGCTCCAACACTAGAAGTTTTTAAGAAGATGTTGGATAACTATTTGTCTGAAGTGGTGTAGGGTTTCCTGCCTGGGCAGGGGGTTGGACTAAAAGACCTCCAAGGTCCCTTCCAATTCTGTTATTCTATTCTATTCAAAACATCTGAATGGTACCAGATTCCAATATTTGTGTCATATTTTGGCATCTGTCCTCACTCACTGATTTTGCAGTGCTAATGTGCAAGTTATTATTTGATTGGTTATTATATAGTTTTCCCCTCACCCACCAACCTCTCTTTCTTTGGCCCAATGCTGATATAAAAAATTAACTACCAATCTACTTTCTGTTTCGGTCAGCTATGATTGCAGTAACTTGATCTTTGGTCAAACAAGAAACCCTTTGAATCACAAGAAAAGTCCTGGTGGGTCCTCTGGAGGAGAAGGGGCACTGATTGCAGGAGGTGGATCCCTCTTGGGCTTTGGGACAGATATTGCTGGAAGCATTCGCCTGCCCTCCAGCTTCTGTGGGCTTTGTGGACTCAAACCAACAGGCTCTCGGTTAAGGTCGGTTCTGCATTCTTCTTTGGGTTGATAAACATCCCAATATCTGAATGCTAATATTGATTGGATCACATATTTAAAAGCATTCTTAGGAAATGTTTTATTTCTACAGAAATGAAAATATGCATTCACAAATTGCTTTATTTGTTCATAAATATTCTGATGAATACACATCCTGTAATTGGGGGTGCCTTTATTATAATTCTCATTATGAACACATTTGTCATTTTTTTTATTACTTTAGCTTTAATTGTTATCTGAAGTTTAGCTCCTTTCTCCAGACTTTTTTTTTTTTAATGCATGGGTGGATTATTTCAGTGTTGATAGCAAGCACCTTATTATTTTGTCTTGTTTATATATTTTCCAGCACTTTGGGTCTTGCTAGTCCAGTGGCAGGAATAAAGTCAGGTGAGTAATAAGGGTGGGTTCTGTTTGTGTTTTGGTGCTTTTAAGTCAGCCTTGACTCCTACCAATTGCCTAGACAAGACCATGCAGTTTTCTGGGCCTTATTTTCAGAATTTGCTTGCCTTTTCCTGAGAGAGCAAATACCCCAAAGTCATTCAACTGATCTCTGTATCTAAGGCAGCAATAGAACTTTCCTTGTTTCTAGCCTGATGCCTTTAACCCTCACACAATTTGTTCTCAAGTAATAAGTAGCTATCCAAAAATTGATTTATTTAAATATGTATACATGACCTTTCTAGTTCAAAAATCTACCAAGATGGTGCATGGACAAATATCTACATAATAATATGACATTCTTACAAAATGTTATGATATTACAACCTCTGTGTTGTGTGAACAAAGTAATAATTAAATTATTAATTAAAGTAAATAAAATTAATGAATTACTTAATTCAAAGTCATGTAAAAGAAGTGAGTTTTCAAAGACCTTTGAAAAACCTTATTGGAGTTAATCTGCCGTGTCTATAAAGTGAGCAAACAATACCGTGTTTCCCTGACTATAAGACCCTGTCTTATATTTTTTTGAACCCTGAAATAAGCGCTTGGCCTTATTGCCATGCGCTCGAAAGCCCAATTGGGCTTATTATCAGGGGATGTCTTATTTTGGGGGAAACAGGGTACTGACTATAAATTGTTGGACAAATTTATTGGGGAAAGAGGTGAGCCTACAAATAACATTTTCCTAAGCTTTTCAGATATCAATGGTCGAAATCAACATTCTGAATTATGTCCAGACAGACACAGAGCAACTGGTGCAAAATGGACAAAAAATAGTTTTGCAACAACAAACATTTAATGGCTGCAATCTGCACTATTGGGAAATTCTGTCTTCTTTAAAATAGCTTCATATATAGCATATCAACTTGTCTGAACTCCAGTCAAACCCTGGTTGGATCTCTCAGTGATAAAATGGATCGAATGACTGGTTTTCTGCGATTAAAGAAAGATGTAGTAGCATTGTTTCTAATTAATTGATGAGGGCCAATAAACTAAGACTGAAATTTGACCTTGTTTCTAGCTATCTGGTATCTGGGAATTTTGTTCTAAAGGGGACAGAAAGAAGAGGGATGGAGTTTGGAGGCGCTCTTAGCATAATAGTTGTCACTGGAGACTCAAGGGACTTCTATGGCCAGGAGAACCTTTAATTGGTAGTCAATTACTACGCATCTCTTTCTGAATAAGAACAAATTAGCTATGTTATTCATGCCTTTGTAACCTTACAGTTAGATTTCTTTAATGTGCTTTATGAGAGACTACCTTGCACTTGGTCTGGAGGCTGAAGCTGATGAGAACGCACTAGGAAGATTACTGATTTTTTCTTTCTTTCTGTTGAGCAACCTGATTGGCTGCCAATTAATTATCAAGCCAGGTTCAAAACTTTGGCTCCAAACAACTAGCACCAAGATATTTGAGAGAATATTTTATTGTTTTTGATCTGGGTGGTCACTTGTATTTTATGGAATGTTATTTTAATGTATTCCTTTTATTATTTATTTCTAAAATTATAAACTGCTGTGGGATACAGTTCTATAGGAAATATAGAAATACAGTAAATAAATAATCTGAAATCCAATATATCTTTCTATCAGTTGTACTTTTGACTTCATTAAGTTAACACTGAGAATTATGTCTAGTCAAATTAATTATCTATCCAGCCTGTTATTGATGTATGCCTAGTCACTAGCAAGAACCCTTTACCCGATGTGTTTCATGCAATTCATTTCATTGGAGATTCCGTTTCCTTTATAGTGACAGCAACAATTGGTCCAATGGCAAGAGATGTAGATAGTCTGGTTCTGTGCATGAAAGCTCTCTTATGTGATGAGTTATTCCACTTGGATCCTTCAGTACCACCCTTGCCATTCAGAGAAGAGGTAATATCAATGTGAAAAGGAATGAATGAATGAATGAATGAATGAATGAATGAATGAGGGTAACCAAGAAAGAACACCAGGAAGATTGAACACCATGGATAAAGCCATTTCAGCCAATCATAAATGATATCCCCTTTTTGCAAATAGTTTCCCGTTAAGAGCATATATGCCATAGCCTCAGAGCCAGGTTCTGTGAGGCAGAAGAGAGACCCTCAGTCTGAGGGTCCTGCACCCAGCAGAGTAGGTGAGTAAGCAGCAATATGCAGACTCTGCAGGCAAGCTCAGTCTCATTATTAGCAACCACTGAATGGGCAAAAAACCTCACCTGTACCTGATAAGTGAGGAGAGGATTTAAATTACACAGCAATTCCATGCGGTAAACAACTTTTGTATTTGCCCTTGTGCATTGTGAAATCATGTTCTTGTCTCCTGCTTTGTTTTGGCCTTCATATGTTCCTGAACAAATCTCTGTCTTGTCCCTTGACACACAATTTTAAGTCATTGTATGATATTGGATTATGGATAGTCTACTTGGATTATACTTGCTCCTCAGCCTTATACAAGCCCTTTTCACATGCTTCCACGGCTCCAACTTCTACTGTAGTTTACAAGACTCCCTATCAAAGTATTTCAGGGGTGGGCTGCTGGGGGTTCGCAGGGGTTTGGGAGAACCTCTAGCTAAGATTCTGTGCAGTTTGGAGAATCCCCAAATCCCACTCCTGGATGGCCCTACCCACCCCACCCCCCAGGAGTCCCCATGCGGCCCATTTGGATGCAGGTAAGTGCAGGGTGCGCATGGAGATTTGGGGACGGTGAAAAATGGACCTACTGGAAGTTCGGGAAGGCCAGAAATGGGCCTGTTTCCAGCCTCCAGAAAGCCTCTGGAGCCTGGGAAGGCCGTTTTCGCCCTCCCGGAGGCTCGAAAAAGCCTCAGGAGCGTGGGGAGGGTAAAAACAACCCCCCCACCATGGTTCAGGAGCCCGACTAGGCCACGCCCACCATGGCCACACCCACCCAGCAATCGGGCAGAGAACCCCTTGCTAAAATTTTTGAAGCCCACCCCTGAAGTATTTGATCCCAAATGTTCTGCTCCTTTCATGGTGTGTATATTTCCACCCAGCATCTCTCCAAGCCTTGCCCCAAGTGCCTGCATCACTCCTGAACTTTGCTGGCCAATTGCATGAACATTTTCCCCTTTGCTCAAACCAGGACATGAACATGTCATTATATACAAGTCTAAATTTGTCAGCATCTTGCCGGTTTCATTCAAAAGTAATGAAATCCCTCTCTGTTTTGGTTAACGAGAGCTTTTAACTATTCCACCGAGGCAAATTATTTCAGCAACTGCCATGATGTAAGTACTTTTGATACAGAGGTGAGTTTCAGCAGGTTCTGACCAGTTCTGGAGAACTGGTAGCGGAAATTTTGAGTAGTTCAGAGAACCGGTAAATACCACCTCTGACTGGCCCTACCCCCATCTATTCTCTGCCTCCCGAGTCCCAGCTGATCAGGAGGAAATGGGGATTTTACAGTAACCTTCCCCTGGAGTGGGGAGGGAATGGAGATTTTACAGTATCCTTCCCCTGCCACGCTCACCAAGCCATGCTCACAGACCCGGTAGTAAAAAAATTTGGAACCCACCATTGTTTTGATGCCAATCTTATTTAACTTTTTCAGATATTAAAAAAAGATCATTTAATGATCACAGATCAATCTATATAAACCATAAGTTTTAAATTTAAATAATGATGAACCAACTGTTTTTATTTTTTTTAAAGCTAAGTATAAAAACAAAAGCAAACTAAAACTAGCAAAAGTTAAAAAGCTAAGTTTAAAAAACAAAACTATGATGTAGGGATATATACAAATTAATTTGTAATCTTATAAGAAATGTAACTTTCAAACATCCATATTTGATCTTACTGTCCAAAAAAACATTTGTGTGAATGAAAACAGTGTTAGGAACCTCTGTTAAAACATAACTTAAAAATGTAAAGTAAATGTAGTTAAAGAATTCTTAAATAAAGATGAATGTCTATGGAGATTCTCCGTCTTTCAGGTCATGGTTGTCCCAAAGGTGCTTTTTCAAGAGGCAACTGGATTTTCTGGTTTTCCTTTGAAGATATTTCACTTCTCATCCAAGCCTATTCAGCCAGGTGAAGCCTAGGGATGGTGAAATTCGATTGCTATTTCAAATCTTTTTTTTTTTGTTTCCTTCTCTCCAGATTTACACCAGTTCAAATCTTCTTCGGATTGGATACTATGAAGATGATGGATACTTCCAGCCCTCCCCAAGCATGAAAAGGGCTGTTCAGGAAACAAAAAAACTTCTTCAGGCTGCAGGACACACAGTACATGCATTTATTAATTTTTTTCACTAGTGTTCTAGTTTAAAATATTTCTGAAATTTGTGCCTCATGTATATCTCAGAGAAACATTTTGATCCACATTACTCACTATTTTCTATAAAATGGGAAGCCTGAACGCCTGTGCTCCCAGTACATTGCTTTAGAACCAGTATATTTGTGCTTAAAATAGACCACTGAAATCAATCAACTTAAGTTAATTAAATTTAATTGTCATATTTATATTAGCGAATCTCTTCAGTCTGCTAATATCTTTCCTGGTCATGCATTTTTGCAAGTCTACAAACATATAAACTAGACAATATTTATAAGCATGTATATTTGTTCATGTTTGTGTGCTCTATTAGTAGTTCACAAACTTTTTAAGAAATTCCATTAAATCACCTTTAAACATGGTAATATAGTCTACATATTATCGGTACAGTATCACTACCTAGCAGAAAAATTAATATATGTTATTATGTGTATTAAGGCATAAGCCTACAGTTCTGCCACATTGTATATATTAGGGTATTAATGAGTATGCACAGCTTCCCACCTAGAAATGTGTTATGTCCCTAATATAAACCAAATTGGAAGTTTATTTTATGTGGTGAACAAAATGCATATCACTGGGATTGTTGACTTGATAAAAGTACTAATTCTCACTACATACTTTATTAAGTTCTAGTCTTCAATTTTTTTAACTTCCTAATCTATATTTAAATCTTGGATATATGCTAAATTATTCATAACATGAATAGCCTATTTAGTAAACCATGACTAAAAAGCCATATTAACTAGAAAACCATTGTTCACAATCAGTCTGGAAGGCATCATGATGCTAACAGATGGTCTACACTACACATTTTAATGCAAGCAAGTTTAATAAGGAGAAAACATATAAATGATCTGTTTCTGTTTATCAAATTTGTTTATCAACTCTTCATAAAGAAGGATTCATTTTTAGGTAGTTCTTAAAACTTCTGGAGGATAGTTAAATTATCTGTATATGGGACTCATATCATTCTGTCTACAGTAATTCCCTCAACACTGTCAAACTAGTTACTAAGTCTGCATTACTATTAATCTTCTCATCGTTCCCATCACCCATCCCCTCCCACTTATGACTGTATGACTGTAACCTTATTGCTGGTATCCTTAAGATTTATATTGACTGTTTCCCTATGACTATCACTAAGTGTTGTACCTTATGATTTTTGACGAATGTATCTTTTCTTTTATGTACACCGAGAGAGTATGCATCAAGATAAATTCCTTATGTGTCCAATCACACTTGGCCAATAAAGAATTCTATTCTATTCTATTCTGTTCTGTTCTGTTCTGTTCTGTTCTATTCTATTCTATTCTATTCTATTCTATTCTATTCTATTCTATTCTATTCTATTCTATTCTATTCTATTCTATTCTATTCTATTCTATTCTA
>WNWU01000004.1:21566916-21608904 GCA_012654045.1 Ptyas mucosa
TATTCTATTCTATTCTATTCTATTCTATTCTATTCTATTCTATTCTAACCAACAATTATAATTTATCTTTTTTATGCAGCTCATCCCTTTTGTCCCCCCTCGACTTAACTATGTAGTGGACGAGCTTTTCACTAAAGGCATCTTTTCTGATGGAGCTGCAAATTTACTGGATAAATTGTAAGTAGATATCTTGGAATATGAGCATGGCTTGAACTCTGGCTATTCTGGGCACCGCTATGGTAAAACAATGTAAAATTCAATGTAGTAAGAAATTCTAGGTTTTTTTGAGAACCCTTAGTCTGAATGTGGGGAAAAAAATCTGCATGAAAAGTAATAGTTTAATAAAATCATGTTTTTAAGATTAACAATTATTTTGAAATGAACATATTTAATTCAAATTTTATTTATTGTATTTTTAATCTGCCACAACCTTGAAAAAAGTTCCAATGTTGTAATAAGACACTAGAATTACAAAAATTGTGCTTCAAAAGATATAACATATGAAATTAAAGCTTTTAAGATCTTATAGTTTCCTAATCATACATTAGATCAGTGTTTCCTGATCTTATCAACTTTAAGATGGGTGGACTTCAAATCCTAGAATTTCCCAGACAGCATGCTGGCTTAGGAATTCTAGGAGTTGAAGTTCACAAATCTTAAAGTTCACAAATCTTGCTAAGGTTGGGAAACACTGAAGTAGATAATCTCTCATTCAGCATTGATTTACATATGCCTTTTAAGGTGTTTGGTACAGATCTTTCAAACAATCTTGCTATTACTGTATATCTTGGCATTTTTTTCAATGTTGTCTGCACTTTGTGGATAAAATTTGTGCTTTATCACCAAGTTTATTTTACCTATCTTAACATTCAAACTAAGAAATTATAATCATATATATTTTTATTATCTATTCTAAAGCTTTATTGTAGAGACCTACCACATGATAAAAAGACATAAAGCAACACAAAAAGACGTTTCACATTGTTCTAAAATCCTAAATTTAAGACAATCTTTCCCATAATAAACAACAGCAGCTGCAAGAGATATTATGACACTCTGGGTGAAGTTAAGATTCCAGTGTGATAATATAAAGCAAACAAAATCATCCTCAAAACAGATGAACTTCTGTCAGTAAGTGGAGATATGCAGGTAGGGTACAAGTTGACATCTAAGGAACAAATGGTCAAAACTTTTACTATATTTTCATTTGAATTCATATAATGAAGAATATAATTCTTAGAAACCTAAATTCAGACTGAATAGTGTAAAATCAGAGAAAGTGACTGATTTTGTATACTAGTTGTGAGTTACTGGCTCACAATTACTACTTCTTTATTTCTATGAATTTAGTCAATATTACCGTCTAAGTAATATTGGTTATTAGAGAGCGCTGCTGTTTACTATGAAAAAGGACTTGACTTCCTTTTCCTTTCATCTCCCAGCAAAGGGGACATTGTTGATCCAGTTTTGAAATCCCAGATTAACTGCTACAGTATTCCCACTGTACTGAAAAGGATTTTGGCACTCATTTTAAAACCAGTGGTGAGTATTTGGCTTACTTCTTACCCTGTAATGACAAAAAGGCGAAACATGCTTAGCTTAACTTGTTAAGTTAGAGATTTACTGATATGGAAGTGTATCTAAATGTGTTAATCCAAGTCAGAGGATCTAGGTTGGAGGTGCACTAGCTAGTTTCATTCTTCCTTAAGGAATAACTTACATGATTACATACAATAAAAATAAGTAAACTTGTGTTTCTCCCTTAGTATCCCCGGATTGCCAGAGATCTCAATGCATTGTGTGGAGTTGGGTAAGGAATAAGAACTGAAATTTATTTTCAGCATCCAGTGCGGATAGTACCATTCTTCACCCTGATGTCTTCCAGATCTGTCCAAATGGTAGAATTCCAAATAAAAATATTGTATGGAGTAAGAATTTGATAGAGATATGCAGGCTCCATTGCCAGGATAAAGCATTTTTAAAGTCCATAATGTCCAGATAAAGTTTTGAAGTAGCGCAAATGGATCTCTCTCTAATTCACTGAGCTTTAAGAAAGAGGAAGAAATTTAGCAAAGTCAGGCAGTTGTCTATGTGTGCCACTTCTGACCCTTATCTGGATGTTCTGGCTTTAAAATGCTTCATCCCTATTGCCTTAGTATGCATATCTCCAATAAGACACTCTATTGGTATGCATATCTCCAATAAGACTCTCTATCCTTACTCTCTATAGAATGACCCCTTTGTTTCTATCCTGCTGGCTGTATTTCTAGACATTGTGGTCCAACACATATGGCGGCATCAGCAAAGCTGATCTAGAATAGACATCCTTGAAGCCGAAATGCAGGAGATGTAATCCCATGATCCCAAGTGCTCCTCCAGTCACAGTTTAATATGCTGTTTTTAAATAAAAAGAATCAATAAACCACAGCTTGACTTCAAGGCAGCAATATCAAGCACCATGAATTAAACATATTTATGCTTTGACAATAAGAGGCTTTTCAGAATGCATAGGAACATGTCTCAGGCTCATAGGGAAACCTGAAAAATGATATTAGTGCCTTATAGAGGTGTAGCACTTATTTTCCTATACATTCTGAAGCACCTCTTCTGAATTACTGTGGAAGCACTCATAACTTGACTTCTGATACTTTCCTTTCCAGTAACATTCTCGAACAGTATCAATCATTTAAAACCAGGTCAAATTTCAACATGACAAGTTTAACAGTTGGGTGCATTTACATTACGTAAGATTATTACACTTTAAAATAAACCTCCTTCCTATATTATGAGAAAAGAAACTCTCATGGGAAGTTAAATGAAATATATCAACAAGGAATGGTACCTTTCATTTCAATAATTCAAACACACTTTCGTAAAGTAGTTAACAGCGGTGAAACCATGCATTAGCATAACCAGAAAGGACAGCAGAAAATCTGGATAATGGTTAACTATCTGTTAATTTACATTGCAAACAATAAGCCTTGGTTATATTTTTAGATTTTGCAATACTGTTTAAGCTTTATACAACTTGGCCAAACTACAAAAGTAAGCACAGGGATCATGGCATTGGTCAGTGATTTGGATTATCCAAGGACTGTCTCAGTTCACCAAAAGGTCTTTAAATACATAGCTAGATTGCAGTTGGATACAGAATCACCATTTAACTAGACCAGTGATGGCTAACCTTTTTGCCGTTGCGTGCCAAAAGCAGAGGGACCGTGGGAGGTCATGGGTATGGGTGCCCATATCCATAACTCAATGCACCCCGCCCTCCCGCGCATGCACATGTGAGCCCCCCACACTTCCCCTTACTTTTGGCACGTGATGGCCCAGTGGGCCTGGTAGGCCCATTTCCCCCCCCCCTCCTCAGGCTCCAGAGGCTTTTTAGGAGCCTGGGGAGGGCAAAAACAGCCTTCCCCATCCTCCTGGAGGCCTTCCGGAGGTCAGAAACACCCAGTTTCCTGACCTCTGGTGGGACCAGAAGCGTGAAAATCAGTTGGCCGGTGCACGCATGCATGCTGGAGCTGAGCTAGGGCAACACTCGCATGCCCACCAATATGGCTCCGCGTGCCACCTGTGGCACCCGTGCCATAGGTTCGCCATCACGGAACTAGATCATAAATTTCCTCTTATGCAGATATATTTTAATCATCATTTTAACCGGGGGTCTTCATGGAAATTATTTCAATGTTTGTAGGTCAGCCAAAAACCTTTGGAAGCATCATGCAGCAGTGGCGGTGAGTTTGAGATTTTGGTAGCGTGCCCATGAGCCATAATACTTTACATAATGATTAAGCTGTCAACTAAAGTTCTAGTCAGTGACCACTAGTAATGTTTGATGCTAGAAGTATTTTCTCAGCACCAAAATGGATTTTAATGTAGGCATAATATGCCAAAAAAGATCTAAAGGTCTTGCAGTATAGTAGTGAACAGAAATTGAAAAGCATTGGCAAAATAAGTAACTCCAATATTTATTTATTTATCAATTTTACAAGGCCACCCATCTATCCAATAAAATTGGGTGATGAAACATACAATATGAAACATTAGCAATAAAGCAATAATAAAACACAGGTTAAGCCCCCTCATTAAAACTACAAACATTTGTGAGATACAAACACCCCAAGATTCTCAAACAAACAGCCTGGCTCCACTTCCTGGGGGAATTAATAGACTTGGGGCAAGCATTATTATTTTCAGAATAAAGATTCTAGCAAGTCAGGTTCTTAGCAACAGTCATACCTATCTTCAAAAAAGGTGACCCCAGCCTTGTTGAGAATTATAGACCAATCTCTCTTTGTTGTGTCATGTGTAAAGTCATGGAATCCATCATAAACCAATCTATCACCCTCCACTTAGCAACTAATAACCTACTCTCTGATAAACAATTTGGTTTCAGGAAAAAATTTGTCATGTAATCTGCAACTCATACACTGCAAAAACATCTGGACCTCTCAACTCGATCAGGGCAAAGCAATAGACACAATTTACATAGACTTCTGTAAAGCCTTTGATTCAGTAGTGCACAAAAAACTACTTCTGAAACTAAAATCTTATGGCATTTCTCGACCCCTGCATAATTGGATAGCTGCGTTCCTGTCAAACAGGCAACAAGTGGTCAAAATAGGCAGCGCCCTATCAAATCCTGCACCTGTTAACAGCGGTGTTCCCCAAGGTAGCAGTCTAGGTCCAACACTTTTCTGCTTTATATCAATGACCTTTGTGATCAAATTATAAGCAGGTGTCTTCTCTTTGCTGATGATGTTAAACTATTCAACACCACAGACAACACTACTACCCTTCAAAATGACCTAAACTATATACCTGAATGGTCAAAAAATTGGCAACTTCAAATCTCTGCAAACATATGCTCAGTCCTACACACCGACAATAAAAATAAGAACATCAAATATTTGCTGGCTGGAAACGATCTAAAAGTTGACCCACACTCTGTCAAGGACCTAGGAATACTCACTTCAAAAGATCTAAGTCCCAGAGCTCACTGTAACATCATTGCAAAAAAGGCAATAAGAGTTGTAAATCTTATTTTACAAAGTTTTCTCTCTGGTAATGCTATACTTCTAACTAGGGCCTATAAAACCTTTGCCAGACCTACACTTGAATACTGCTCACCTACGTGGAACCTTTCACTGTATTTCAGACATCAATACATTAGAGAGAGTCCAGAGATATTTTACTAGAGGAGTACTCAAATCTTCTGCTCAAAATAAAATTCCCTATACCACCAGGCTTGAAATTTTAGGTCTGGATAGCCTCGAGCTACGCCGTCTACGTTCCGACCTATGCTTAGTTCATAAGATTATTTACTAAAACATCCTACCTGTAAATGAGTACTTTAATTTCAACCGTAATAACACAAGGGCTATCAATAGATCCAAACTCAATGTAATTTCCTCTAATCTTGAATGTAGGAAATATGACTTCTGCAATAGAGTAGTAAATGTCTGGAACACTCTACCTGATCCTGTTGTTAGTCTCGCTAATCCCCATACCTTTTACCTTAAACTGTCTACCGTGGACCTTTCATGTTTCTTAAGAGGTCCCTAAGGGGGCGTGCATAAGCACACCAGCGTGCCTACTGTCCCTGTCCTACTGTCCCCATTTATATGTAATCATTCTATGTGTTTATGGCTATGTTTTGCCTATTTATATCCTTTTATTTGTGCCAGTTTTTTTATGTGTCCATGTCTATGTCTATACCGTCACTTGGTATGGACACTCTGGTCCCTGTGACTGAACCAGATTGCACCCCGCAACATTATCCTGCAATATATATATTTACTTTCATTCATGAAAGTAAGCTTGGTTCAAAATTGTCCACTACATAGGCAATTAAAGAGAATTTGGGGGAGATTGAAAGAAATGTTTTGTCTAGTCCATCTTGCCAAAATGTTCTCTACAGGCTTACCGTGAAGAATTCATCGCTGAGTGGAGGAAGCTGAAATTGGACGTCATCCTCTGTCCTGTCCTAGGACCAGCTTTTAATGAAGGCTATCCTGGGAAACTGTTTGGTATAATATCCATTTACTTTTGTTGGCTTTTATTTATGGTTTATGGTTTAATTAATATGGTTTTATTTATGGTTTCAGAAAACAACACTGAAAAGCTTGCCTCTTACATATTAAAAAAGTGCCAAGCACTTGCAGAGGTCCAGAAAAATATTCAGTCATTAATTCTGAACAAATTAATCTTTAGAAATATTTCAGATTGCTAAATTACTATGTCATTGTTTCTATTGCATATTATTCTCTGTATTGATTTGCAAGTTACACGTATACATTTAAACATTAAAACTGAAATCTCAAAGTTGAAAAGTTTCTCCCAGAATTACCAGACTATTAAAAATAGCCTTGATTTTAACTTTTTCTCTCAGTATTGAGAACCATACAACAACCCTTGCTTTAATCTTCTCCCAAAGTACTGTTGACCTAAGGTGTGACTTCACTGTGAACTAGTCTGGCTGGAGGGAAAAAGATCTAGTTTTCAAATGGAAAATAGAAATACAGACTAATGCCTAGCAACACCTGGTTCTGTTTCAATGACTGGAGAATAGGAATGTTAAAGGGGACCCCACAAGTTCTTGTCCATGACCACAAGAATCTTTCCTGGACGATCTGTAGAACTTTGATTAACTTTTGTTCTGTTCTTTATAGCTGCTACATCATATACCAACTTATACAATGTCCTGAACTTCCCTGCTGGGGTTGTGCCAGTCACAACTGTCACCCAGGCTGATGAAGAGGAGCTGAAACAATATGAAGGTCATTATGCTGACCCCTGGGATAAACGGCTGAAAGAGGTCTGTATGGTAGCGGAAAGAAACAAGCTGTCTTTCTGAAAGTTCATCATATAGTTGCTTCTTCCTGTTCTGACTGTCCCTCTATCTTCAGGCCGTCACGGATGCTGTGGGTCTCCCTGTAGCTGTCCAGTGTGTGGCTTTGGCTTGGCAGGAGGAGCTGTGCCTTCGGTTCATGAAGGAAGTGGAGTCCCTCACCTGCAAGAACAGACTGAAAGCATAATAAGTTGCCCAGGCTCATGGTTTCTCTTCAGATTGGATAGCCTCATGCAGAAAAATGGAAAATAATAAACAGTTAAACATGGCACAATCAGAACTGGAACATGTTATAAATTCTTTGTAAAGTATGATCAAGTATGCCTTACTTTAGCAAATGACAGAAATTGGTTGACCTTATTTAGATTTTGAAGCTAAGTGGAGCAAAGCCTGGTTAATATTTGGATGAGACATTATAAGTGAGCTATTTTCTGGCAGAGGGCAATAACAAACCATTTCCATAATACTGCAAGAAAATTACATGCATTCACAAAGTCGCCAGGAAATGAGCTCGACTTTATTATTTTTTAAAATATAACTCATCTGAAGAATTCAAAAGGAGCATATATCAAAGGAAGCCTATTTATCGGTAGGGCTTAGTTCTCCTAAGCAGCAAGTTAGATGACAAGTCTGTATCCAAATGATACTATTTTAAATAATTGTCTGGGTGCCCATTTGTTTGGCTTTTGAAATCACCAGGAAAAAAACTATCATGTTTGAGAAAAGGCTAGACTACAATTTTACTATCTTCGACCAAATTTCTATGCACAGAGATTTGTTTTGATTGTGGTAGGGAGAAATATTGGTTCACAAGCACCCTCATCTTTAGTTTGAAATTGTGGATCAAAATGGGCAAGTTCTCTATATTGTACATTGTATGGAAAACTGAGGCAAAAAATGCCACAGATAACACAGATATCTCACATGATGCAAGGTAGAATTCTCCAGCTGCTAGGTTCCACCTCATGCGGAGATATGAATTTGAAAGCTCCCCACTAAATACAATTATGTTGTATCTCAGGAGAACTGACTGTTCACTGTAATTATCAGAATTTCTGAGGGGACAGACTGCTCACTTTTATGTCAAATTTTATATACCAGATACAGTATATCAACTGAATAAGGCTGATATGATCATGTAAAGTTTCATAATTATGTGGTCCTTCCAGAAAGTTCTGAAGAAGAGAAATGTCTCTCTGTCTCTGTAGAAAAACCAGTACTGCTGTAAGCGCACAAGGCTTTTTAAAGATTAACCAAGCTTGGAATGGATTCATCAGTCACTTTGTATATTTTTCAAAAATAAATGTACTTCTGACCTATCCTTATTTCTAAGGAGTGTTTTAAATAGCTGGACCACAATATAGTCTAATGAAGAGAAGGCCTAGGGATGACATGATAGCTGTATTTCAATATTTAAGGGGCTGTTACAGAAAAGAGAGGAACAACCTATTCTCCAAAGCACCTGAGGGCAGGACAGGAAGTAATGGGTGGAAAATTTTCAAGGAGAGATTGAACCTAGAACTAAGGAGAAATTTCCTGGCAATGAGACCAATTAATCAGTGGAATGGCTTGCCTCCAGAAGTTGTGGATGCTCCATCATTGGAAGTTTTAAAGAAGAGACTGGACAGCCATTTGCCCAAAATAGTATAGAATCTATTGCTTGAGCAGGGGGTTGGACTAGAAGACCTCCAAGGTTTCTTCCAACTCTGTTATACAGTATTTTTGGAATGAACGATTGAAAATAAGCAAAATTGGTATTGATAGTTAGTATGTTGGGCTTCCTATAGGTAGTTCTAGAGAAATAAGGCAGAGGTCTTCTTTACAGTATCAGATCATCTTTCCTTTATCTTTGTCTTTTTAGTATTTGGATGTTCTGCCCCAGCTATGGGTCCCAAGAAGTGTAGCACACACACACACACAGCTCCAAAAACTCTGTTTAATACAAACAGACCGTTTTCAAAATGTAGGCTTTAACCACAAATGTCCTTATCAGCCTGATATGAATTACAGAGATTAAACAAAGTCTAACAAAGGTTAACAATCAGCCCAGAAACCAAGTTGTAACAAAAAACTCACTCTCAAAATGCTCTGTGTAGGACCAAACATTTCCAGCAACATTTGCCAGCTGTGTGCAAACTTAAATAGGCTAAGGGAGTGGCCAATTAGCCCCAAGCCTTACTCTCGAGGAGACCTCCTCCTGAGTAGCCACTCCTGCCTTTTGGCAGCCCTGCGTGCTCGTGCATTGAGAAGAGGCTCCTCCACTTCACTCTCTTCACTTGAAGGAGCCTCTGGAGATTCTGAAGGCCCTGGCTGAGTCTCTGCCTCTGGCACCACATCCTCTTCAGCCTCCTCGCTGTCCGACTTGAGCACTGGCTGCACAGGCTGCTGGCGCGACACCACACCAGCCTCCTCGTCATCGGGATCAGCCACAATCCGCGCAGACCATTGGCGGGCCACAACATTGGATCCTGGTTTTTACTCAGTAACTCAGAGACAAAATTATAATACACTAGAATGTGTAGCCCTTGTCTACAACAACCTGCCACAGCCAACTTCTTGCGACCAACTCATCACGGCCCACTCGCCACAAGACACGCCAACTCACTGCAGGACAAGAGTTACACTAATATCAAAGAAATAGTGGAATAGAATCATTAAAGAAACGATGCGAGAGAAGGGATGAAATGAAATGTGAATGGCAAAAATTAAAATAATGCTTCAATTATTTTAAATAACTAAATTGAATTGTTCAATTGTCCTGTAGCATTGTCCATGGTGAGTTGTCCCATTCTGGCCCTTGTAATATGCACAAGTTTGCCCAATCTGGCATCCTCCAGATATATTGGGATCACAACCTGAGAATTCTGGGAATTTCACTTTTAACATGCTTAGGAGTTGGCAAAATTGGAGAAATGGCATCTATAGAAGGATTGCAACCAGTGCTAATAACAGTAATTCAATTTAGGATTTAAAAAACCCCCACCAACATAGAGCCCCACCTCCCCCACCTAAGTAATGCAGTCATGCCACTGTTTCACAGCATTTTGAAGGAATGTTTTGCATGGAACATGAAGTGAAGCACAAAGTCAAATATGTATACCTTCATTTTTTTTAATGTCAAGTATTCTTACTGCTACAGAAGATTAGCCTATGATGAAAAATGACCCAAATCAGTAGGTATAATAATAACTCCTCAGAGAGGGAATGCTTTCTCCTGGAACAGGACATATCAATCTTTAAACAGCATTTTATCCAGAATAAACAAAAAGCATCACAGGTTTGCAAGAGGTATCTTTAACTCTTCATGACAATTGGAGGATTTTATTTGACATTCTGAAAATTCTGCTTTTTCATATTATTTTTATAGGGTTTTTTGGGGGGTGGGGTGGATTCTAGATATATGCTCCTTTGGTTGATAGTCACAGTACATTTTCAAAGTTCCCAAAACATGGGTGGTCAAGGAACTCTTGAACATGAGAAAGAGTTTTATCTATGTTGCAACCTTCAGTATCCCTCAAACTTGCAGACATGGAAATGAACTAAATTTCACTTGAAGTCTGAGAATAAGTGAAATGGGGTATGGCATTTAATTAATGGAGAGAAAAGAATTTAGGAGTGGGAGACTGAAAGCAACAAGAGTAGGAAGTTGGAAAATAGCTTATGAAATGTAACCTCAGTTCTAGGGTGGAGAAAGGAATGTAGGCAACTGGTGGTATTCTTCCTCACTGGAAAATTAATGAATCCACAACACAAAATATGGTTGCCAAGGGATACAGCAGCAATTTCAACCTTTATTTATCCATGTCACATTTCTTAAATAGATCCTTTTGTTTATTTCTGGTATCAGAGATACTGAATATTCCCCCAGCCTTCTTCTTCTGTTGTGAAAAAAAACCCATTAAAATTGAAATTTTCAAAAGTGAGATCAGAAGAAAAAATGCATGAGGCAGGCTTCTGAATACTGAAAAGTACTGGACAAATTATATCTTCAGTGTAATCGCTAGCAAACACTACAATGCAGAACCACAAGAAATAATGAGCCTTCTTATAGAGTCCCCCACTTTCCTGGGAAAATCATCATAAATCCATAACAAACAGCAAAAATAACTAAGGAAGTAAGAGTCATTGTCAACTCTTTGGAATCACATAGAACATATTTTCTTCATAATGATTTGTCTTTAACCTGGTCTTTTAGGTCTTCCAATAGGGCACCCATTTTCTAAAACCACATGGAGAGAAAAGTAAAAATACTGGCATCTTTTTGTTTTTAAATGTAAATGTTACAGAATTAGTATTAATAAAATTAGCAAATACTTCTTAGCAAACTTAGCAAATACATGCCAAAACACAGAAACTAAGAAATGTTTACTCACAGAAAAATTACTTAAATCTTTATACAAATCCTTCCAGATCTGTTTTGTGGCATTTCTTCAATATTTTTTTCATCGTATCCTTGCTAGCATTTATAGGATGAACAAATGTAGGAATATTCATTGGTCAGTAAAAATGTAGCCTGTTAAACTGGTTTGACTTGAGGAAAGCTGGCTCTGTAGCCAATAATTTTGTTCTGGTTTACTTAACAGATTGTAATCTGGCAAGTGAGTTATGGGGGTCTTCTTTTAACGCAAATAACTATCTACTTAAAAAATGTGCAGCCTTGCACAGCTTCAGAAAAAAAAATCCAGTTTAAAAAAAAATCCACATCCAGTAAATGGAATGGTTCCCAGTATTACAGATCTGTGCCCAAAAGTAAATCTAAACGTGTGGAAAAAAGCTATGCATATTCAGAAGGGTTTACATTTGATGTATTACTGCTGACATTTCATGAGACTGCACACTTGCTGTAATGTGGGGCATACAGGACAGATCAAAAAAGTCATGTGCCCCCTCAGAATGTCCTATGCATGACACACGTACAAAAGAAGTGGGGCTTTGATGATATGGATGTGACTATTTGGAGGATTTTTTTTAATACTCTCCCTTGTGCACACTTTTGCTGTAATGGCCTCAAAGTAGATGCAGTGTGCAACAAACAGAAAGATAGAACTATCTTTTTTATTTCTCCTTAAAAAGAAATAAATTTGGATCTTAATTCCAGCTTTCTCAGCCATATCACTTCTCTCCTTCATTTGCCTTTCTTTAAAAAAAGAAAAGAAAGAAAAAAGCAAGGCTGGTATGAAACTGGTGGTACAATCCTTCATATGCCTATTTGGATGTCCTACTAACTTTATTTGGAATTATTTCTAGCAAGTAATAATGCTTTTCTTTTTTTTAAAGAACAGCATTGCAACCTGATACATGGAGGTCTAAGGAACCTAAGAAGGTCTAAGATTTAAAAGAAATAAATGTTTCCTTTTTCAAGTGACAGAACAAGTGGTGGGTGAAATCATCAAACAAAGCTGGAAACATGACAATTGGTGATTGGAATGAGGGGTTATGAAAATAAAATTTAAAGTGGATTTGCATGAAGTGGATTGAGATTAACAGCCACAAGTACACTGACTGTTTCCAAGTTCTTGCAGAGGCAAATTAGATGCCCAGAAAGGCAAACTGAAGAAAGAACATAAGCATTTGCAACAAAACAAGGACTAAAAAAATATTCTAGTTGCCCGATCATCCTGAGGACTGCATAGATGTTCACTCTGTGTGTGTGTGTGTGTGTGTGTGTTTCGCTCTCTCTCTCAAACAGCCAACATGACATTGGTTTTTTTAAAATTCTTTTTATACATTCAGATTTGAAATATTGGTATTCCATCCCTTAAACGATAAGAGTGTGTATGCAGTGGAATAGTTACTATAGATTTGAGTACAGAGAAGCAAGTCTGTTAATCAGAAATAATATCACAGTTATATCTTAGAAATGAAAGAGGCCTAAAGTTCATGGTAGGATTTTTTTATTGTTGAGTCTGCTGCATAGGTCTTTCCTTTGTCATCAGTAATATCTAGTCTTTGAAAACATACCTAGATGTTCTGCCCCAGCTATGGACCCCAAAGAATGCAGCACACACAAAGTCCGTTCAAACCTTAGTTTACTAAATAAACCAGTCTTTTACAACAACGGCTGTTAATTAATTGCATCAACAGCTGCCAAGAATTCAAAGAATAGTAACTGAAAGCTTACTATGGTTGGCAGAATGCCCAGAAGCAATTTGCAGGAAGCTGATAAGATAAGCAAGACAAGACACGAAGGTATGTGAACTAAGTTGTTCCCTGCAAATTGCTTCAGTCTGCGTTCCTCCTTAAATAGGTTAAGGGAGTGGCCAATTAGCCCCAAGCTTTACTCTCAAGGAGACTTCCTCCTGAGGAGCCACTCCTGCCTTTTGGCAGCTCTGCGCATCCGTGCATCGAGAAGAGGCTCCTCCTCTTCGTCCTCTTCACTTAAGGGAGCTTCTGGAGGTTCTGAAGGCCATGGCTGAATCCCTGCCTCTGGCACCACATCTTCTCCAGCCTCCTCATTGTCCGACTCGAGTGCCAGCTGCACAGGCTGCTGGCGCAGCACCACACCAGCCTCCTCGCTGTCAGAATCAGCTACTAGCTGTACAGGCTGAATACAGCCTACAACACTAGACCAGATCACAAAAGAAAACCAAATTTCATAGTATCTGGGTGGGTTTTTTTTCCTTCCCATTTTCCCCCCTGATGGATAGATGCAGTAACATTTGGTGGAATATAGAATGGAACAGGTGGATCATCTTATATTGCTAAAGTGACATGTTGTATAGTACATCGGAATGTTGTGATGGATAAGTTAACAATTGCCACTTGAAAGATTCTTCTACAGGGATACTTTTCTGGAAGTTCTTCATTCCTTATTAGACACGCTTCTATCTGTCAGTTGCTTGGACCTGACAGCATCTGGGTGGGCTTAAGAATCACCACCCACTTCCTTCTTCTGTCTTTTCCATTAGCTCCAGGGAACCCAGCCTTAGCAGCTTTTTCTGATTCTGAACGGTGAGAAAAAAACCCCTCACACTATGGCTCTAGAGAAGGTTAAGGAGCTCTTTCCAGAGGCTGAGGTTGACAGGCGCCTTGTCTCAGGCTTGCTTTGTGGCTCAGCTGCTGCCATTCTGATGTTCAAATGGATGAACCAGATATGGGTCCAGAAGAAACTTGATGAATTCAAGACCAAGCGAGAACGCGGGTTTCAGCGAATGGAGAAGGCAGCAAAGCAGTTTAAACAGCAGGTATCATGGCATTCAATTTTTTTTTTAAATCAGATGTCCTTTTTCCTAATTTTAGAAAATGACTGAGGCAGATTTACGTGCAAAAATATTTCGCTGGCCCATGATCTCTGCATTATGGTTTCTATCTTGCTTAAGCAAATACGAGCATGCATTTTATACTAACATAGTGGTGATATGGTACCTTGCTTGCCAAGATCTATTTCATATTTAAGGTAGTTATTTTCATCTTTGAAAGTAATGGTTTGCTGCAAATTTTGTACAGTGCTATAGTTAATTTATTTTCCATATCGTTTTGGCTAAGGTTCCTATTGCTCTGTGTTTCCTATTTAACATTAGGAGCCTCTTAATGTTCACACATACTTTGTGTCATGAGGGAGATGGGAGAAGGCATAAGATTCCTTTTGCCTTCTCTTCTGGCATTTAAGTTGCCTTCTTAACGCAGCTGTCTCTGCCTATTTTCTTTAGCAGGATGGTAACAAATCATCCACCATAAAACCGGTGGATATTTGAGCTTAACATTTGCCTAGTGACTGTTGACACATGTCAGGATTATGCTGAGGTCAGTATGCCTAGATACAAAGAGCAAACCTCTTGTCTTTCTTCTTGCACAAAAGTGTGTGTGTGTGTGTGAGAGAGAGAGAGAGAGTGAGAGGGAGGGAAGGAGGGAGGGAGGGAGAATAGTATGCTGAGTTGGGACTATCAATGCTCTTTGTGCAGCCTTCACTCTGCAATACAATATAGAACTCAAGAAGAACTATCCCTAGTTTGGAAAGAACTCTTGCTCCCTTCATTATGTTTCAGTATAAACAGGATTTTTTTTTTATATCAAGATATTTATATCGTGCAGAGCTACTGCTGGTTGTTGGGGGCAAAATCCTAACTGGAGGTTCTGAAATAGGAACTTGATAAGATTATGTGCAGCATGGATAGACTAACATAAAATGAAAGAGTAACAATGAGAGACAAGACGTTTTTTATTTTAATAAACATGAGATTATGTGGGCTGCATCTTCACTGGTTACAGAAAATAAGGTTTGGTGCCGCATTGTGGATTCGAATGCTCTGTATTGCCAATGAATCCCGATTGGTGTAATGATATGTGAGAATAGCCTTGGGAGATGGAAGGAAGAGTCGCAGACTAGACAATAGTTCTTGAATCATAAAGCAAGGGGGAAGGAATGTACTTTTACATTTGCAAGTATGCTTGCAGGATTATGTTAATATAACCTTATAATACACTTAGAGCTGGTACATCTAGGTGTGCTTCATGCTTGGACTACTTCATAAAGCTGACAACAATCTTGCAAGTCTGAAAATAACAGAGACTTTAGGGCAGGGGTGAAATCTACTTACCTTCCCTACCGATTCGGGAGTGCACATGCGCCATCGTCACATCTGATTTTTGACCCTCTGCACATGCGCAGAAGGTTTTGTGCATGCACAGAGGGTTAAAACCAGGAAGTAGCGATGTCCGGGTGGGTGGGCGGAGCCTTGCGCTGCTGCCGCTACCAGTTTGCCAAACCACGCACTGCCAGCACTACCGGCTCATGCAAGTTAGACAGAACCGGCAGGATTTCCCCACTGCCCTAGAGGTTTTCTAATCCAACCCCCTACTCAAGCAGGAAACTCTTTTCCATTTCAGACAAATAATTATCCAATCTCTTCTTAAAAATCTCCATTGTTGGAGCACATTGTCATTGCACAGCACATTGCACATTGGAGCAAATTGCCATTACAATTCAAGAAATTTGGACAAGTCCCACCTTCTGTCTCACGAGGTCATTCCAACATACCATTACAATTGGGGAACTACTGAATATAACAAGTTGAAAGCACACTTTCTTGTGAACAGATCATTTGCTTACCTGCCCTCTTTAGGTGGAAGAACAATAACTTTCAACTTGTGAGATTATCTCTTATCTTGGCTCCTTCCCAGGGACCCTGTTCCTAGCTCCCAGCATCCTTCCCATCTGTCTATACTCAATATGGATTCAGCCCAAAGCCTTAACATTGATAATAACAGTGGGACAAAAGTACTGTCAGTGTTGTATGTATTATCATAAAATAAAATAAATGGTTGAGTAGGGGAGCCATACACTGCATGAGAAATGAAAAAGGCAAACTGATTGGGGCTGTCTTTTAAACAGACTGGGAACAGCAATCACGTGAAATATATAAATACATTTCCCAGCCTACCTTCCCTTGGCCTCATTTTTTTGGCAGGAGAGGTAAAGTGTTGAAATCAAGCAAAACTGGATCTTTGCCTTGCTGTGTCAAGATGAATAATTAGTTATGAAACAAAGTCATTTAAAAACGCCTCTTTCTGACAGTGTGTGTACGTAATTCATTGATGTATTGAAATACAATCTTAACCGAGGACAGCTAGATTGGTGTAGCGGTTAAGGCAACAGGCTATAAACCATGAGTTCTACTCCCACCTTAGGCACAAAGCCAGCTGGGTGACCTTGGCCAGTCCCTTTCTCTCAGTCTAAGAAGCAGGCACTGGCAAACCACTTCTGCAAGAAGAAGAAGAAAAAACTTAATTGAAGTTTTGTGAAAAAGTAATAAACTGAAATATCAAGATGAAGATTTTTATCTTCCCCTGTCATATAACCCACCATTAAGGATCTATTTTTTTTAAAAAAAAAGTTAAATGCACTAGATCAAGCAGTTATTTATTTCTATATAAACAACATCATTTATATAGAAGTTGAACAATAAAGGGGCAAGAATATAGCTCTATTTGACTCATCTGAAGACAAGGAAGGAGATAGTTAAATCACCATCACATCAGCCTCTATCTGTTTTGATGTAATAGAGCTATGAACCAGAGAAGATGTGGATCAATGGATGTTGTAGCTAATTTCTTCCATAGTATCTCATGAAGAATTGGATTTAAAGCTGTTCTTAAATAAATAAAGTCAACATAAAGTGTTCCTTTGGTAGGGCTAAAGGAATTTTCAGCTAAATGGTACAAATTTACACATTAATCCATGGCGGCATATTCTGATCTATTTGTTTGAAGCTATTTTTTTTAATTTTAAGATGCCCAATGTTGCTGTAGTTAGTCTCAAAATAGATTGATTGAATAAACAAACAAATGATTGAACAAAGTGTTTCTTCAACTCTATTTATTTATTGGTTCAATCTATATGCCTCCCTTCTCCGGAGACTCAGGGCAGCTTACAATGCGTTAAGCAATAGCCTTCATACTTTTGTATATACCTGCTTAGTAGGGCTTTCGCTCCCCCCAAACGGTGTTCTTTTTTATACAAAGTCAGTTTATTGTCCCCACAATCTGGGTCCTCATTTTACTTACCTCGAAAGGATGGAAGGCGGAGTCAACCTTGAGCCTGGTGAGATTCGAACTTGCAGTAATTGCAGGCAGCTGGTATTACTCTACTACTATTCTCTACTATTGAGAACCACAAAATAGACATTTAGGAAATATGGGGACCATCCAATTAAATATTCTCCTTCTCCATTTTTATTTTTAAGAGGGTGAGAGTTCACATTTTTCAGCAAATAAGATAATCATTATTGTTGCCTTCCCATTTCCTCCATTTTAAAAGATTTTTAAAATACATTTTTGTAGGAAAAATCAAAATTAAGTATTTATTTACTGCTTCCATTTTTAATATACTCCATGCCCTAATAACAATGGCTGACTCTTGTACATTTTTAAATTTTTATCGTTTACCTTGCTACTTTTATGCTTCAATAAGCCAGTTTTCAACCATTTTTGCAGGCCAGTTAACTAGCAGCTCTGGCCAGTTGATGGCAGTGATTGTCGGGATTATGGATGGGGAATGTAGAGATTATGCCTAGGGAATGTGGGTGATGGGCCAGCTGGTGAACCTCCATGCATCATCAATAATCCACAGAATGTAGTTTAAGAATCACTGGTCTAACATATATCCATTTTGCAATAATATGTCAGCAGTATGTTTGTCCCTTGCTGCAGAACCCAGGAATAAAGGCTGCTCCAATCCTATCTCTTTCTCTTGTGGAACTAACTGCAAAGTTAAAAGATGGTTCCTTGTCTCCAGAAAGTGTTCTATACACCTATATGGAAAAGGTAAGGTTGACTTTGAATGTTAAATTCCAATATGGAGATGCATTGTTTATACAAAACCTACTTTCCTATCTTGCAAACATCAAAATCCTTTGGATAATACAAACCACTGACATCTCACACCATAAATATTGTTACTGATTTGGGCATAAATTAAAAATTTTAAATCCCTTCTATCTCTGTACCTTTCCCTGATTCTGTAATCTGAACTAGTGAGTGATAGCTAGAAGCAATCAGTCTAAAGATCTGACAAAGGACAGCTGATTGCTGTATTGATGCTTTAATGGACCCAGAAGGCATGCATGATGGATAGAAGATTATCTTTTCTTTTATCTCTCTAGGAGAAAGTGAGGAGTTTAGCCAAGCAAAGTCTTTTAGTCAATCTATGCTGGGAGTTAATATGGAAACAGATTAGGAAACAGAGGGGTTACTTTGCCCTTTGCAGAAAAACACATGGCATCATCAGTTCCTCAAGAAAACTGTTGAGGAACAGGAAGCCTGGTGCTCTTGACTTTTGTAAACCCATACCTGAGCCTCAACCTTTGTGCATATTTTGTAAAGCCTTCTATCACCAAAACAGCATCAATCTCCAGAGATGATTTTCCATGGAAACAGAATCCTCAAAAGCATTGGGACCCTGAAACTGAAGCAGTCAAGAGAACATGATACTGTCAGTGTGTGAGAGAGTTCATGAGTTGGAATAGGCATAGCAACAAGGTCAGCCAACGTGGGCTGTTCTTAGGTGTTCAGACAGCTAAGAGCTGGGTGTGGCTCAGCTCAACTGTTCTGTATATAAGACACTTACTTTATCTATGCTTTCCCGGCTTGTGTTTGTACCTACTTACAATCTCTCCTCTCTACCAAGTTGGAAAAACCAGAATGGATATTGTATATATGCCTTATGTGTTATTATGTATATAAAGAAGTTTTGAATCCTGCTGAATTGTCTTGATTGTGTGTGCTGCAACAAACTCTGACAGATACTGTGGTACTCAAAGTAGCATGGTCATTAGGGTACTCAGGGAGATGATGCAGAAGCCAGTTTATTTGATTTACAAGTACTGAGGGAAAGCTGGCTAAGTTAATAGCTTACAATATTAAATTAATTTCTGCAATATTTTACATATGCATTTGTTTGTCCACACTCATACCCAGACATTATAAATGAAGCTCAGCCCAATTCAGTTTCAAATCCCTCCCCAGTTGTGCAACCTACACACAATTAAGCAAATTTCATTCAGCAATTCAAGAGTTAAGAGGAACTTTCATCCTTTTCTTAGTCCCCTGAATCTTTGATTTATGTGATCCATGGAGTTATTTTCAGCTGTGGAAGATTTATTACAACTCCCAGCAGCTAAGTTACAAGGGAATTCCATTTTTGGAACGGTGTGACTTTGAGACTCGTAGAGAGAGATGATCAAGGACTGAATGAATGCAGTTGTCTGCTTGGCAGGTGGAAGGTACAGATATAAGTGCACAAAAAAGACACTTGAATGTATTGGATGTTGGGAATTTATTTACTGTATTTATATTACCTAGCGTATTGATTATTCTGGACAGTGCACAAAGACATTATAAACATAGGATATAAAATGATACATCTATGATAAAAATGGTATATAAAAAGTTGAGATGGAAACAGAAAGAAAAAATTAAAAATGTGCAGCACCCAAAACTAAACTTTGCAGGAGAGCCAGGTTAATCTACGTTAGACAAAAATGGCTGTCTGGGGAATTCTGGGAGTTGAAGTCCACATATTTTAAAACCTACTGAAATTGAGAAACACTGCTTTAGCTATTGTTATATTCTGGTTGCTGTATCTTTTTCTTTTCAACAGTGTTGGATTTTTTCCTCTGCCTTATTTTTTTCTGCTTTTGCCCTCCAAAAATCAACCAAGTGGTGGATCTTGCATCCTTTTCTTGGCCTGCTGAACCTCTTTCCTTCTTCCTTTCCAGGAAGGAAAGCACCAGCAAAAATCTGGTTGGGGTAAAGTCATAGTGTGGGAAGCTCCAAAACATATATCCTGTTTCCCCCCAAAATAAGATCTATTCTGAAAATAAGTCCTAGCATGTTTTTATGTGTACGCCTAATATAAGCTCTACCCCCCTCTCCAAATAAGCCCTACTTAAGAGTCTGCATAGCTACCTCAGGGCCCTTGCTGCCTTGCGATGGCAGCACCGACAGCCATATGCACAGGAGCCTATGTGGCTGCCAGCCTACTTCTTCTACTTGCTTGTGGCCACAACAGAGCAGGAGCCCAAGCAACATGTTGATGCCGCGGCCGCAAGGTGAGACAGGTGTTGGGATATGGATGACTTGGCTGAGGGGGCTCTGAGGTAAGCTGGTGTAGGGTGTGTGGGGTAGTTCCACCCCCCCACCTTGCCTCATGGGCAGGGCACCAGCACGTTGCTTGGGCTCCTGCTCCATTGTGGCCATGAGCAAGCAGAAATGGGCTGGCAGCCATGTGGGAACCTGCTGGATGGGGCTGCTGGAGCTGCTGCCATGAGTTGAGGCAAGTGTCTGCTCAGTTGGCTCAGGGCCTCCTGGCTGCGGGGGCCCTGAACCAAGCCTTGCAGTGGTGGCACTGGTGCACTGTGCAGCCTCCTACTCCACTGCGAGCAAGCAGAAGAAGTGGGCCTCCCGTAGATGGAAGAAAAATAAGATACCCCCTGAAAATAAGCCCTAGTGCTTATTTTGGGGCCCAAAAGAAAACAAGACCTGATCTTATTTTCGGAGAAACACAGGTATTAAGGCAGGACTTCTGAGGAGCCATTTTAGCAGGGGTGTTGCATTAAACCTAAAATAAAATATATGCAATTGTTTTCATGCCACCATTTTCTAAGTTTATAGCCCAAATAATGTAGTTCAATTTTTGATGTCTGTCAAAAAAAGACAGGATTATGAAGGCTAGTTATATATATTGTATAGCTTGCCAACTATATGTTGTCCATTCCTTATTTAATTTGCATGCCTTGTACCAAAGTATAGCCGGGCGGGTGGGATGGCACATTTTCCATAGAATTCCTTTTCTGAACACCTAAAAAATTCAGAATGGTTCTTTGATCACTTCCTTCTTCTACTTTTCTTCTTTTTTGCACCAAGGCTTTAGCAGTAACCCAGGAGATCAACTGTGTGACAGACTTCCTCCCAGAGTGTGAAGAACAGCTCCGAGAAATTAAAAAGAGAGAGAAAGGGTTACTCTATGGGGTCCCTGTCAGCATCAAGGAAAATGTTGCTTGCAAGGTAGTTTTGGAAATTATTTATCAACAATTGGTTAGGGGAGGGTGATGCTTTAGGAGATTAAATTGTATGCCTTCAGATGAAATTGGCAAAGTTGGGCTGGGGAAAATTAGCAAATTAAGCCTACCACTCAACATCTCAGCATACCTCGCTACTTTCTCCATCTTGATACATTCAGCACAAAAAGTGGCAGAGGCTCTGTAACAGTAGTGGGTTGCCCCAGGTTCAGACCAGTTCGCGGGCACAATGCGAACCGGTAGTAAAGGTAAGTAGAACCCACCCCTGCTCTGTAAGCACCTTAGACTATATATGATTGTAGAAGTCCTATGATCAGGAAAGATTGCATTTCTCAGCTTTGGCAACTTGAAGATATGTAGGCTTCAACCCCCAGGATACTGCAGCCAGCAAGGCTGACTTGTGAAACTCTAGAAGTTGAAGTTCCCATAGCTTCAAGTTGTCAAGATTGAGAAACACTGGTCTGATCAGATCCAGGATGTCTTGTAAAACATACATTTGGACCAATACACTTTAAAGCACTCGTCACTTCTCGCCTGAACTATTGTAACGCTCTCTACATGGGGCTCCCCTTGGGATGCACCCGGAGGCTCCAACTGGTGCAGAATGCAGCCGCGCGGGGGATTATGGGAGCGATGGGGCATTCCCATGTGACACCTCTCCTGCGTGAGTTGCATTGGCTTCCAGTGGACTTCTGGGTGCGCTTCAAGGTGTTGGTGACCACCTTTAAAGTGCTCCATGGCTTAGGGCCGGGGTACTTACAGGACCGTCTTCTGCCACCAATTGCCTCCCACCGGCCAGTTCGCTCCCACAGAGAGGACCTCCTCAGGGTGCCATCGGCCAGACAATGCCAGCTGGCAACCCCCAGGGGGAGAGCCTTCTCTGTGGTGGCGCCTAACCTCTGGAACGACCTCCCCCAGAGATACCAGTGATCCTAGACCTCTGGACTTTTCGTCGGGCCCTTAAAACTCATTTCTTTCAGTTAGCTGGCTGACCTGACCCCATGTTGGTTTTAAAGTTTTGATATTGATTTTAATTCGAAATGTTTTTAAATTATGGGCCAAATTTTATTTAAATTATTTTAAAATTGCCTTAACTTTTGTTTACAAATGTTTTTAGTTGGCTGTTCACCGCCCTGAGTCTGGAAGGAGAAGGGCGGTATAAAAATTTAATAAATAATAATAATAGTAATAGTAATAATAATAATAATAATAATAATAATAATAATAATAATCTACTGTAGATTTTTATTCTGAAAATCAGAATGTTTAGCCAGAGATTTAACAGGGCCAGCCTGATATAGTTCTGCTCATGTCAAGTTAAATACTTGAATACAGCTCTGCTTTTAATGGTCCTTGGGGAGGATAATACCATGGTGAGCTTGTCAATTTTACTTGCAATCTATCTATCAGGTTCTGTTTTCTATCCCTCAGATTTCAGATCGATTCCATAATAACTGACTCTTAGCCACTTCTGGTATTGTTTTTAATGGGGAGACATTACTGCTGAGGGAGCATCCAGGCTTCATTTCTCTTCCCACCAAGTATCACCTGCTAGTAGGAAAACAATGCCAAAGGTGGCAGAACCTGCTACCTTTCCTAGTTAAATTGATTTTCGGTGTAGCACAGGACTAGCACTCTTTTCAAATAGCATTAGATCAATGTCTAAAAGATGGTCTTTAAATGCTTTTTCATGAAAAGCCTCATGGGAACTACATACTCCTGATCAAGTTACCTTCTTAATGGTCAACAAAGCATGCCAGATAATATCCATAGCAAAAAAAAAATGCTGGAAGAAGGCAGAAAACACTTGAACAGCTAAGGAAGTTTTAAGCTGCTTTGGATCTGAACAAAAGACAGTATCATGGGAATATGGCAGAGGGGAAAAACATTTATTAGTTCATGCTGTGCTTAGAGGTAAGTAAAGAAGAATATGTTTAGGGTCCAAAGTCCAGAAGATACCGTAGCTACATCACATCAACCAGGAACATAAAATTCTAACTTACTGTTTCCATCTAGTGGTCATCCAGCCCAGATATGGTAGACTTTTATCAAACTGACATTTGATAGCATTTCCTATTGATTTGGAATATGCTGTTCTTCACATTTTCTTGCTCGGTTTTTTTATTCCAAACCTCATCATTTGCTTTATTTCTCTTTTTTCAGGGATACCCCAATTCACTTGGCTTGGTGAAATTTCTGGACTCTCCTGAGCATGACGACTCCGTAATAGTCAAAGTTCTTAAGAAACAAGGGGCCATTCCATTTGTAAAGACCAACACATCACAAGCCATATTAAAGTAAGCATTTCCTCAATTTTAGGGGAGGTGTAGTTCTTAAAAGCAAGAACTGACTCTTATCTGTTAAAATAGGCTCATCATTTTGCGGTTCTTCTATCTCTGTGATGGGGAACCTATGGCATGCGTGCCATGGGTGGCACGCGGAGCCATATTGGTGGGCACGCGACCGTTGCTCTAGTTCAGCTCTGGCGCGCATGTGCGTGCAGGCCAGCTAATTTTCAGGCCTTCCGAGCCCACCAGAAGTCGGGAAACAAGCTGTTTGGGCCTCCAGAGGGCCTCCGGGGGGGGTGGGGTTGGCCTGTTTTTTGCTCTCCCCAGGCTCCAGAGGCTTTGTAGGAGCCTGGGGAAGGCGAAAACGGCTTTCCCGACCCCCCCCCGGAAGCACTCCGGAGGCCAGAAATGGCCCGTTTGCAGCATGGGGGGGGGGGGGGTTTGTTGCATGTGCATGTGCGGGGGGTAGGGTGCATTGAATTATAGGTATGGGCACACGAGTGTATGACCCCCCCTCGCTCCCCCTGCTTTTGGCACACGGCGTCAAAAAGGTTAGCCATTACTGTTCTATCTCTTTAATAATATCCTATAATCGTATAATCAAATAATATCCTATAATCAAATTTTAAAAGTAGACTTTTCCGAACAAGATTGCTAGATTTTAGCAATCTTGGGTATCATTAAAACAGCATTGTTTTAATGCTAATGTTCTAGCATTGGGTATCATTAAAACAGTTTTTGCCTTCCTGAAGAAGGAGAAACCATGTTTTAATTCATTTGTCTCCAATCCGGTGCCCTTCACCATGTATTAAATAGCAGCTCTCAGAAATGGCACCCAGCATGAAAGTACATGAAGAGGAGGCTGCCTTTCATGAGTGATATGACAGCAAAATCAGTGTCCCAAATCCCATATAGACTAGACTGCTTCTTTAAATTAGCATTTATAGCGCCTAGAGTTGACTCTAGCCCAATCTGAATGGCTGTTTTCCACTATAGTGGCAAAAAATGGCTCAGCTGTTAGAAAAGCTTTCCTCAATTTGATGTTGAGCATGATATTTATTTATTTAGTATGATGTTGAGTATGAGATTTATCCATAGGGCTTTTAAAACAAAAGCCTGATTCCTGGGCACTTTATACCATAAAAAGCTAGAACAAGGGAAGCAAAGGACAAAGAGAGATGCATTCAAAGAAATAGAAATTAGGTCAGACAAAACCAAATCTTACAGATGTTTAGTTCCATTCTACCCTAAGACCTAGTAAAGTGATTATGTCTTCAGTGCCTTCCACAAGAGGGGGAGCCAGGTGGATTTCTTATCTTAGCTCCATCATAAACAAAATCAATTCCTTCTGCATGCCTTCGATTTGCTTATGGGTCCTTTCCCCTCCTACGCAGCATTGACTGTGGCAATACAGTTTTTGGACAAACCTTGAACCCTTTCAACCACAAGAAAAGTTCAGGAGGCTCCAGTGGAGGGGAAGCTGCTCTTATTGGAGGGGGAGGATCCATGCTTGGCATTGGGACAGATGTGGCTGCAAGTATTCGGGTGCCATGTGGCTTTTGTGGGATCTGTGGATTCAAGCCAACTGGCTATAGGGTGAGGTAAGTTTTATTTTTATGTATTGGATTTTTATTTTTATAAATAACTCAAGGAAAAGTACATACATAATTTCTCCTCCTATTTTCCCCACAACAACCACCCCGTGAGATGGATCAGGCTGAGAGAGAGTGCAACTTTCATGGCTAAGGTGGGTCTAGAACTCACAGTCTCCTGGTTTCTAGCCTAGTGCCTTAACCACTAGACCAGTGTTTCCCAACTTTTTTTTGGCCATGCCCCACCTAAGCATCTCTAGAATCCTGATGCCCCCCCCCCTTATTTTACTCAAAAAGTGAATTCTAATCACGGGAGGAAGCCTAAAAAGCCATTAACTTTGTTTAAACAAGGTTCAAATTGCCCCCATTAAAAATCAAATTGCCCCCCTGTGGGGCGTGGGCCCCACGTTGGGAACCACTGCATTAGACCAAACTGGCTCTCTTCACAACTTTCACAAATAGTTGATAATATATCAACTACCGGTTTGCGCTCCTGTTGCAAATTGGTAGTAAAGATAAGTAGAACCCACCCCTGATATATTGTCAACCAAGTCACGGATGAATGGTATGCCAATAAACAGTACATGTTCAAAATAAGTTCTCTGTTGTGATTGTCATTTCAGAAACCAGTAGGAAACTAGCAGCCTAGATTCTAAATATAACCCTCACTGGATAGGAAGGCATTTGTTAGGAATTAAGAGTTGCTAAAAGAAAGGATGAGGCCATGTTTCTTCAGATAAACTGGTCATGAATCTAGTCAAAAGTAAAACATAGCCTTCTATCCCTGTCTATCCCTTTTATTTATTCCTTCATTTTCTCTTTTATTCTTTCATGTACCATCATCTCATCTACACAAGCATTCATCCTGCTCATTCATATTCCAGCCATGGCCTCTCTGCCCTCATTCACAGAACAGCAATAGAATGAATCTCTTTTTATGTTCTAAACACTTGAAAAACTTCAGGGGGGAAATGTTGCCTCCATCAGGATATAGCCAACTATTACAAACTCAACAAATATGTATTCCAAAACCAGTTAATGCTAGTGACTTGTTTACTCTGGAGCAGGAAATCACCAGGAGAATTGATTCAGCCTCAAGAGATATTCACCACTGATAAATTGAATAGCCAGGCTAGGAAGTTTAGAGAAATCGGAATTGAGATTAAGGTATAGATATTAAACAATACTGCAGTTTTATTCCCCCCGCCAACTCTCCCAAAATAGGTATCCCAAAGATTTATCTGACTTCTCCAATATTTATGTATTAAAAAGCAAAAGTAACCATAGAACATATGTAGAAGAGTTTAGGTACAATGGTATATTTTGCCATTCACTCTTGCTTAGCTAGTTTTGATATTTAATTCTCTTCCCTCACTCTTGTCAAGAATTTCCCCCCCACATTTTTCCCCAGATGGGTATGTATATAGCATTCAGACAGTGTGGATGGCAGTGAATGGTCATATTGGCTGGGAATTTTGAAAGCCACCTATTTGGAATGGCCCAGATTGGGGATAGCTGAAGTGTGAGGTTTCCCTAATTTTTTTTTTAATGCAATACATGATATTTTCTTACTGGAAGAATGAGTGCGTTTCTTTGGCTGCTTTGCATAGTAGGCATTTAACCTACAAGAAAAGGAGAAACTATCTCCTACTTAATGTTCACCAGACAAGAGTCTGGTGGCGTGGCAGACTAAGCACTGTAATTAACATTCAGCTGCCTGCAATTACTGCAAGTTCAAATCTCACCAGGCTCGAGGTTGACCCAGCCTTCCATCCTTTCTAAGATAGGTAAAATGAGGACCCAGATTGTGGGGGCAATAAGCTGACTTTGTATAAATATACAAAAGTATGAAGGTTATTGCTTAATGCATTGTAAGCCGCCCTGAGTCTCTGGAGAAGGGCGGCATATAAATCAAATTAAAAACAAAACAAAACAAATGATGTCACCACCTCTTTTACTTCTTCACTCTCCTTTTCTCAATCCTTGAGTAGGCATTCTTTTTTTGCCAGGTTTTATTGATGGTAGGGATAGGAAAAATGGCTCAGGATGCATTAGCTCTATTTGGGATACCGAGGGCTCCCAGGAAGTCTCCTTAAAGAAAGGATTCCAATCAATGACCCTTATATTATCTTGCGTAGCATTAATGAATTTAAATACTTTTTTTCTTACTGAATGTAGTCTCTTCTGAGCCCTGACTCAATATAAAATTTAAACCTTATATCACAAATGGTCCTCATCCTTTCTTTGTCTGGAAACAAAGTGGTTAGAAGGTAATTCTATCCTAACAACAACAAAACAACAACAACAACAACAACAACAACAACTTTATTGTCATTGTACATGTATATACAGTATACCCATACAACAAAATTCACTTAGTACCCAAAGACCAAGTCCAACACACATAACAATCCCCAAACACCCCCACCCACCACTAATTCCCCACCCCTAAACCACCCAAACATCCACACAACAGATCAAGTAGTGCTGTCCAACAGCTCACTGATGGTGGCCCTTTAGTTCATTGTTGAGTGTAATTATAGCTCTGGGATAAAAACTATTCAGAATGGAGTACTACTTTATCTGAATAGAGATATATCAATTTCCTGGGGATTTGAAAAAAGACTTGGAGGTATTGGTTAGGCCAGGATTGAGAAGAAGATAATTGTAATAGTATCCCACTCCTGGATTAAAAGAAAAAGGATTGGCCTCTGATAATATTACAAGTAGGGAAGGTCTAAAGTCCATTTTCTCTTAAAGCTCAAATCTGTTTGGGTAGTGTTGTTAGTTCTAGTCCAAATTCCTAAGAAGGAAAGTCAAGTTGCTTGAATTCAAAATATATTCAAGCAGCATAATTAAACAATCAAGGTGTGGTTTAGTAAATATATATACCAGATAGTGTACTCTGGGACAGCTTTACATGGCCAAAGAACAATGTTGTAGGGATAATGAAAGGTGCCTATGATTTTATTACTTTTTAAAGGGAAAAGAATAATCTTGAAAACATTCTCAGTGTCTTTCCAACAGTTACGGCTTTCATTAGTATCCTTTAACAATATCATCTGCATTTCATAACAGAGTCTCTTTTTCATTTGGCTTTGCCTATTGTTAATTTGCTTTTCTCATTTGCTGTTGGGCAGTGTCAAAGGTGTTACCACTCCTGTACCTGGAATGAACTCAGGTGAGCAAATCTATGGTTGATAAAGTATTTGTTACTCAGTTCATGGAGAAAAAGTCAAAGCTCCCTGATGAATATATATGTAGAGCTGTTAATCAATCAACCATCCAAAATTGCACTCAAGCTTTCTCCTTCCTTCTCTTCAAAAATCTTTCATGTCCTCTCCTGACGAGCCTAGCTATTAAAAACTTCTCGGCCACTTCTAATTTGTTTCATGGTAAACAAATACATTTTAAAAGGATTTAGTAGAGGAAAAAGGGAGACATCAGATGACATTACTGTGTCATAATCCTCATCCTGTGGCCTTTGGACTATCTGGGACCACTACCCCATCACTGCTCAGTCACACTGCAATGTCTTTTTGGGTTGGTTGGTTGGTTTCCCTACTGATTTGGGATTTATTTATTGTTGCACAATAAGATCTCAAGTTCATTTACATTTAAAGATATATTTCAGAAGGCTGTAGTAATTTACAATTTTAAAGTGTAGTTGGATGGGATGACAACACAAGAAAACTAAAGGAGTAAAAAATAGTGTATTTTCCTTGTCAAAAACTGCTAGATAAATCAAGCTACTTAAGTAAACTATTGTATAACTTCAAAATCCTCTAATTATTAGAAAGCCAATTCTCAGGGGACCTATTTAGCTTTACTTTACTTCAAAGCCACGTTCTGTCTTCCTTTATCAAGACCAGAGGCCTTTCTCTCTTTGTTCCAGTCATCTCTGTGACAGGACCAATGGCAAGAGATGTGGATAGCCTGGTCTTGTGCATGAAAGCCCTACTGTGTGATGAGATGTTTTGCCTGGATCCAGCTGTGCCCCCACTTCCCTTTAATGACAAGGTAATCAAACTGGATATAGAGATGAATCAGGCTGTATGTGTGTGGGGGGGGTAGTGGTGGTCATAATTCTTAGTAGGTTTTGGCCAGAATTGTTCAAGGATCTCCTTTCCCATATTTAACTGCATAGCCACTTCAATTATTTGAGGTCCTCCTCTAAGGATTCCCACCAGAAGAATTTAAGCTACAGTATTTGGTTGTGAAGATCGACTTATATTGCTCCATGGCTTAGGACCGGGGTATCTACGAGACCGCCTTCTGCCACCAGTAGCCTCTCACCGAACAGTACGCTCCCATAGAGAGGGGCTTCTCAGGGTGCCATCGATCAAGCAGTGTCGACTGGTGGCCCCCAGGGGGAGAGCCTTCTCTGTGGGGGCACCCACCATATGGAACAAGCTCCCCCCGGAGATACGGACAACCCCGGATCTTCGCGCCTTCCGCCGTGCCCTCAAAACGTTTCTATTCCATCAGACTGGCCTGGACTAACCTCTTTTAAAACTACTTTTAAATTCTTAAATTCTAATCTTATAAATTGGGTTTTTTATATTTTGTTTCAGGACCAAATTATTTAATTGTATTTTAAACAATCTTTAAATATTTGTATTATGTGTATTTTATTGTTTGACTGTACACTGCCCTGAGTCCTTCGGGAGTAGAGCGGTATGTAAATGTAATAAATAAATAAATAAAAATAAATTATAGAATACCCTCCCCATGGAGACATACTGGTGCTCATACTAACAACTCCTTTTCCTGTGCGTTTTTAATTAGCTTTGATATTACTTGTAGAAGTAGCAGGGATGTTAAGGATTTCCCCCAACATCCCACTAATCATAACACAAATATTTCCTGGTAGCTGTTATATGATATGCTCTCTTTATGCCTTTGTCTTTCTCCTAATCTACAACTAAGACAGGGTTGTCTGTAGTTTTCAAAATTTAAAATAGTCTTCTCCCTAGAACGTTTGCCATGAGCACCATGGTGGCACAATGGTTAGAATCCAGTGCTGCAGGGTATTTCTGCTGATTGCCGGCTGCCTGCAGTTTGGCAGTTCAAATCTCACCAGGCTCAAGGTTGACTCAGCCTTCCATCCTTCTGAGGTCGGTAAAATGAGGACCCAGATTGTTGGGGGCAATATGCTGACTCTGTAAACTGCTTAGAGAGGGCTGTAAAGCACTGTGAAGGGTCATACCAGTATAAGTCTAAATGCTATTGCTATCAATGTTTGTGGTTGCTTCATCAATGTTGGATCAGAGGATGGGATCTGGCTAAGACCTATTGGCCACTTCAAGCTACTGCAGGGACAGCTGCTCCCATCCCTTCCATGGAGACAACAGAAAATTGACTTCTATGTACAGGTATAGATACAGGTACAGGGCTCTACCTATGCACAGGTAGTCCTCACCAACCATATGATCAAGATTCAGGCACTAGGCAACCAGCTCATAATTTCAATGTTTGTAGCATCCCATGGTCACATGATCACAATTTGCAACCTTTCCTGCTGGGTTCCCACAAGCAAAGTCAATGGGGAAGCCAGCAGGAGGCTTCAAGTTGCTCCTGCTTCTGATGCTTTTTCTCCCAAGGAGCCCCTGGGCAGCATTGGATCTTGCACTCCATAGTGTCTACCTGCTCATATGCCATAGCACCAAACTGTCTATCTATAGCCTCACCTGCTTTCCTGGATTGCAGTTTCCTCTGCATAAGCTGGTGCTTCTGGATTCTTGCCTACTCTCATGTCAAATTTGCATGAGGTTCTCACTTAATGATCAACACGATCCTTACTTAACAATGGCAATGGGGATTGCTGGGATTGCTATCACTAAGCTATGTATGTCATGCTTTATGACCACATTGCTTAGCAATGGACATTCCTGTCTCAATTGCCATTGTAATCCAAGGACTACCTATAAAGTCTGACTGGCACTTTCTGAATGCTTGTTAGGTCTTAGGGAGGCTCCATATACCTGGATTTGAAACATTATTAGGCCTTTAAAAACATACCTAGCTCTCTTCTTGTTGTAGTGACTGGATTAAATGAAGACTTGTGTCTTTTCAGATTTACTCGAATACCTGCCCCCTTAGGATTGGATTCTACGATGGAGATGGTTATTTCCAGCCCTCTCCCAGCATGAGACGAGCTGTGCAGGAAACCAAAAAACTGCTACAGGAGGCAGGGCATACCGTAAGCTTTACACTAGGATTAAATATCTTTTTGGGTGGAGACAGTGGCAGCAATAGCCTTGGCATTTGAATGGCATGTTGCCAGTGGCATTCCAAAAGCAACTGATGGAAGGCAATTGTCTCATTTTATTTATTTTATTTATTTAGTTTGTCAAACATGTACGAGAAAACAGTATAAGTATAAATATGGACATGAACACAGGAAATGAGTATGAATAAATGGGGACAATAGGACAGGGATGGTAGGCACACTAGTGCGCTTATGCATGCCCCCTTACAGACCTCTTAGGAATGGGGTGAGGTCCATGGTAGATAGTTTAAGGTGAAAGTTTTGGGGGTTTGAGGATGTAACAACAGAGCCAGGTAGTGCATTCCAGGCATTGACCACTCTATTGCTGAAGTCGTATTTTCTGCAATCGAATTCAGAGCGGTTTACCTTAAGTTTGTATCTATTGTTTGCCCGTGTATTATTGCGGTTGAAGCTGAAGTAGTCATTGACAGGTAAGACGTTGTAGCAGACAATTTTGTGTACTACACTTAGGTGGCCTAATTTGTTTTGGTTTCATTTGTATTTAGATTCATGTAGAAGCAAACTTGACTAGTGTGATGGTTTCCATATATTCAATCATTTTTCTCTTCAGTCATATTAAAAATTACAACTGCCCCTTTTGGAGGCTCACTATATTTGGGCTGCAAAAGTCCAAATGACTATTAAATGCCAGTGGAGAGATAAAGAGAATTCTTGCTTTTTTGCTCCCCACTTAATCACTCACATTTTTACAGCTCATTCTGGTAGTTTTAGGACGTGACCCTTAAGCTGTGCATCTGTGCTGTATTCCTATATGTAATTGGCCTCATTCATTCTATGGTTGAACACATGGCTTCTGGCAGATTTGGGGGAAGAAGTAATTGCAAGCCATAAACAGATTCATGTTTGCTCAACTTTTAAAAGCAGAATAACTCTTTGTATAAGTTTATTGTGTGCCGTTAACTATGGATTTTGTTTTTCTTTCCTCTCTCAGCTAATACCATTCACACCACCTCGCATTGATTTTTTGGTGGATGAACTCTTTACCAAAGGCCTCTATGCTGATGGAAGTTCCACATTATTGGAAAAATTGTGAGTGATTAAACATTAAAATTTCATAGTAAGAATCACACTTTTTATTATTGTTTCCTTCCTATAAATCAAATAGTATATAAATTTAAAAATCCTGCCAGCAAGGAACAGACTACTGTATTTTTTTGAGTATTTTTTTGAGTATAACTACTGTTACAGTAGTACTTTTTTGGTGAGGAAAAGAAGAAAAAGAAATCTCCCTCTGCCTCTGTGCAATTTTGCCTCATTGCAGCAAACAGCAAACAGCCTGCTTTACTTTCATTTTGGTTTTCAGCATAGCTTGATTAGCACAAGGAAAAAAAAAAATCTGCTCCAGCAATTTACCTCTTTGCAGCAAGTAGCAGAACCCTGCGCAAATCAGCTGAGAGCAAATCAGCTGAGAGTCAGGAGGCCAATCCAATCAACTTGTGCTAATTAGGCTGTGCTGAAGCTGAAAGGAGCTGTTTTTTTCTTGCTGTTTGCTTGCAAGGAGGTAACTGCTGCGAGGCAGAGGCCAAAGGGTGGGGGCCAGTGGGTGGGTTGGACTACATTTGGTGTATAAGATGCACCTAAATTTTCACCCCCTTTTAGGGGGGAAAAAGGTGCGTCTTATATTCCGAAAAATACGGTAAATAAAGCTTATGATTTCCAATAGCATGAATATTTGGTAATCTGATTGCTGGAAAGAAAATGCCTGAATCTTTTGTTTCTCCCCTTTTCCTATTTGAGTTTTCATAGAATCATGTGAGAGGTGGCAGCAAAGGTTACTCAACACAACTTCTCTTAAACTAGAATCTTATCTACCTTTGAGAGGACCATAATGGCTAGGACATTGGATTGGAGGTTAGCAAGCCCTCATTTGAGACCCGAGTGCTGCTGCGGGATGAGCTCTTGTCCTTTGCTTCAGCTCCTGCCAGGGACATGAAAAGAGCCTCCAACTGGGCATCCCCCAGGCAACAGTTATGTCACCAGCTAATCTTTTCAATCTGGAGGCACCTTGGTGCTTCTGACATGAGTGCAACATTCTACCTGTGAGGGATCCTGAACTAATAGATGAATTCCTCCCAACTTCCCATCTTCCAATTTGTGTCCTTGTACAAGAAGAAGGGTCTGTTACTTCCTTATACTCTCTCTTTCTTTCCCTTTGTACTATTTCAGTGATGGTGAATTTGTGGATTCCACTTGGACAAACCAGATTCGTTGTTACAGAATGCCGGACTTACTGAAGAGACTCTTGGCGCTCCTTTTAATGCCTGTGGTGAGTTCTTGCATTTTCCCCCCTGTCTGCGCAAATACACAATACTAATTTTCAGAATGAGTCTCATTTTATCCATAAGCAAAAACGATGGAGTTGGAATGTACAATAGGCATGGAGTTGGAATGTACAATAGTAAGAATTTTTAGGATTCTTTCTGGTCCTTCCATAAGAGTGGCAAACTGCGTTAATGTGTCACTGGGATTTTTCTGGGTCTAAAAACTCCTGGGTGACATTTCAGGTTTTTTTTCTCATTACTTTGGGTCAGCATCATCCTATTTAGATTAAAGATAAACACTATAGCAATGCCAGCCAGGTTCTACTGAAGTAGATCGGTAAAAAATTGATTCCACTCCTCATTACCCAAGTTTGTAGGCTAATCCCTCGAAATGCAATTCAGAAATTCCTGGTGCTGCTGTTGATAGATCGATTGCTGTGATGTTTAGCCTGTAAGATCTAGGGAAATGTCAAAGGCTATCAGATAGATGCAGACAGGAAATAATAGCCTGAAGGGAATGCAAACACTGAAATAGCTTTTTCCAAATTGATGTCCTTTAGATACATTTGACTTCAATTCCCAGAGACTTCTAGCAAGACCAAGGAAAGTAAAGCTTAGGTTCTCTTAACTACACATTTGTGTAGACATTTGAGCCTGTAGTACAGTGGTTTAAAGCACCCTGTTATTAACATCTATTAACATCTGCTGCTTGCAATTACTGCAAGTTCGAATCCCATCAGGCTCAAGGTTGACTCAGTCTTCCATCCTTTCTAAGGTGGGTAAAATGAGGACCCAGATTGTGGGGGCAATAAGCTGACTTTGTATAAATATACAAAAGTATGAAGGCTATTGCTTAACGCACTGTAAGCCACCCTGAGTCTCCGGAGAAGGGCGGCATATAAATCAAATAAAAATAAATAAATAAATAAATAAAATAAAACTAGGCTAAATGTGATAAACCTATAAAGCAGCCAATGGATTATATATTGATATCTTTTCTGCTAGAATAAGGTGATTCCTAAACTTCAATTAAAAAAGATTAACAAATGAAGAAGGAGTAAAGTATCTGACAAGCCAAAGGACTAGAAGTGAAACTTATTGTATATACCAAGCTTTGTCATCTTCCTGTTGAGTTGGGATTAGAATTCAAGTTGACTGGGAATTCTGGGAATTGTAGTACCAATACAGCTGGAAGAAGCAACCCCTGAAGAATGGTTCTAATTTGAGGGTTAGTTCTTTTGAGCATCATGGTGCTTATTCATGAGTAAAATAAATTGATTGTCTTGTAGGAAAGTCAGGAAGATGAGAGTGTTAAATGAGACTCTTTATGATCTGATACCAAAAAAAAAAGGACACTGTTTTAATATTCTGGTCAGTGTTTCAAAACTACCTAAGGTTTAGATGTTTTTCATTGCCAGGAATAATTCTGCAAGGCTGCTCAAGTCTTTGGAAATAGAGCCCTTGATATGCAACTGAAAATGTGATTGCTTCTTTCGCTTGCAACGCTTTTACGAGCATCTTTCTCCTCATTTCCATCAATTTGCTATTGTTGTATTTAAATCAGGGAAATGATGCTGGATCTTTAGAGAAAATCATGTTTCTTTTCTTTTTTGAAGTCAAAGCTGAATTGCAATAGAAACATGTATATTGGATTGCCTCCTTCACAGACCAGCTCAAAATGACTTCCATTCCTCAGTCAATCTTGTTAACAGAAATCAAGCTCTAGCTCTCTTCTTTACAAAGTGGAATAACCCAGGTGAAAATCGTAATCTAAGAATAATGACCCTGATGCAGCCACGCTCAGGTTTTCACATGTTGCTTTTTGATGATTCAATTCCCTATGAAATGATGGGGTAGAAAGCAGAGTGGAGCTCAGAGAAAATAGGATGCCTACAAATCTTAATCGTTTTCTGCAAAATTTTTCTGCGGTTCTAACTCATCCTGAATTCGCCCTCCTCTATTCCATCCCTCAGTTATAGAACATATTAGTTCCAGCCTGACATGCCACTATGAGAAAAAACTTCAACTAACAGTGAAAAATGACAGGCACCTGTCACCTATAATTAACATTTTTTGAAACCCCACTGATTTTACTGGGGGAATGTACAGGCAATCCTTGATTTAGAATCATTTAGCGACTATTCCAAGTTATAACAGGCCTGAAAAAAATGATTTACGACTGGTCCTCGCACCTATGACTGTCGCAGCATCCCTCCTTTCAGGTTATCATAATTCAGAGATTTGGTGACTGGCATGTATTTTTCGACAGTTGCAGCATCCCAGAGTCATGTAATCACCATTTGCAACTTTCCTAGCCAGTGTTGTGGTCCGCCAGCAGCCTGTGGAGCTGGCAGCAGAGTCGGACAGTGAGGAGGCTGGGGAGGAACATGGGCCAGTCCTGGAGGCTGGGGAAGGCTTGGACGAGAGCTCTGTGTCCAAGGCAGAGATGGGGCCAGGGCCATCTGGGAGTTATGTGCTGCCTCCGGAGCTTCCAGAGTCGGACATCAGCGAGGCAGAGGAACAGGGGGAGCCTGTTCCCAGTGCGTGCATGCGCAGAGCTGCCAGAAGGCAAGAACAGTTAAAAACAAAAGGGACGACTTGGGAGTAGAGCTTGGAGATGATTGGCCCCTCCCATAAGACTTAAAGGAGGAGCAAAGGCACATGGACCTTTGCAGGAAGCAACTGTTGTTTGTGTTGGCTGGTTTCAATACTGCAACTCCGTTTTGACTCTGTGCTCCATGTGGCCTTGCAAAGCTAATTTCCAATTAGGTCTAGGCAGCATGTCAAGGGAGATAAAGGTGTGTGCTTATCAGCCTTATCCCGAAGAACTGTGGCAGACTTCTGTCGGACTCTACAACTATTTGGAACTCATCCGTGAATGAACAGATTGAGAATGAACAGGCTCTGAATGAGCAGAATTCACAGCCATTGAAATAAAAAGAGGGTTTTTGGGACTCATTGTGTGCTTTTACTGTATCAGGAAGCCTAGGTCAGAACAGCCAGCTTCCGACAAAGTCAACGGGGAAAGCAAGATTCACTTAATAGTTGCAGTGGTTCCTTTAACTGCAGTGATTGGCTTAACAACTAAAAGGTAATAAAATCAGCCATGATTCACTTAACAACCATAAATTCTGGTTCCCAACTGTGGTCATAGCTTAAGGATTACCTGTACCTCTTCTTCCAGAAAGGACATACCACTTTTTGCACAGCTGTTTCAAGTGACTGCCTAATGTCACGAGATATGGGCAAATCAGATGAAAGGGATGAGTAATTTGTACAATAGGGGTGGAGTGTTTTAACAACCAATGGCAACATTTCCACTGGAGCTGAGGAACAGATGGCTACCCATTGGCAGAAACGTCTCTCTTATCTTGCATTCTAATTTCCTGGGATGTTTCCCTAGTTCCTCCTCTGGCCTAAGCAATGGGGTGTCTTGCCAGTGTCCCTCCATCATCATTAGCTGCTCAAAAACCGTTTCTCTTTTTTCCCATCACATTAAATATGAGCACAGCAGTGAATCAGAGCAGGAACAGACAATCCGGTTGTAACCTTAGTTTGTCTCCATCTTCTAAACCAGGGGTCAGCAACCTGTGGCTCTGGAGCCGCATGTGGCTCTTTCACCCCTCTGCTATGGCTCCCTGTCACTCAAAATATGCGTCACAACCACCAATGTGCGACACCCGCCGGCATGCGATTTATTGAGCCTTTCAACCCCAGTAGGCCAACCATAGATAAATCCAAGAAAAGAAAAGTTTCAGAAGAAAACAGAACGTTTAATTTTTTATTTTTTTAAAAAAATTGATTTATATGCCGCCCTTCTCCAGAGACTCAGGGCGGCTTACAATGCGTTAAGCAATAGCCTTCATACTTTTGTATATTTATACAAAGTCAGCTTATTGCCCCCACAAACTGGGTCCTCATTTTACCTACCTTAGAAAGGATGGAAGGCTGAGTCAACCTTGAGCCTGGTGAGATTTGAAGTTGCAGTAATTGCAGGCAGCTGGCAATTTAAGTGCTACTTTAACAGCACTTAGTCCACTGTGCCACCAGGCTCTAGCATATTCAACTACATATGCTAGTTTTGTGGCCACTCAAGAAATAGTCAGACCTGGGAAGGGTTTTGTGGCTCATGGTCAGTGGTGGGTTGCTCCCGGTTCGGTACGGTTCTATAGAACCAGTAGTAAAACTGGCGGGAGGCTCCGCCCACCCACCACGACATCATCATGGGTGATCTGCGCATGCACAGAAGCTTCTGTGCATGTGCAGAAGTGCGAGAAAGTGAAGCAAGCGTGCTCGCGCTCCCGTTGCGAACCGGTAGTAAAGGTAAGTGGAACCCACCTCTGCTCATGGTGTTTTCTTTTCTGTGTGAACCAGGTTCAAATGGCTGTTTGAGCAGACCCCTATTCTAGACAGTTAGAAGGCATTCTAATTGGTTCCATGGAAGATTAGAACACAGTTATGAGTGGAAAATTTAAAGCAGTCTTTTTCAACCTTGGCGACTTGAAGATGGGTGGACTTTAACTCCTGCAATTCTCCAGCCAGCTTGTTGGCTAGAGAATTCTGGGAGTTGAAGTCCACCCATCTTCAAATTGTCAAGGCTGAGAAACACCGATCTGAGACCAATGACTTTTGGCCTTTTGGGAAAAGATGACTGACTAAGATAGTTTGGTATCCTCCCTCCAAGCCAGCAACCAGAGAATAGACCAGGAAGATACAGAATAAGGAGAAAGAACCATAGAATTGCCAAACAGTTAGTAAACTTCAAAGGCCAGTGGGTTTTTTTAATACTGTATAATAACCTTTTGCTATATGTGGTTTTCTAATGCAGTGTTTTTATTTTAGTTCCCACGAATCTCCCGACATCTGCGTGCCCTCCTTGGAGTAGGGTAAGAGAATTTTATGGTGTTTTCTTCCCCCCACTTTTTTAGTTTAACATTTATATTGGGTTATAAGATAAAATAAGATACAAAATATGAAAGTAAATAGGAAAACGGGGGGGGGGGGGGGGGGAAGGGGGTGGAGAGAAGGATAAGAGAAAAAGAAACATTGACTCCCAACTCTTTCTGTTGCAGTGAAATAAGGCATTAACATCAAATCACAACTTTTTGTTTTTTCATAATAATATGAACAAGCCATTTCTATAAAGATCTATCAATCTAATTGGTAAAACCTCAGATCAAAGTTTCATTCTTTTCCATTTCAAGCACAGAGTTGACAAGCGGTCTCCATGCGGAAATAAAAGTACTTGTATTCTTTTCTTTAATCAAAATAGTCAATTTTGCCATTTCAGCCAACTCCATCAACTTCTTATGGTGTTTTCTTCCTTGAATGGGTGTTGTTCCCGCAGTATCAGCCTTTGGATTTTACTGTGTGCCATCAATCAGTCTCACCTCTTAACAACCACATGCTTAGGTTTCTCCAGGATGCAATACCAACCTATGCAGTAGTGTACTGTTATGCTAGTAGGAAAGATCTTTTATAACAGTATTAGTAGTAGAAGTTATTCAGGAAAAGTAGAAGTAATATAAGAAAGGAATTTTTTTTATTTTTAAAGCTGGTTGTTGTCCCTGCAGATGTGCATATTTTATACCTTTTCATTTAGCTATACTATATTTCATATAACTGTACTTTTACATATATGGGTATCAGGGGTGAGTTCTACTTACCTTTACTACCGGTTCGCAGCAGGGCTGCGCACGCGCACGCGCACGCGCACGCGCGCTCGCTTCGCTCACGCAGAAGCTTTTGCACATGTGCAGAAGCGTTTTGATGACATCAGGGTCAGTGGGCGGAGCCTCCTGCCGGTTTTACTACCGGTTCTATTGAACCAGTGCGAACCGGGGGCAACCCACCACTGATGAGTATGTGTGAATATGTATGTCCACTAAGACTCTCCCAGAGAAAGGAAAGTAATGCCTTCCTGAAATGAAAACTTGAGAAAGAATAGCAGTGGAAGAATTGCCCAATGGTCACAAGTGGTAACTTTAGATCTAGACTCAATATTTTCCAAACTGCTGCCAAAGCATCAGTTTAGTTGAGATTTGCTTAAACTGATTTACAGCAGGGACATGCATAGGGCAGGAACAGCAAAATAAATCTGGACAGGGTGCCTTTGCTCTAAGACAGGGGTGTCAAACTCAAGGCCCTGGGGCCAGATTGGGTCCGCAGAGTGCTTAGATCTGGCCTGCGGGTCCTCCCTGGAAACAGCAAAGGACCGGCCTGCGGTGCCTCTGCCAGCAAAAAGAATGTATCTTAAGGATGGGAGCTCCATTTGCACTGGCAGAGGGTTGCAGATGGCCATCGCAGCCAGAATGGAGCTTGGGAGCCCGTTTTCGCTGGCAAAGCGCTCGGCCCCCCCACAGGCGCCCCAGACTTGAGTGACATCAAGATGGCCATGCCCACCCTGGCCACACCCACCTTGCCCCCCTCCCCAAGGTCAAACACAACCATGATGCAGCCTTCAATGAAATTGAGTTTGACAACCCTGCTCTAAGAAGTTATCTTTGCGTTATTAATATAAACATTTAAACTTTGGAAAGTAGTCGTGCTACATTCTCTCCAGCAGAGGGCAGCATTACATTGGCCACCGTACTGCATTTCACAGAAGTTGGACATAGGAAAATACTTTAATTTCAATGATTTGGAACAATCTCTGGTTTTACATATGACAATAACTGACATGCTGAAGCTGAAAGAGAGACATTCCAGAGTTCCTAGGGGCTGGGTTCAAGTACTTGTTTCAGGAGTTTCAATGTCATTTGTATATTTATTGTGGAGAAGCAAACAAGGAGATGAAATGCAATTAAATCAGGGGTGACATGCTCCCGGTTCAGACCGGATCGCCCGATCCAATAGCAATAGTGGCGGGTGGTTCGGAGCAAAAATCCCTGCCCCCCCATGCCCAGCTGAGCCGTGCAATCATCAGAGGCTTTTTTTCTTAATTTTTAAAAGCTTTTTTTCTACAACCTCTTTGGCCGAAAAAATGCTTTTAAAAGCCTCTGACGATCCCAGCTGAGTTGCCTGATTGTCAGAGGCTTTTAAAAGCCTTTTTTTTTTTTTACAATCTCTTCGGCCGAAGAGGTTGTAGAAAAAATGTTTTTAAAAGAAAAAAAAAGCCTCTGACCATCAGGCAACTCAGCTGGGATCGTCAGAGGCTTTTAAAAGCATTCTTTTACAACCTCTTCGGCCAAAGAGGTAATAGAAAAAATGGTTTTAAAAGTAAAAAAAAAAGTTGGCCATGCCCACAAACTAAAATTGAGTGATGAATCATTTAACAATCACATGGACTTTCCAGTCCCACGTGTTATTGTAAGCTGAATACAACTTCTACTTCTTCTGTGCAATAAGACCATGAAAATGCTAGTTACCTATAGGTCTGTCAATTTTGTATTTAATTGTGGTGTGATTTAGGGCAGGGGTCCCCAAACTCCAGTCCATGGACCAGCAGTGGTTCATGGCATGCCAGAAACTGGGCCATGCAAACCAGTGAAATAGGATGCAGGCAGCACATGAAACCACATCCCCTCCAGTCCAGAGAAAAACCTCTCTCCATGGAACCAGTTCCTGGTGCCCAATAGGGTGAGGGCTGCTGAATTAGGGGATGGGACAAACCATTAAAATCCCTTCCAGTGAGAATTGATCACCTGCTTACACACAAAGCAACAACTTGTTGAACGGTTGGTGCACAGGTTCAGAGGAGGGTCTACTATGCAAGGACAATGGGGAAACTTAATTTGAAGAAGAGGAGACTGAGGGAGATAGGATCTCACTGCTCAGGTACACAGAAATATATTGTTGAGAAAATGGTCACTGCCAAGGAGACTAGGTCCAGAAATGATAGGTATAAGTTGCAGCTATCTAGATTTCATTTCAATATAAGAAAATAATTCCTAAATAGAAGAAATAGAAGAAGAATAGCAGTCTGAGTAAGCTGGACAAGATAATTTGGTTGTTGTTTTTTCTATTACGTAGAGTTGAATGAGGTTATATGAATGAGAGCATATGCACCAATTCAAATTCCTTGTGTGTCCAATCATACTTGGTCAATAAAAATTGTGTTCTGCTCTATTCTATTCTATTCTATTCTATTCTATTCTATTCTATTCTATTCTATTCTATTCTATTCTATTCTATTCTATTCTATCCTATCCTATCCTATCCTATCCTATCCTATCCTATCCTATCCT
>WNWU01000004.1:21614011-21656325 GCA_012654045.1 Ptyas mucosa
GCTGGCTGGGGAATTCTGGGAGTTGAAGTCCACTCATCTTCAAGTTGCCAAGGTTGAGAAACACTGACCTAGAAGCTATAGGAGCTGGATGGGATAAAGGAGGCTGAAATTGAACACCTTGATCACTTTTGGCTGCTACTAGCATTATGCTCTTATACACCACCCATTTTATTTTCTTTCTTTCCAGGCTTACCGTGATGAATTCATTGCAGAATGGAGAAAGTTGAAGCTGGATGTCGTGCTTTGTCCTGCTTTGGGCCCAGCCTTTAATCTAGGATATGCAGGCAAACTATTTGGTATCAAACCATACTTCCATTATAACTTTCTCTGGGTACCTTGTTCTTTTGCCTGTTCTAAGAAGGGTTAGATTCCAGGGGTGTGAAAAAAAAAAAACATCCCTGCAAGGTGGACTGTGTGCACCGCTCCTTCTTTTTGAAGCTCTGACATCATTCTTTTGATCACTCCAGCTCCTGAATTGATTGGGAGGGGGGCACTGTCAGATGAGGCCCCAGATGCCAGTAAACCGAATTTCAGTCACATCAAACTCAAAACAGTTTAAAACTGTTCTTAAGAGTTATTTCAGATGATTTATCAAATGATAAAATAATGCAAGACAAGCATCTGGCAGCCCTGACATTTCAGGCTCATTTCCTTATTCCTTAAAAAAAAAATATTAAAAAATAAAAAATCCCTGAAGAGAAGATGATGATGCCTTTTCTCCGCAAGCACTTGATCTTTTCCCGCACTTGTAAATTGCTCCAATTTGCTCACCAGAAAGCTATTACCCTGAAGCATAGCTCTCTTGTTACTGTATTCGTGTAGTTATATAGCAGTTGTGGATATCAACTCTAATAAGAAGGAAAATGGTTCTGAAAACGTTATGTTTTCATCCTCCCTCGTTCAGGAGAAGCTACAAATGATGCTGGCAACTCTTGAACACATATTCAACTTATTTTATTTGCTGGTTTTCTCATAAAAGCCATAGCCTCCCACTCCTCGGGCAACTGCATCACTGCCAGCATATTGTGTTGGCGCTATTGGCATCCACTCCATATGGCTTCCTGGCTTGTGGAGGTTGGAACTGAGTAGCATCTGTAGGCTGCAGAATGGATTGTACTGTTACGCTGTTAATATGTTACAGTCACAACACAAAGACCTGATTCTGTTGAGAAATAAATAACTTGTATATGGTATCTTTTCTAGTGGCTACTACTTATACCCATCTATATAATGTCTTGAATTTTCCTGCTGGAGTTGTACCAGTCACAACAGTTACACAAACAGATGAAGAGGCGCTGAAGAATTACAAAGGGCACTATGGAGACTTCTGGGATACGAGAATGAAGGAGGTTAGTTAACAGCAAGAAATGCAATTGCCATATATGGGAGTCAAGGTGTTGCTGAAATCTTCCCTTTGCAGTACAAAACTTTAGCAGAATGGATCCTTCCTGGCTGCTCCCCGGAAACCGGTGAAATTTGGTGACTGGTTTCCTTTGGAGAAATTTGAGGAACAGTATCTTGGCAAAAATTCAAAGTTGCTTCATTCCAGAATGGGCCGACTTACCATGACCAACTCCCTGCCAATTCACTATGGTCAACTTGCCATGGGAAAACTTGCCATGCGACAATTTAACAATTCAATTATTTAAAATGAATAAAAATATTTAAATTTTTGTCATGCATTTCATTCTCTATCTCTTTTTCCATCCTTTCTTTAATGATTCTATTCTATCTTTTCTTTGATATTAGTGTAACACTTATCTTGCAGCAAATTGTCCCACAGCAAGTTGGTCATGGCGAGTTGGCTGTGGCGAATTGTCATAGACCCGCTTTGTTCATTGGCTGCATTGAGGTTGAGTTGGATCCCTGTTATTACTAAAGAAAACTGTACTTTAAGAATATTTTTTTCTGATTTGAGCATGAGTCTATTTAATTGAAATAGGTCCTACTGAGTTATAAAGGACTTTTATCTACATGGCTTAGGTCCGGGGTATTTGCAGGACCATCTCCTACCCGCCTCCCACCATCCTGTCCCCTCACATAGGACTGCCCTCCTCAGGGTACCGTCGACCAGACAATATCGCCTGGCGACGTCCAGGGGTAGAGCATTCTCTGTGGGCGCTCCTGCCCTCTGGAATGAGTTACCCACCCACCTTCGGATGGCGCCTGATCTCTGCTCCTTCCGTCGAGGCCTAAAGACTTGGCTGTTTCAACAAATCAGCTGATTCTGATTCTTGGGTTTTTATTATTTATTTGTCCCTCTTTTAATTGGTTTTAATTAGGATTTTTCTTTATTATTGTATGTTTTTTAATTTGTGTTCGCCGCCCTGAGTCCTTTGGGAGAAGGGTGGCATATAAATATTTGTAAATAAATAAATAAATCTCCTTTAAGGGAATTTGAACTATAACGTGGCATGATCCTATAAGATGTGAATCTGCCAAAAATATAGCTTTGAATAGTCTGGGGATTCTGGTGACTTCATTGACATGACAATATTGTTGGCAGTAATATTGTCAGACTGTATTTGCATTTGAGCCCTTTTTGCTATGGAAAATGCTCATTGGAGGAGAAGTTATGCCTTTATGGTATACCTCTAGCTCAGGCCTGTACAACTTTATTATCAGATTCAAATGGTGTAAAGGTTGCTAAACTTTATTTAAAAGACTAATTGTTTCCATATTCACATTTTTTCTTCTATTTTTCTGACTGATGATTGCAACAAAGATGCATCAATCAATCCAGTGGTGAAATTCAAATTTTTTACCTACTGGTTCTGTGGGCGTGGCTTGGTGGATGTGGTGTGGCTTGGTAGGTATGACTTGGTGGGCATGGCAGGGGAAGGATATTGCAAAATTTCCATTCCCACCCCACTCTGGGGCTAGCCAGAGGTGGTATTTGCCGGTTCTCCAAACTACTCAAAATTTCTGCTACCGGTTCTCTGAACTGCTCAAAATTTCCTCTACCGGTTCTCCAGAACCTATCAGAACCTGCTGGATTTCACCCCTGAATCAATCCATCCATTCATTCATTCTTGGCAGCAATAATCAGCCACTTCCTTTGCCTAGTTTGTTGCTGCTGTTGTTGTTGTTGTTGCTGTTACTTTCTAAGAGTTTCTGGTGGTAGATACTATAAATACTAATTCTGCCTTTTTTATGGTCAGCCAAGAGTGACTAGAAGCTGCTACATAGCTGGCTATATGGTCTTGATCTTGCTGCAATATCTAGGTTAAAGAATTCTTTTAGCATCGGGATCCATATTTTATGGGCAGCCCTACTGTATGTTGTACACTTCAAAATCTCTAATAGTCTAGCCCTTGTAAGCATGCATTCACATGCCAATGGTTCACTGGTGGGTTTCAAATTTTTTTTACTACCGGTTCTGTGGGCATGGCTTGGTGGGTGTGGCATGGCTTGATGGGTGTGGCTTGGTGGGCGTGGCAGGGGAAGGATACTGTAAAATCCCCATTCCCACCCCACTCCAGGAGAAGGTTACTGCAAAATCCCCATTTCCTCCAGATCTGCTGGGATTTGGGAGGCAGAGAATAGATGGGGACAGGCCCAGTCAGAATTTTTACTATCAGTTCTCTGAACTACTCAAAATTTCTGCTACTGGTTCTCCAGAACTGGTCAGAACCTGCTGAAACCCACTTCTGCAATGGTTATGGATGAGTACTGGATCAGTGACTCCCATTAGACAAAAGAAGGTACTTCTGCTTACTTTCTGCTAAATTTCAAGTCACACTGAATTCAAGGACTGATTTGCAGTCAAGAAGACTGATGAATACGTTGAGTAAAGTCTTACTGTTTGTGTTTCTCCTATAGGCTGTGGAAGATGCTGTGGGGCTCCCCGTAGCAGTCCAGTGCGTGGCCTTGCCATGGCAAGAAGAATTGTGTCTTCGGTTCATGAAAGAAGTGGAGAGAGTTTCCCATGAGAGATGGGGAAAGAGAAAAATATGACTCTCTCAGAAAGAAGGCTGCAAGGAACGTTGACCTTTCTAAATAAACTTTATATTGACTTATGCAGTTTATTGCTGGGTTAGCTAAGTTATACTATCACCAATGTTCAGCAAGATAAGATATAGAGAGATTAGAAGATATGGTTTAGAAAGTAGAGAATTTTTGGTAATGTTTTGTAATTAGGGCTAAATAAAAGCATATGGACAACAAGATCTTTCAGACAGACCCCTTTGAATGATGCTATCACTTCAAAGGTATGATACAATTATTCTGTCATTTCTTCATCGACTATTTGGGGCTTTTGAGAAAGCTGTAAATGGGAAATGCTGGTGTCAGGAAATTCTGTACTGTAAAATTCTGTGAATGAGATAAGTTGATTGTGCAATAAAAACCTTTTCTGAAAACCTGAACAATTTAAAATCAGTCCAGTGATCTAGGATGTCACTGTGGTAATTGATACCACCCAGTCCTTTGAATCCCAAAAATTATTTGCAAAACTGAAATGAACGTGTTAGTTTTATATGAAAAAAAACATTGCAAGATAGATTAATCTTCCAAAAGAATGAGTGGAAAGTACACAGAAGGAAAGATCATCCGGAAGTTGCCTGAATCATGGTAAAAAGAATTATAATACAGGATGTCACAAACATTTGTGGATGTACATTAAAGGAAGCTTGGAAAAGGATATTTGGTGAAGTGGTGAAGTTAAAAAAAAAGGTTGTAGAAGGATGGAAAAAAGAATATAATATTAAAATAAATATAAAAGATAGATTCATGTGCATATAGAGAAAATACAGTTCCAAAAAATGTAAGTCAAAAAGAATGAGGCATAGTTAAAATTACAGTGGTAGATAGAGAAATGTAGATTGATTCTCAGACCAAGCCAGAATTAAAATATTACTTTAGAAGTGGGTGAAGTGAGCTACAAAAGAAATCTACAGAAAAATAAGTGGAATTAAAAATGCTTGAAGGAGCCATTTGGAAAATAGTGGTGTGTCAAAGAATGGAATTGAAACAAATAGTACTAGAATTAGTATTCAAGAAAAATATGGTGAAAAGCAAATCATAAATGCTGTGAAAAAGGGTTTTGTTTTAAAAGGTAAGGTTGCAAGGATAACTCTGTATATGCTTAAATATAGATGTAGTTTGCTAACTCTAATCCTTTATGGCTGTTCAACTTGTTTAATTTATTTAATAAATGTATATGCCACAACTTGTTTAATGTGTGTATAAAGACACACACATGCCTGACAATTGGAAGAGTGCAATTATTGTTCTCTAATATCAACAGTAAGACTGAAAGCAAAAATTATAGGGGGTTCGTTTAAGTGTCCCTGGATTGTGATTGAAAGAGGATCAGAGGTGACAATACACACATTTTGGGAAATGCAATTTGGCTTTATGATGCTCATGGAATACGCAGACCATATTTTTTTGCTCTTTAGCGAGTCACAATGAAATGTATGAATATGAGGAAGTTTATTGGACATTTTGTTAACTTAGTTAAAGCATATAATAATAATGAGTACTAATTTATTACATTTATTACAATTACATGCTGCTTGACTCCCAAATTTTAAAACATTTAAAGACAAAAAACAATAGGAAAAACATGATACAGAACTAAAGACAAAAAACAAAAACAAAAACACAACAGCAAAGACAAAGAATAAACAAACAAACCCAGAGAGACAGAAAGCAAGAAAGGAGTGTTAGTCATCCTCTCCAAAGATTTGGCTAATGATACGCACTAAACTCTTCAGAATTAGATGGCATGCATATCAGTGTCTTAATTTATCACACTCTTTCAAGGATTCTTGGCTAGTTTGAACGCAGCTCTGCATGTCTCTGAGAGCGATAACATTCAGCAGTGTTGGAGAGCTGAGTGCACTTGTTCATTTTAGAGGCTGGAATTCTGCAGAGCTCCTGCTTCCACCTGGCTTCTGAGTTTCTGTTCTTCTAAAGGGAATGATGGTTTTGTGGCTTGGCAGATCCTCCTCAGTAGCCAAGATTTCATCAGTTTCCTACTGTCCTTCGGTAAGGGGTCAGCTGGGTGCAAAGCACACATTTGTCCTTCCTTTTCCTTTTTCCTTTTCTTTCTTTCACTTGAATAGAGATTCTTGTTGTTGCAGGAGATGGGACCACCAGTCATTGACCTGCAATTTTTCTCTTTTTCAATAACATATTGCAAATGTGGATCACTGCCAAACTGCTTCTGAGGGTTTTGAAACTAAAAAGCCTAAATGGTGTGAAGTGTCCCCCTGCCCCCCACCCGCCCCATTTGTTTCTCTTAAATACTCTCCCTGCCACTTGGAAGCTCAAAATTAAACACAGTTCGTTTGAAAGGAGAGACAATCAGCTTTTGTGGAGTATGCTGATTCATTTTCATTTCAGCATTCCTTCACCAGCATTGCCTTAATGTTGGGAAAACCAATGCCTAGAAATATTTTTCTCCACCTCGAATATTTTTTTGACATTGTGAAATAATGCCACATTTCCCAATTAGATAGTGGTCATTAAAGATCCTGGCTGATTTCTTAATGCACACAAGAGAAGGGCCGGTCTGAGCAAGCTAAAGGGAAACGGAGAAAAGGAGCATAAAAAAAGTAAGTGTGTGATTATCCTTCCCTACTTTGTACAATCAAAAGGGGACAGGGGACAATAAAAGAACCACCTTATGCTTGTCCTTAACAGATTTTTGGCACAAACAAATGGGTTTGGTGCCCGTGCCTGTAGCACTGATAAGCTCAAACCAAGTATCTATAAAAGACTTTCCCATAATGTTTAACCCAACTTTAGCCTTAGCACAGATTCATACACTCTGCTTGGCTCATTGTCAATATGGGCAACTCCCTGTTTCTTGAGAGCAGAACAGATGACCTAGTCTTCCTCCCATTCCTAGCCCATTGTAAATGCACACCCCAACGTTGATTCAAAACTGCTGGCCTCCAACTTGACTTGCCTTAAACTCTTTAGGGTTCTGTAGACAGTGTCCAGCATTTCATGTCCTTCTAGTAGAAGCCTCAGTTCTGATTGGCTACCCCAGTATTTCCCAACCTCAACAGTGTCTCTCAGAACTTGCTGGCTGAGAAATTCTGGGAGTCAACGTCCACACAACTTAAAGTTGTCAAGGTTGAGAAACACTAGGATATTGTGTCTGGCATGACTCCTCCTCTCCAGTAGGTCCAGTGGTTTGATAAGACTATCAGATTTTCCTAGCTTCCAGGCAATTATGTTTTCTGCTGGCTAACAGTTAAAATTATAATTTGCAGCTGCTAGCCTGTGAAATCAATGAACTATCTTCAATCCTAAAGCTCATGTTCCAGTTAAGCCTTACATTTCTCTCAGAGTATTCTTTCAACTTCTGCCCAGGCTGGACGAAGCATGGTTCCCTTGCTTTCCTACTATCTATTCACAGTATTGCAGTATTGCAAAGATTAACACCCCCCCCCCCCATGCATGCACCTGTGTTGTTATATGTAGCAAGATACTGAAGAATAACTGGTAGTTATGATCTTATCAAGCTTGGTTCAATAGGCTCCTTTTAGAGAACTGGGTGTGGTTGAATTATTACATTTGATTGGTTCCACCCAGCAGTTATGTTAGCCAGCAAATGCAATGCATTCTGTCTTCTTAACTGAACTCTTCTACTGAAAGGTAACCTCAAAAAAGAAAGATATATCTAAGACTCTTGCTAGTGTTAAGGTTTACAAAAGGTAACTGAAATGTGTGGTTTTTGTTCTTCCTTGTGTTATGTGTGGGGAAAAGGTGCTGTCATCATGTGAGCTTATACCACAGGACCAAACTACATTTTGAAAGTTGGGGTAGCATTTAGAGGGTTTGAGAAAGCAAGGATTGAAATAGTTGGGAATTAACACAGAATGGGTTTTTTTTTTAACTTTTTGTTGATTTTAGGTTGACCTCAACAGGTGCTAAACCTGGTCAGATTTGTCTAGGTGTAAAAGATAGTAGGGTTGGTTAGCTTTTATAATGCAGGTTCTGTAGCAATGCTAATGTATTTTCTGAATGCTTCTTACAGCCGAGAGACTAGTCCTGTGCTGTAGGAAGAATGGACAGCCAAACACCCTAAAAGGATGAAAAGTTATGCTTACTGGAAAAGAAATCTGAAATGTATGAATAATTATTGTGCAAACCCAAACACAATAAAATATTAATTTAAATAAAAAATTAGGGTGCCAGGTTTTTATTATTTGTGGTTTTAATATATTCTATATATTCTATATATTATAATATATTAATTGTACAATTATACTGCTTTAACTGTTGGTTGGAAGCCACTCAAAGTTTGATGTAAGATGGGCAGCTATTTTAAATAAATACCGAAAATTAGACATTCCAAGACAAGATATAAAGGGTCAGAGAATTTTGCTTATGCTGTGCTTGTATTCCCTACTATCATTCTACAATCACAACAAAGAGCATCTTAAAGACCAGATTGCTAGCTGAATGAGCACTAAAAATAGGTGAATTATAAGTAGAGATAATCCATACAAAGAGAGTTGGAGAGAAGAAGTCTAATTTTCATGCCCTTTTCTCCCTTGGCATCATGATGAGAAGATTCTTTTTTTTTTACAAATGATCTGAATGATTGAGATACTTATTATTGAGTAAGGTAAAGATTTTAAAATCTATCAGCAGCCTTCAGCTATTGTTAGATGCTGTTCACTGACTTTGCACTGGTTTTACATAAAAAAGATTCCTAATTCTACAATGGATATAAATGGTGGAAACATAATGTGCAACAAAACAGAACTGCATTCAGTTTTGGTCACCACGATGTACAAAAGATGTTAAGACTCTAGAAAGAGTGCAGAGAAGAGTGCAGAGAAGAGCCTTGGTAGTACAGTGGTCTAAAGCACCCTGTTATTAACACCAGCTGCCTGCAATTATTGCAGGTTCGAATCTCACCAGGCTCAAGGTTGACTCAGCCTTCCATCCTTTCTAAGGTAGATAAATTGAGGACCCAGTTTGTGGGGGCAATAAGCTGACTTTGTATAAATATACAAAAGTATGAAGGCTATTGCTTAGCGCATTGTAAGCCGCCCTGAGTCTCCGGAGAAGGGCGGCATATAAATCAAATTAAAAAAAAAAACAACAAAGATGATTAGGGGACTGGAGGCTAAAACATATGAAGAACGGTTGCAGGAACTGAGTATGTCTAGTTTAATGAAAAGAAGGACTGGGGGAGACATGATAGCAATGTTCCAATATCTCAGGGGTTGCCACAAAAAAGAGGGAGTCAAACTGTTTTCCAAAACACCTGAGGGTAGAACAAGAAGCAATGGGTGGAAACTAATCAAGGAGAGAAGCAACTGAGAACTAAGGAGAAATTTCCTGACAGTTAGAACAATTGATCAGTGGAACAACCAGCCTCCAGAAGTTGTGAATGCTCCAACACTGGAAATATTTAAGAAGATGTTGGATAGCCATTTGTCCAAAGTGGTGTAGGGTTTTCTGCCTAAGCAGGGGGTTGGATTAGAAGACCTCCAAGGTTCCTTCCAACACTGTTATTCTATATTGAAGAGCTAGATGATCACCACTTTACACAGGGAATAAGTGCATTTGAAAGGAAACATTTTTAGAAAAGATACAAAAAGTGCTCTAAAGGCCAAGCATGCTTTTTCCAGCCTGAAATATGTAGTCTCGACAACTGATTCTGCCTTCCTCAGTCTTGGACACAAGATGTCTTCTAATGTAATTCCTGGACTGTGTTGGTTTCCTAGGCTGAATGCTTGCCTTTTTATTGTCTGCAGTGATTTTTTTATTGCCTTCCTGATAATGATAATGCAACTGAGGGTGGCTTGGTTGTCTTGCACAACAGGCAATCCAAAGAATCAGTGCTTGGTAGGAAGAAGGCATCAGAGCAGAGTTTCTTAAACCTGCCAATTTTAAGATGGGTGGAGTTCAACTTCCAGAAACCCCCAGCCAACAACCCAAAGTTGCCAAAGTTGAGAAATACAGCCTGGTCCTCACAGGATCAAATGTTTCTTTGTCTGAACTGAGGGGGTGCAGGAGAGGCTGCTATTGTTGAAACCCTGTCCTTGAGTTGGTTGAACTGGCAGACTGCGTTAATATTCTCTTACATGCAATCTATTTTTGACAAAGGGTCTATCCTAAAGGGTAGAACTAGATGGATTACAGAATGAAGGGTTGAACACTAGAAGGTGAAATGATCTTGAAACCTTCTGAAACCTGTTGGAATCCAGTAGAAAGCTCCCGGTGGCATTGAGGAACCTGAACAAAGGACAAATGTGGACATTACGAGTTTTGAACTTAAGAGGTGTGGTAATTACTACAATCTCCTTCTCCTTCTCCTTCTCCTTCTCCTTCTCCTTCTCCTTCTCCTTCTCCTTCTCCTTCTTCTTTTTGTCCTCGTATTCCCGCAGGTGCGCAGGGTCCATTTTTGGATCATTGAGCACCACTTTGCAGGGTCAGTGCTGCCAGGTAATTGGTAATTCACTACAATGCACTGAGTGATTTAGGACCATGGGAAAATAAGCAGTTTAGATACAGAATATCTTGAAAAGTAACCTTGCAGCTCCAGAGAAGAAAGAGTTGATACTTGGAGAATATGATGATGGGGAAGTGATCTAGTGTAAAGGTATTGTTTTTGTTTTTGATATGGTTTCCATGATTCAGTGTTGAAATATGTGTTAGAATATAGGACTACAAGAAAAACTTGTATTATTTGCAGAAGAACAATGTTAGCAGAAAATCTAACAAACTTGTTTTTGAAAAAATTTAAAGCATCATTTTTGCTCCCCACCTTCTCTCTGCCTCCCTTAGTGTTGGAACTAACAGCAAGATCCTTTGGCTTCTTTCTTAGAATGTAGCTGGCTGTAAGAGTTTTGGATAATTTCTTCTAAGAACTGTTTGTGATTATTTTACATTACAAATTAGCTTAACACATTTAATACTCTAAGCCAGTGTTTGTCAGTTTGGGAGTCGAAGTCAAACATTTTAAAGTTGCCAAGGTTGGGAAAGTCTTCAGTGATTTTTTTTTAAAAAAATATTTTTAGGTAAGCTACATACCCTTAGAGCTGAGGATTCTTAGTAACAGTTTTCAGTACTAAAGGATCAGTCTCCCTCCTGTATTCTCAAGCTAAGATAGTAACGTTTGTCTGAGCCTTTAAAAAAAAATCTGGCTATAAATTGTCAAGTATTTGGCAGATCCTTCCTTGACTTACAGGAATACTGTTCTTCAAACCTGTAGCAAAGGTCACAATTCTTTTGACTTGTTTGAAAGCTGGTTTTACATTCTGTACAACATCTTGTAACCCAACTCATCCCACAGGGTTTTTCTTGTGGGAAACGTGACAGGAGCATTCTGTATGCTTACCTTGAGTAGTACAAAATAAACCTGGCATATTAAATAGGTGTACATAAAGGCTATCAGAAAGGCTAAAACAAGAGCTTGAATTAGACCATTTGTAACCAAATCAAGGGATATAAACAAACCCAGTTCAGGTCAGTTAGCATTAGGGCTGATATTAAATCAGTTGAAGTATAAAGAGATTGAGATTGGTGTTTTAGAGTTAGGATAAATTTGCAATTTTAAGGAAATAGTGTTTTACAGACCAAACTAGGAAAGATCAGGAAAATTTTGAAGGCCACAACTAATGTCTGCATGTTGACTACTTGTTCAAACTTTGTTCAAAGTTACGATGGCATTTTAAAAAGAGATTTATGACCAGTACTCAAAGTTGTAGCCATTGCAGTGTTTCTGGGCTCAGTGACAGCAATTTGGGTAATTGGCAACTGGCACACATTTACAATGGTTGCAGCATTCACTGCCGCTTTCCTCAAAAAAAGTCAATGGGAATCCAGCAGGTAATTGCAAGTCATGTTCAAGTTATCTTGTGCTTAATGACCATGGGTCATTTGCTTAATGACTGCAACCAGAACAGATGTCTTAAGTTGTCAGTCAAGTGAGTTTTCACTTTATAACCATATACTGTATGTATATGGGAATGTGTGTTAGTTATTACTTATTTGGGTTTAGGGATTTTCTTTTATTTTGAGTTATTGAGATGTATTCTGTGTTTGGGGGGGAGGGCAGGCTGCACCAAGGGAGGCTCATTCAATCTCATTGTATACAATCAGAGGTGGGTTTCAGCAGGTTCTGACCAGTTCTGAAGAACTGGTAGCGAAATTTTGAGTAGTTCGGAGAACCGGTAAATACCACCTCTGACTGGCCCCACCCCATCTATCCTCTGCCTCCTGAGTCCCAGCTGATCAGGAGGAAATAGGGATTTTGCAGTAACCTTCCCCTGGAGTGGGGCAGGAATGGAGATTTTACAGTATCTTTCCCCTGGAGTGGGGAGGGAATGGAGATTTTACAGTATCCTTCCCCTGCCATGCCCACCAAGCCATGCCCACAGAACCGGTAGTAACAAATTTTGAATCCCACCATGTACACATGTTGTGCATTGACAATAAAGGTTTGATTTAATTTGATTTGATTTTTTTAATAACAAAGTTTCTGGTCCCAATTGCGGTCAGTAAGTGAGATCTAATGAGGACTACCTCTAATGAGGAAATGAACAAAAAGCAGTTATGATTGTAATACAGTAAGGAAGCAGATGCATCAATAACAGGTTGATTAATTAAAACTCTCTCTTGGTTTCTCTCTTACGATAACAGTCATGAAAGAGTTGAGTTTTCTTGCTGCAATCAGGCTTGCAGTGATGGATCCCTGTTACAATTGAAGAAAAATCTCAGCTTACAAGTTTTCTCTCTCTTCTCAAGATGAGGTCCATTTTGCCTTTGCAAGCAAAACGCAAGAATAATTTAGTCTCCAAACATTTTACAATGGGTTTTCATAGCCAGGTCAAGCTTACATGGACATGTTTAGTAAAATCCCATGGGCAAGGCCCTGATACAAAGAAAATAGGCTGTATTTATAATTGAACAATAAGAAAGTAAATGCATATAAGTATTTGACTGATTACAGAGAAAAACCCAAAGACAAATATAAGTGAGTCAGATTTGCACTATGTAACTACAAAGCGTTCTCCATGCTCTAATGGTTCAGCCCTTTTCCTCTTGCATCTAACTCTAACAGTTTAGTACAATGAAGAAACTGCTTCCTCCTAGAAAAATATTTGCTACTACAATTTATTCTCCAGCTATGTGTAAGAGCTCCAGGATAAAACATTTACTAATACTCCAATTTCTTAACACCTTCAGCAACAGAATGGTCAATGCCTGGAATGCTCTACCTGAGTCCCTTGTTACATCCTCTAATCCCCACAGATTCAACCTTAAACTGCCTTCTGTGGACCTCACCCCATTCCTAAGAGGTCTGTAAAGGGGGCGTGCATAAGCGCACCAGCGTGCCTAACGTCCCTGTCCTATCATCCCCATTTATTTGTATTCATTTCTTTAGTTCATATCCATGTTTATATTTATACCTGCTATCTTGTACATGTTTGACAAACTACTAAATAGAAATACAAATAGAACCTTTCACTAGGCTATTTCATTGCAAGAAAGGATAACTATTCACCCCATCATAGAAATCACCTCTGCAGACGCTCAAAGATTGTTGAAAAGAAAGACCCATTTAAGGGTGATCTTTTAGAGCAAACCTACAAAATATCCAAGCTACTGTATTGTTGGAATGTATTTAAATCATGGTGAGTTCACTAAATTCCTTAAGGTTTTTGGCCCTGTTCAAAGATGAGGGTCCATGACAACAAGAGGAAATTTGATAGGCTTTGGGGCTTTATAGAGATACATACTTGTATTGCTAAAAAGAGCCTTGGTGGTGCAGCAGATTAAAGTGCTGTTAAGTAGCACCAGCTGCCTGCAATTACTGCAAGTTCGAATCTCACCAGGCTCAAGGTTGACTCAGCCTTCCAACCTTTCAAGGTAGGTAAAATGAGGACCCGGATTGTGGGGGCAATAAGCTGGCTTTGTATAAAAAAGAACACTGCTTAGGGGACCCCGAAAGCCCTACTAAGCAGGTATATACAAAAGTATGAAGGCTATTGCTTAACGCATTGTAAGCTGCCCTGAGTCTCTGGAGAAGGGCGGCATATAAATTGAACCAATAAATAAATAAATACGGCTACAGCCCCAATGTTTTCTTTGAAAACTGTGACATTCAACTATATGTAAATAGCTTGCTCTTGTTCAGAGAAGTGTTTAAGATTTAATCTGGCAGGAATCACCATGGTACAATCTGGGTTTACACTTGCTCAGATACAACAAAATATTTGGGAAAGCAGGTCTTTTAGAACACATTACAGAGGTTTCTTAAGTGTTATAAATGAAGTCTACCTAGGAATTCTGGAAATTCTTGAGGTGGGCTTAAATAATTTAAGGACCAAATTTGGAGAAGAGTGGGATGCTGGTGATGCTGATGATGCTGATTCACCTGGAGAAGGTGAATAGTGCAAAATTGAATCTTTTGTTTGCATGTTAAGAATAGTAAATATGACCTTGATGAAAACATGCAATAACACTTGCTTAGACAAAAAGAACGAAATATTGTTTAAATTCGGAGTAATGAGATTATATTCAGAAGTGACTCTAATAGACACTCTCCAGTTCCCTGGAGTAATAAGGGGAGGAAACACAGTACAATCAGACTTGCAAGATTCTGTTACAATAAAGGTAAAGGTTCCTCTCGCACATATGTGCTAGTTGTTCCCGACTCTAAGGGATGGTGCTCATCTCCGTTTCAAAGCTGAAGAGCCAGCGCTGTCCGAAGACGTCGCTGTGGTCATGTGGCTGGCATGACTAAACGCCAAAGGTGCACGGAACGCTGTTACCTTCCCACCAAAGATGGTCCCTAGTTTTCTACTTGCATTTTTTATGTGCTTTCGAACTGCTAGGTTGGCAGAAGCTGGGACAAGTAATGGGAGCTCACTAGGGATTCGAACTGCTGAACTGCCAACCTTTCGATCGACAAGTTCAGTGTCTTAACCACTGAGCCACTGCGTTCCTTATTCTATTACTATAGCCAATCTCAATAAAAGTATCTATGGAAATTCTCAGTCATCCAGGTCATGGTTGTCCCAAAGGTGCTTTTTAAAGAGGCAACTGGACTTTCTGACATTTCGCTTCCTATCCAAGATACTTCTTCAGCTCTGAAAGCTCAAGTTGAAGAGAGCTAAAGAAGCTTCTTGGATGTCTTCAAAGAAAAACCAGAAAGTCCAGTTGCCTCTTGAAAAAGCACCTTTGGGATTCAGTAAAAACAATTTTAGTATCCCTGTAGAGTTGATTTCCTGGTCTGGTTTATCTAGTGGGGCTGACACTGCAGCACTTGGAATAATGCCATATTCTCAATATTTACAAGGACATAGGTTAATGGGACCATGAAGTGTGGTATATTTGGATCATACTGACAAGCATCTGAAGATATCAGTTATTTTTTGGTATAGTCAATGGATTTTCGGGTTTGGTGAATGTAAATTCACCATTTGTATCACCAAATGATATATTGTTGCAGAAATGACATCAGGAAATCTTTTGTGGATTTAGGGTATTCTAGGCATTGACCAGAAATAAGGGCTGTGCCTTTGCTTCAAATGTTACGGCTCAGTTTGTGATTCATTAAAAATTCATAGACAACTACATATTTCATATAATCCACTGGATTTCTGGACTGAACTCATGAACGCAACATTGGAGAAAACTTAAAAATTATGCTGTGCTTCTGTATTACATGGTCACTATGCTGTACTTACTATTTTGACTGCTATTCAGGTTTTCCCCAGTGGAGGAATGTAGAACATCTCTTATGAAATATTATTTAGGGATCAAACAGCATTAGGATAGATGGTCACCTATACTTTTATGGTTATTGACCATATTATGAAAATTATTGATATGGAAGAACAATGCTTTTGATATTGAACAAAAAGCAAGAAGTAAAAGGTTGGCATGGGGATGAAGATACTCATAGCTTCAATATAATTAAGCCTAAATGTGTATGAACTTACTTTCCCCAGCATTAGGAATACTAGTTTTTTCATGCACAGGAATGTGCTAGAGATAAGGAGGCAAAAGTCTTCAGCATGTAATTTATTGACTTTTCTAAAATAATAGTAATCCAAACCCCTATTGATCGACTGCTATTTTTTTTCCAATATCATGAATTTATGGAAACTGAAGGAGCAAAAAACATTACAGGGATATCTCCCCCCCCCAAAATAGACGAATTTATTTATTCAAATTTTTGAAGAAGTTAAATCCCACACTAGTTATTATTTAACAAAGAATGAAAAGGTCTATGGTGTGGCTATATTTGGAATTTTATGTATAATTCCAATCAATACTGTAAAAGGATAAGTTGAGGAATTAGAAGCTCAAGATGATGACCTGCATAGGTGTGTCTTCTCAGTAATATTGCTTATTTAGAAATTCAAATTTGAAGTGAGTTTTTGAAGTTCAGATTTTAGTTGAATTCATCTTATGATTTTTATCACATACTGTGACAAAACTCTTGACCTAATTAAGACTCCTGAGCATGTTTATCCCTAACTACTTCCTAACCATACAATCTATTCTGATCTTTTAAGGTGATCAATGCAAAAGAAGTGGTGAGCTCACAACCTCAGTGAAAACAGGGGGCAGAAAGCAAGTGACTGATAACATCCAGGTAAGCAACTTCCTTAGTATGACATGTTTGAGAATTTTTTATCTTCTTAAAAGGGATGATACCAGCAGCCAAACATGGTCTGCTTGGTGGTCACAGAATGTTATCTCAGAAATCTGATGGTCTCCATAAACATTGTTGTTTACCAAAAAGCTGTAACCATCTTTTCATTTCAGGGTTAGGTGAGGTTATCTTTGGGGTCTCTCTTTTGACTCCCTCCCCCAAATAAGCAGTTGGTTGATATATTTCAGTTTTAGATTAAATTTCTGGTCCTTTCCCTTCAGCTGTTAGTGTTTCCCTGTCCTAATAAAGTTTGAAGCTCTTTTGTCTACATTTGTCCACATTGATACTTCTTATCTTGTCATGCTATCTGAAGACTATTAAGTTCTTTGTGGTTACTTTTGAACATCTCTGCTTTCCTGACCAAAGTTCACCCGTATTGTTCTTGGTATTTTTGTTAATTATTGTTATTCACAGAGGTTGTGTTAGCTCCATGGTAAGCTCAAAATTACACATATGCAGTAAAGGCACACCTTTTGTCCAGAGGCATCTCCTCAACGAAGTGGAGAGATGTTTTGCATCCTCCTGAAATACTTTGGCATGTTGCAAGGATGGGGAGATTGTAATCGAACATGAACAGGACATTTCTTATAACATGCTAGGACTTGAAGAAGCCAAGGCTGTATATCTTGTTGTAATGGACTCAGATGGACTTTGTATGAGCTTTCCTCTGCATTTCAGAGTCTCCAAAAATTATCCATAGATTTGGTTCCAGAATGCTGCAAGAAGCTTCGACTACACTCCAAAAATGGTTGGAGCAATTTTGGCCTCAGGATAAAATCCATCTTCATACTGCCGTGGTTCTGACTTGTGGTTCAACTGCAGTTTATTTGGTACTGAAATGGTTAGGCCAGAAAAGGATTAAAAAACAAATAGAAGAAACAAGAAGGCAAAGAGATCATGGCTTGATAGAAATGGAAAAATCAGTGCAGACATTTAAAAGCCAGGTACATGTTTCCTAACTATTTCTTGTATAGTATAAGTACTTATTACTTGTATTACTTGTACTTGTATAAGGTCTTATTACAATTACTTATTATATATAATGTTTATGTACGTGTGTATTTAAATGTATTTAAATATGATAATTTTTCCTGCAGATTTCAGGAGTTTACAGGGAAGTTGGAATAATAGGCTAATGGATAAGATAGAATTTTAGTAAATAATTACAGATGAATATTTACTACATCCAAATTCTGATTTCTGCTGTTTCCCTGTTGTTTGGCTCTTGTTATTAAAGTTGGCTTTGGTCACCGTCTCTCTTTTAAATACAACTGAAGGCTATTTCATGACTACACAAGGGTGAGAAGGACATCTGAAAATTTTCATGGGATGAACTTTACTTTTAAATACAACTTTAACCAAAAGGATTGCTACTGAATTAAGTGGCACCTTTGCTCTCCACATTAAGGGTGAGATCCATCTGTGGTTTTCTACTGTCACAACTTACAGTTTAACATCTTAGTAGACACAAAATGAAAGCTTGGGTCAAGTAGAACAGAAAAATGGCTCAGATGATTTGCAACACCTACGTTCTATAGCAGAAGTGCAGAACCTGGATCTTTAAAGGTCAGACAAGACCCATGAAAACCTTGGAACAAAAATTACATGCAATGGTAACTGTAAAGGGATAAAAGGAGGAAAATAATTAAATGTGTGTCTGTAAAATAAGCATCTACCTTGTAATAATTTTAATGGAATGTCAGTGAAATTAGGTAATTAGCCCTGATGTCTATGGGGAGTCTCAATCATCCAGGTCATGGCTGTCCCAAAGATGCTTTTCCAAAAGGCAACTGGACTGTCTTGGTTTTTTTTTCTTTGAAAAAGTTTTGCTTCTCATCCTTTTGCAAAGTGAAGAGGCTTCCTCAGTTTTTCAATGTCCTGATCTGTTACTTTTATGGCTGGTAGCTTGCCAACAACAGTCAATTAATCCCTCTTCCATCTCTCAGATTTGCTCTATCAAATCTATGGGAAGCGTTATAGTGTTTCCTCTCATTACAGAACCCTGGGTTACCAAGTGATGACATCCTTTCCCTACCCCTAGAAGAATTGGTTAAGAAGCTGAAAGAAGACACTTTGTCTCCAGATGTTGTCCTCTACACCTACATGGAAAAGGTGAACATAGTTGGGAACACAGAACATAGATACAGAAATATTGTTTACATACATCAGTATGGCCAGTGGTAAAATTCAATTTTTTTTTACTACTGGTTCTGTGGGCGTGGCTTGGTGGGCGTGGTGTGACTTGGTGGGCGTGGTAAGGGAAGGATACTGCAAAATCCCCATTCCCACCCCAGTCCAGGGGAAGGATACTGCAAAATCCCCATTCCCACCCCAGTCCAGGGAAGGATACTACAAAATCTCCATTCACTCCCCACTCCTGGGGGACGGATATTGCAAAATCTCCATTCCCACCCCACTCTGGGGCCAGCCAGAGGTGGTATTTACCAGTTCTCCAAACTACTCAAAATTTCCGCTACCGGTTCTCCAGAACCTGTCAGAACCTGCTGAATTTCACCCCTGAGTATGCCCATCTCATATATGCTACAGTGCATAAAACGTCACTTCAACACGACAGAGGAAGACCTCATGCTGGCGAGAGAAAACACTGTCTATGTTGCCCAATACTGGCAAATGTCATTTAGGTTTAATTCTATCTATTTTACATACTTTTTATGTGGGCTATTTCTTTCTGGCCTATTTTATACTTATTTTACCTGCTCAGTGTTGAGTATTGTATGTCTACGATTTGAAGATGCTCCTGAGATAAAGAAAGAAAGAAAAAATTCTGCTCAGCAGCACTGGGCCAACCTTCAGTCTTTCTATCCTGTCTTTATTTTTTTTTTAAATCAAAATCATTTGAAATAATGAAAACGAAGGAAAAGCTGAAAGTTGATATAACAGATCAATCTCCCATATTCATTTGCAATTTACTATCGATTCAAATTATAAAACTTCCTAATTGCAGATGACTCAAGGTGGCATGGGTTAGGATTATGGGACACAATGGCTCAGTGGCTAAGATGCTGAGGTGGTCCCTATTTTTCTACTTGCATTTTTACATGCTTTCGAACTGCTGTGTTGGCGAATCTGGGACAAGTGACGGGAGCTCACCCTGTTACGTGGCACTAGGGATTCGAACTGCTGAACTGCTGACTTTTCGATCGACAAGCTCAGTGTCTTAGCCACTGAGCCACTGCGTCCCTTTCACACATTGTTCTAGAACAGTGATGGCTAACCTTTTTGCCATCATGTGCCAAAACTGAGGGGAGCGCGGTGGGGTCACACGCACGCGTGCCCACATCCCTAATTCTATGCGCCTTGCCCCCCCGTGCTTCCCCCACTTTTGGCACGTGATGGCACAGTAGGCTCGTTTTTTGCTCTCCCCAGGCTCCAGAGCCTTTCTAGGAGCCTGGGGAGGGCAAAAATGGCCTCCCCCTTCCCCAGAGGCTCTCTGGAGGCTGGGAACAGTGTGTTTCCTGACTTCTTGTGGGCCCAGAAGGACCGAAAATCAGCTGGCTGGCGCATGCGTGCGTGCCGGAGCTGAGCTCGCGTGCCCACTGATATGGCTCCGCGTGCCACCTGTGGCACCCGTGCCATAGATTCACCATCACGGTTCTAGAATTAGTTAAACATTGCTCCAGTTTATTTTCTTTTATTTTGTGTACATAATTTCCATAATTACATATTGTATATCTATATGCATGTGCACATGTGTGTATAGTTATATATTTTCTTTTGAGAGTGGGCATCAGGATTTTTTTTATGTATGCCAAAAGCATGTCTCTTCATAGAAAAAAGTGACAAGAAAAGTTATCTTGGTATTATATCTCAAAGTATAGCTTCTTTAATCTCTTGATAATTTACAATATTTTCTTAATAAAGCATAGTTTTGCCAGAACATTAATCCTTCTGTTAAAAAATGAATGTGTGTGTGTGTTTATGTATGTATGTATACATACACGCATGTGTGTATGTATATGTTTATGTCTTGGCGGTAATATTTTTAAAAAATTATTTATTAAATATTTTTTCTACAGAGTATAAACAACCCAAAATATTTAAGGAAAAAAAACAGTAAAATGATATTTTTTTCTAAAATGTGTTTGGAGGTCAGTCTGCACCACCTAGTGGGATCATGTTGCCATGGCATTTTGCATTTGTTCCTTCTCTATCTTCCTGTGAGGATGTAGAGGAAATATTTGCGTCATTTTTAAATAAACTCTAAAATAATGTTGATTGGAATGCGTGGTTTGTCTTTTACTATAAGAATAGTTTGGGGGCAAGACTGATCTTAGTAAAGCGATAGAAGATACGGGAAGTATCTTCTGAGTTCTTCGGGAGAAGGGCGGTATAGAAGTTTAATTATAAATAATAAAAAAAAGTGAAACAGCAGACTCGGTAGATTTTTTTTCTGGGAATCGTGGATCAGGCATAGGGAGTAATTAACAGAGGCAAACACATTGTTCCACTTCTAATTATTTTCCCTGACTTGTCTGTCTACTGTTTTCCTAAAAAGGCTTTAGCGGTCACCAAGGAGGTGAACTGTGTGCGCCATTTTATTCCAGAATGTGAGCCATTTCTTCAGCAACTGAAAAACCAGAAGGAAAAAGGTTTATTGTATGGGGTACCTGTCAGCATCAAAGACCACATTGCATACAAGGTGATTCCATTGCTGTGATACATTGGTTTTCTAGAAATGGTGGACAAGAAGCAGCTGCTAAGGGAAGACCTCTAGAAACCTTTCTAGGATGTGTATTTGCTTATGGTATAGCCCTTTTATATTGGAAAGGGATGGGAAACTGTGGCCTACTGTGGCCTTACAGAGCCTCGGTGGTGCAGTGGACTAAAGTGCTGTTAAGTAGCACTTAGCTGCCAGCTGCCTGCAATTACTGCAAGTTCAAATCTCACCAGGCTCAAGGTTGACTCAGCCTTACATCCTTCTGAGGTAGGTAAAATGAGGACCTGGATTGTGGGGGCAATAAGCTGACTTTATATATAAAAAAAGAACACCGCTTGGGGGGCTGAAAGCAGGTATATACAAAAGTATGAAGGCTATTGCTTAACGCATTGTAAGCTGCCCTGAGTCTCTGGAGAAGGGCGGCATATAAATCAAATCAAAAAAATAAATACAATAATAAATAAATACTGGAAAAACAAGCCCAATAGTCCTATTTTTGCAACCTCTATCCAGATTGTATTGCCACATCTGGTTGCTGATTGTTAGTGGTACAATTTTTTCACTCTTTTTAAATAGTTGAAAGCCCAAACCTTCAGCTTTAATTAGTTGAAAGCCTAAACTACTTTGGAGTTTTTATTTATTTTATTTATTTTATTTATTTACTGAAACAGAAACCTCAAGTGGTTGTTTTTTAAAAAGCGGAAATTTTTAAAAATCCTAGCAGAAGAGAAAAAGGAGGAGAGGGAAGGAGGAAAGACAGTAGCAGCTATTGTTAGGTGTTAAGATAAATAGCTGATCTACACCTGTTTCCTTAATATTTCCTTTACCTTTAGGGCCATTTGACAACATGTGGCTTTTCTCATTTTCTTGATGTGGAAGAAGACGACAGTGTGTTGGTCAAGGTATTAAAGAAACAGGGAGCAAATCCATTTGTATTCACCAATGTGCCACAATCTTTATTCAAGTACGTTTTCATGCCAATAGTTTTTATAGCTACTGATCACTGCTGTGTATTGATAAACTTTATCTCCTTATTGTGCAATTGTAAAAATATACACCTGTTTATTATTTGTTCACAATTTTTCTTGGCTTGTATTAGTCATGGCTTGCTATATTTGAATAATCAGTAATGATTGCATTTATGGATGATGTCTCAGTCTCTGAGACTAGATCTAAGTCTTAACTAAAAGGGGTCCATATAATCATGTGTTGATGGTAACTTTGTTGACCTCATTTTGGAGGCACAGCAAGAACCTGTAGGAACAGGTGTTTCTCAAGGCAGGGTGTCCTCCTCTCATCTTGAATACAGGAGAAAAGCACCTCACTGGAAAAGTGGAGAAAAGCCTTTAAGGAACTCTCAAGTACCAAATATCTATGGCCGGTTGTCATATGTACTGTATTCTTTTTCTTCAAAACTTGATGAAGAAAAAGTAACACAGGCTGAGAATTTCTGTTGTATTCCTACCTTTTGCTTGGTATATCAAGAAAATTTCCAGAATCACAGTGATCCTAAGAAATGTACCCATCATTACTATGTATCTATTTAAAGAATAAGCAGCCAGACCCCAGAAACCTTTATATTTAGCCATGTTCAGCTGTCAGAACATGTTGAAGGAATGCTCTCTTTTAAGAGAGAGTCTTTTGGTAGAAATAGGTAAGAGTTGTCTTTTGGTAGAAATGGGGAGGGGGTGTTTCGGGATTTTCTCTCTCTTTAGTTACTCAGATACACTTAGGGTTCTTGCTTTCTGCTTCAAATATATTATAATCTGGTTAATCTGAAAAATCAGCTAAATCTTTTTGATATATGACTACTTTAGAGTAAAACATTATTTAGAATATCAGAATTAGGGACCTCAGACTCACAATGTTGTAAGAGAAGTTCCATTGAGATGAATACTTTTTAATTTTTGTAGGTAAGTTAAAAACTGTATCTTCAGAAGAAACAAGATGATAGATTTCCTATATTTTAAATATTGTGTTCCCACAATCTGATGTATTTCTATCACCTTTCAGCTATGACTGCAGCAATGTAACTTTTGGGCAGACTGTGAATCCTTTGGATCATAAGAGAACTCCTGGGGGCTCATCTGGAGGAGAAGGGGCTCTAATTGCTGGAGGAGGTTCCATTTTAGGATTTGGATCAGATTTGGGGGGAAGTATCCGTCTACCCTCCAGCTTCTGTGGTCTTTGTGGGCTGAAGCCAACTGCAGGTAGATTGAGGTAAGTACTAAAGCTATCATAGACCATGCAGCTGATTATCACACTTTGATAAGATGTAGAATTGTAGAGTTGGAAAAGACCTCAGAAATCATCTAACAGAATAATCTACTGGTGTTGAAATGCTGTGATTACAAAATCTCTAAAAAAAACCCCCAGTCATTTAATTTATGTTGAAAAACCTGTTGGCGATATTGATGATCTTGGAGAAATTATGAAATAGCTTGATCAATGTTCACAAATTTTAGTAATGATATCATGTACTCTGATTTAGACCTTAAGGCAGGGTGAAATCCAGCAGGTTCTAACAGGTTCTGGAGAACCGATAGCAGAAATTTTGAGTAGTTCGGAGAACCGGCAAATACCACCTCTGGCTGGCCCCAGAGTGGGGCGGGAATGGAGATTTTGCAGTATCCTTCCCCTGGAGTGGGGTGGGAATGGAGATTTTGCAATATCCTTCCCCTGCCACGCCCACCAAGCCATGCCCACAGAACTGGTAGGGAAAAAATTTGGATTTCACCCCTGCCTTAGGGTGCTAGGAACATCCAGTGTAAATGTGAGATAACATTTCTTTAGCGAATGCTTTCGTTCTAAGGAAACCAAACACTAAACTTAGTTGCAGAAAAATAGTGTTTTTGCCCTAGACCTACATAATAACATTGTAACAGGTAATTCAAGTATGTAATGAATCCTTCCTTCCTTTCTCCTTCCATTTATATTTCTATAAATGGTGTTTCTCAAACTTGGTGACTTCAAGATGTGTGGACATTAACACATGGCTGGGAATTATGAGTGTTGAAATCCACAAATCTTCAACGTACCAAGTCTGAGAAATATTGCTCTAAACAAAGATCGTACACAGATATAAACAGATATAAGCAAATGTGTCTTGTACAAGAACACATTTCTCACTGAGTGATGATTCAGTTGATAATGTCCTCCAAAAAGCTATGTGTGAATGTATGTTATACATGTGTATTGTCTGCATTTTATATTCCTCTGTTTTACAGTGTTTCTGGAGTAAAGGAGCCTTTTCATCTTATGATAAGTAAATATCTTTTTTGTGGAAAGTGGGAAAGGGATGAGAGATCAGTTTTGAATGAATGTAAAAAGTGACTGTCTGAGCTGAAGAACAATGGATATTGGGTAGATAGTAATTAAAATATAAATATTAACAAGAAATGTGGAAATATAACATGATTTTTCAGAAAGAATGAATGTAGAGCAATTTAAACAAAGCCATGTTGTAATCTTAATTTGACAAGTATTTTGCTTTTGATCAATAAATCCAAAGCGGGATTAGCTATCTGCTATTACCTGATATACATATTCATCTTCTCAAGTTTTAGCAACAATAGGACCAATGGCAAAGGATGTGGATAGTCTTGCTCTATGCATGAAGGCTCTCTTATGTGATTACATGTTCCAGCTGGATCCCACTGTGCCACCTATGCCATTCAATGAAGAGGTAAATTTTGTTTAAAAAAAGGATATATATATAGGACCTTTCCTAAACCCATAGTTGATGATTTTGACAGATATGAGATTTCTTTCGAAGAATGACCCAAATAAAAAAGATGCCTTTATATATGTGTGTGTGTGCATGTGTGTGTGTGTGCACGGGCACCAGCATGCCTACCGTCCCTGCCCTAATGTTTCCTCTATTTATATCTATTTTATGTATCCAATCCATGCTTATATATATTACCTAATTCGTTCTTGACAAATAAATAATATGTATGTGTGTGTGTGTGTGTGTGTGTGTGTGTGTATATATATATATATATATATATATATTCGGGTTTTCTCCCGCGTAAAATTGGAAGTACCTTGGCGATGTTTCGACAAAGTCTCATTCGTCATCTTCAGGCTGGTGTCTTCAGCCTTGTGCTTCTAGGAGCAATGTCATTTAACCAAAAACCTACATACCAATAACCAAAGACCTACATACAAATACCTGAGAAAACCTCAGAAAACACACACACACACACACACACACACACACACACACACACATATAACAAACCCTATCCACACTAAAAAGAAACCTTCCCAAAACAAAAACAAAAAGGAAAATAAAAGGAAAATAAAAAAAGAACAATTTAGGGATTATATATCTACACACATACATGTGAGTAAAGGATGAGTCTATTTAATTTTTCCTGGGAAAAACATTATTAATATAGCTAATAAATAGCAGTTTGAGAAAATATATCCTCCTTTGTCGTGCTTTTCAAAGCTTCTTCAACCAGAGCCATTTCTTCCATTAGGAATGTCACTAATTTGATCAAAGATGTGCTTGATTTTTAAACATTTCACAGTAACAAAGCTGGCAACTAATAAAAGACATTAAATCAATTTCTTAATACTGCATCTACTTACGTACATTACAAAAAAGTTAACTCACAGATTGTGAGATTTTTCAAATTTCCTCAGAAAGTTTCAATCAAAACTACAGCTAATTGAGCACTGTCATCAAAGCTAGCAATATGCGCCAACTTGCTTACCACCCTGTCAACGCCTTCCAGAAAAATCACATATTAAAATTACATTAAAATTACATTATATTTAATTAGATTAAAATTACTTCACATAAATTTCCTAATTTAAGAAGAATGTAGTGCCACCTGAGAATTATCGTCACGGTCAATTCCTGTTAATTTGCTGAAACATATTTAAAAGTCTCGTCCATTGTTCTAAGTACCCCCACCCCACACAAACCAGAGCTCATGCAACTCTGTGAGCCTCTGCATGCCAAGTTCCACTAATAGTGTGACAATCACAACAATTTGTTCATCAAAAGTGCCATCACAGAGTTCATGCTATAGCTCTTAATCCATTAATGTTAGTAACCAAGAGTGGGTTTTTTTCCCTTCTAGATTTATTCACGCTCTACACCTCTACGGATTGGGTATTATGACACAGATGGCTATTTCTTGCTCCCATCGTGCATGAGAAGGGCTGTGCACAAAACCAGGAAGCTTCTGGAAGAAGCTGGCCATACAGTGTGTATCTTTGCTGCTACTGTTTACTGTACAACTTATTTGCACGTAAAATAGTCTGATACAGAATAGTCAGAGAGCTTCTATAAGAAGGGATGGCTTTTGGCATGGCTAAGTGAAAGTTGTATGTCTTTTGCTCCCTCGTGATGTTTGATAAATAGAGAAAAAAGAAAATATTGAAGGGGAATAAATTGGAAGGCAATGGGGTATGGGATGTTACATGCACCTGGCTCAGTGGTGAAATCCTCCGCTGATCGCCATCGGTTCACTGCCTGTGCATGTGCGGTGTGTGCCAGATGTGCAACCTGCATGCATATGCGCAGTGCATCCTGGACACATGCTGTGCGCACACGCATGTGCAGTCCGCACCAAACACATACTTTTGGATTTCCTGCTTTTTTTTTTTACTTTTTAAAGCATTTTTAACAAATAGTTCTGGAAAACCAGTAGTTAAATATGCTTTAAAAAGTAAAAAAAGAAGTTCCAAAGATCAGCTGAGTGATGCGCGATCATCGGAACTTTTTTAAAAAACTTTTTAAGCATTTTTTTTAGTACCGGTTCAGGCGAACCGGCCCGAACTGGTAACATTTCACCCCTGACCTGGTTACAGCATAAACATGACCCAGTGGCCACCATTTTCTGCTGTATCCTGATGATGCTGTCTTTTTATCACCTGAGGCACAGTAATATCATATTCAACTTAAACTGGCCCCTTAAGCAGCCAGGAAACTACACATTTTAACTGTGGTGCAGAATGGTGTGCTTTCCTGACCATTCATTTGGTTGGGTCAAAATTGTTCTCTTACTGATTAACTATGAATAGCAATTGAGCAGTGGGGCTGGTAGGCTTTCATGGTGAAGTTGTGCAGGCTGATGTTGACCAGGGGTTGCTGTTTCATAAGAGCACCTTCTTTTACAAAAGCTTGATGTTACAGCTGAATGTTCATGTGGGAAGGGGGCAGTTGCAAAGTGACTGGGGAAGGAACTTTCCCATAGGAGCAAGCAAATCCACACCTACCTGCTCTTAATGAGTTGCTTTTAAACATAGGCTCAGTGCCCTTCTGAATTAACAGAACCATCATGTTCTGCAACCATAGGAGCCTGAGTGGCGTAGCAGGCTAATGCCTCCTATTAAGGCAGCATTTAACATCCAGCTGCCTGCAATTACTGCGAGTTCTAATCTCGCCAGGCTCAAGGTCGACTCAGCCTTCCATCCTTTCTAAGGTGGGTAAAATGAGGACCCGGTTTGTGGGGGCAATAAGCTGACTTTGTATAAATATACAAAAGTATGAAGGCTATTGCTTAACACATTGTAAGCCACCCTGAGTCTCCGGAGAAGGGCGGCATATAAATATAAATAAAATAAAATAAAATAAATAAATAAATAAATAAATAAATAAATAAAAGCAGCTAAAACATCAAAAGCCCATATTTAAAAATAAAGAAAAAAAATAGCTGCCAATGGAACCATGTGCTAAAGTGGGATATCCTGCATGCCATTGTGTAATGTTCCCTCTAAAACCACTCAGCTGATTTTCAGACCAATGCTGGTGGTTTAGGTGCCCTATAGCTCCTGCCCTCTCCGTCAAGCCCTGGAGACCTGCAGAATCAGCTCTCGGGATGGGAGATTCAGGGGCTAAGAAACCTGATGGGAAAAGAGCCATCTCTCCTCATCCCAACTGAATGGGGTGAGAAAGGAAGGGAGATGTGATCTGCCATCCTTTCCAGTTCTGACTATCTTGGGAATCCTCTCTCTGAGGCTGTAACTCTAGCAAGAATATAGTTGTCTTCTTCTATTCTCTTGCCACACCCAAGAGATATTTTCCAGGCTGATTGTGGTCTCAGTTTCTCCTCCTCCTCTTGACACTTCTCACAGCCTTGCGATTAGTTGCCAGAAGTTTGGGCAAATCCTGGAGCCACTTCTAACACTTGATTACATCCTCTGGTTTATTTTTCAAAAATACTTTGCTTTTCTCTGGTCCAAATCCAAGTCAGTTATGAAGAGTAACTGGTAGATGCTTTCTCGCCAGCTGTTGGCTTGTTTGGAGAGAGAAACCACTAATCCCTTTCCTTAATTTGCTCTTAATTGAACATCAGCATTTGATGGCATCCTTCCAATGGCAGGCTAGGAAGACAGATCAGCCAGCTGGCACTTTCTTGTCAGCTGAAGATCCGGTGAATAGCTCTAACAACCACAGGGAGGAGCCATTTGTGTGTGTATTGCTGTATAGAAAAAGCATGTGGACAAATAGCATGCAGGAAAATAATTAATCTAGACTTGTATTTACTTGGCACCTTCGAGGTTTAACTGAAAACCCCCTTTGTTATTTGCAGCTAGTTCCCTTCAACCCACCTTCTGTGGATTATGTTATCGATGAAATTTATCTGAAAGGTACTTTTGCAGATGGAGGCTCAAGTCTTTTGGCCTTGTTGTAAGTAGTTTGTTGAGAATGCTAAAGAACATTTAAAGAGCAAATAGCAAATACGGGCATTGCTCAATATCACTGTGTTCTCATTCAACCACAATTTAAAGTAAGGTCATTGTTTTCCAGAAGATGATGGTAGTATTATCATCATTTTCATTTGCTTTGTTATAACAATGAATTAACCTTTTCTTATTAAGGTGAAAGTATATCGCTACTTTGGCTCAGTAGCTAAGACGCTGAGCTTGTCAATTGAAAGGTTGGCAGTTCAGCGTTTCGAATACCCCGTTGCTTAACGGGGTGAGCTCCCGTTACTTGTCCCAGCTTCTCCCAACCTAGCAGTTTGAAAGCACGTAAAAAATGCAAGTAGAGAAATAGGGACATCTTTGGTGGGAAGGTAACAGCGTTCCGTGCGCCTTTGGCGTTTAGTCATGCTAGCCATATGACCACAGAGATGTCTTTGGACAGCGCTGGCTCTTCAGCTTTGAAACGGAGATGAGCACCGCCCCTTAGAGTCAGGAACGACTAGCGCATGTGTGTGTGAGGGGAACCTTTACCTTATATCGCTACTTGCATGACTATGCAATTATCACATAGTGTGCCAACTCTGTATATTTTAAGCAAATGTTGGGGGAGAAGGGCAAAGATTGCTGATCTGCTTGTCTGTTCTAGAACAGCCCTTGATAACTTTAGTGTCCAATTTCCTCTGTAAAAGTGGTCAACGTCACTTCTTGTTAGAGTAAATAATTGTGGTAAATACATCTATATACAAAGAGAGAGGATTTCCAATCGTGCTTTCCTTCTCTATTGCCTGTCAGTCAAAAAGATATAGTGGATCCAGCTTTGAAAGACCAGGTGAAAATACTTAAAATCCCAAATTTGGTGAAGAAAGTTTTGGCCAAGTTCATCAAGATCTGGGTGAGTCTTAGATATCTTTAGCTGTGTATGGGGTCAAATTTGTGACAGAATTATTGTATTTTGGGGCATAAGAACTGAAATAAAAGTGTCTTTACACATATTTGCATTGTGAGCAGCAGCATTGGGTGGGGGGTAGGGTGGGGGGTGGAAGGCAAAGGGATCAGACTGATGGAATTGAGAAATTGCAATGCAAACCCCACACCCCTTCTGTGTTCATTGTCACATCACGTGCCCCAAAGGGGCAATATAAAGCAATGCCTTGGTACCCAGTGAATGCCATTAACCATGGGAAACATAACTTTAAATGGAATGTATTCTGAAGAAAATGTTCCACTGACCATTTTCCTAAGGCAGAGGTCCCCAAACTTGGCCGCTTTAAGACTTGTGGACTTCAACTCCCAGAATTCTCCAGCCAGCATAGCTGGCTGGAGAATTCTGGGAGTTGAAGTCCACAAGTCTTAAAGCGGCCAAGTTTGGGGACCCCTGCCCTAAGGCATTCATGAAGTTCCTTTTGGTAATTAAAATGATTTGAATTGATTGTCTATAGATCAATGGCAGGTCTGCCAATTTTTATCATCCTAAATCAGGGAAAGGAAAGCTAGAGATCTTTGTCATTTGTTTTGTCTGGGTTTATTCTCAGTGACCATTGTTGGGTTTTTATCCTTTGGTAATGATTTTTTTAAAAAGTTATTATTTTAACATGCTATTAGCTGCTCGAAACCAAGTTTGTGAGTTGGGCAGTCATAAAAATGAATTTAATTGATAAATAACTAAAAGAGCAGGTGAAAAGTAGATAGTATGAGGATAGCTATCTCTCAAACTTGCTTAACGCATTGTAAGCCGCCCTGAGTCTCCAGAGAAGGGCGGCATATAAATCAAATTTTTAAAAAAACCAAAAAGCTAGTAGATCTTCTGGAAGGAAGATCTTGAAATTTCCCCAAGCAATTAAGGTGGAGTATAGTTTGCGTAGTCAAACTGCAATTTTGGAATAGAGTAGAACCGGGTTGTCAAACCTTAGCCTGACTAGGTGGCTCAGTGGCTAAGACACTGAGCTTGTCGATCAGAAAGGTTGGCGGTTCAAATCCCTAGTACAGGTCTCCTGCATGAGCAGTGGGTTGGACTAGATGACCTCCAAGGTCCCTTCCAACTCTATTACTGTTACTCCTAACTTGCAGGCCAGATGTGTCACTCGCTGGCCATGCCCACTCCCGGTTTAGCAAAGGGGAAAAAAGTCCCGATACGTCAGGTGATGCTGCTGTGACAATGCAAGTTTGACACCCCTGGAGTAGGAGCTAGGTATAGTTAATTGAAGAGTTCTGGCAAAAGATTTGTATACTTCAGGACATCAGCATTTACTCTTTATTTTAGGCATTTCCCTATAGGCCATGGGTGTCAAACTTGCCACATCACGTTGCCGTCACGTGACACTTCATGACGTTTTCCCCATTTGCAGAGCTGGGGTGTGTGTGGCCTGTGCAGGATGCATCTGGCCTGTTGACCGCCAGTTTGACACCCCTGCTATAGACCCTTCACAGAATCTCTGTATTATTATCTCCATTCCACTTTATCTCAAAACATTTTGAAGCTGCTTATGATTGTCTATACCACCTGAAGCCTCAAAATGATGAGAGCATGCAGACAACCCATTCATCTGAGAAACAGAGTGCAAAGAATATCAGGTGGGCAGTATCCTGTCCCAGAATGATGAAAATCTCCACTCCGTACAGAATAACAGAGTTGGAAGGGACTTTGGAGGACTTCTAGTCTTAACCCCTGCTGAAGCAGAAAACCCTTATACCCGTGATGGCGAACCTATGGAGCCCTATTGGTGGGCATGCGAGTGTTGCCCTACCTGAGCTCCAGCATGCATGCACGTGCTGGCCAGCTGATTTTCGGGCCACTGGAAATCAGCAAATGGGCTGTTTCCAGCCTCTGGAGGGCCTCTGGAAGGGCCTCCGGGGGGAGGGAGAGGCTGTTTTCGCCCTCCCCAGGCTCCTAGAAAGCCTCTGGAGCCTGGGGAGAGCGAAAAACGGGCCTACTGGGCCCACCGTGCCATCACATGCCAAAAGTGGGGGGAGGACGGGGTGGTTGCACGCACATGCATGGGGGGGCAGGGCACATAGAATTATGGGTGTGGGCACGCATGCACACAACCACCCTGCACTCTCCCCGCTTTTGGCACACGATGGCAAAAAGGTTAGCTATCACTGCCTTATACCATTTCAGACAAATCATTGTCCAATCTCTTCTTAAAAACCTCCAGTGTTGGAGCACCCACAACTTCTGGAGGCGAGTCGTTCCACTGATTAATTGCTTAAGGAAAAGAAAGCATATTTTTATTGCTTTCTTATACACCCACACAATCGTTACATACTAGTAAGGGGTGGGTGGGTGAATGGGAGACATTGGACTGGGATACAAGGATGATGGACATGTATGTGGGGAGCTACAGCTTGACACAGAAGTAAGAGACCAGAAGGGAGACATGAATTCACACTAATGGGAAATGGTTTATAACATACTCCCTGCAGAGCTGCAGTGTTAAGGGGGAAAAAATGCCATTATCAACTTATCTGCCCAAATGAAGAAATAGTGAGGCTGAAAAGGTCCTGGGTTGTTTCTGAATTGTTGCAAAAACCCTACAGTCATATTGCCTCATGTTTGCCTGTATCCCTACCACTAGTTTGATTAGTGCTCTGATAGCCAGCAGGTCTGTCTGGTTGGAATACCTGTTCCTCAGAGCTTGCACATAATAGTCTCTTTAAATTAGAGACGAAATTGCAACTGTACAGACATAACATTGTGTATCTTCACCAGACCTTACAGAACAGAGATGTAGTTTTTTGAAATTCTGTATAATTTTTAAACCAAATGCAATAGTACTAATGAATCTGGGATTTTCACTCAATGCTGTTTTCTTTTAAGTTTCCCCGAATGGCTGGGCAGCTGAATGCATTGTGCGGAGTGAGGTAATGGCAGAATTATATTCCTACAAATGTGCCGAAATGAGACTTTTAGCTGATACACTATAAAAACTTTCTATTTGGCCCCTTCAATCTCTTACTGGGATTGATCTTTAGAGTTTGCACTAGACGAAAAAAGCAGTTCAGCAGTGCGGTTTTTAGGATTAATATGATTAAGTTTGAGAGACGCGGTGGCTCGGTGGCTAAGACACCGAGCTTGTCGATCGAAAGGTCGGCAGTTCAACGGTTCGAATCCCTAGTGCCGCATAATGGGGTGAGCTCCTGTTACTTGTCCCAGCTTCTTTCAATCTAGCAGTTTGAAAGCATGTAAAAAATGCAAGTAGAAAAATAGGAATCACCTTTGGTCGGGAGGTAACAGTGTTCCATGCGCCTTTGGTATTTAGTCATGCTGGCCACGTGACCACGGAGACGTCTTCAGGCAGCGCTGGCTCTTCAGCTTTGAAACAGAGATGAGCACCACCCCTTAGAGTCAGGAACGACTAGCACATATGTGCAAGGGGAACCTTTACCTATGATTAAGTTCATTACTTATGCACTGTGCCCAAGTATTAATTTTTTTAAAAAAATCAGGTACTTTTTGCATTGTGATGTGCCATTTGATAATGGCAACTTAGCTATTTTATTAGATAAGATTTTGACGTTCCACCAACTATGACATAATGGATAAAATATGTGATTATCTCATTGGTTGTGTGCCATCAAGTCATTTTCAATTCCTAGCAACCATGTAGCAACTAGATTTTCTCCATAACAATCTGTCCCTAACTTGGTCTTTCAGCAGTTCCAACATTGCACCCATCGTCATTGTAACCGAGTCCATTCATCTAGTTATCCTCTTCTCTTTTTCCTTCCACTTTTCCCAGCATTATAGCCTTTGCCAGGTTTCTCACAACATGTCTGAAATAGGATAATCTGAGCCTGGTTATTTGTACCTCTAATGAGAACTCTGGATTGATTAGTTTGATGATCCATTGGTTTGGTTTTTTTGGGCTGTGCACAGTATCCTCAAGAGTTTTCTCCAACATCAGAGCTCAAAAGCATCAATATTCTTCTTATCCTGCCTTTTCCAAATACTGATCTATATGGCCCCAGACTAGTCTTGTTTCAGGCACACACATGATCACTTGATTATTCAGCAGAATTGCAATCTGTTATATTTTAAGAAGGTTTGGCTTACATGTTACATATTCTGTCTTTCAGGAATGTGAAGGACCTATGGGAGATCCATAATGAATTGATGGTAAAAGCATTTGTTGTAATAATAAAATTTAAAAATCAAATCTTATTCTGTCCTTCCAATAAGATAGATCATGTTGATTGTATTTTTCCTATCTGGCAATAACCTTTGCTAGCTTTCAACACATTTTAAACTACTTGGCTACATTTTATCAAGTCTAGATTTTGTCAGGATTTGATCAACTATTGCTGTTTGGGCTCAGGTCTATCAGAAAAAGTTTATTGAGCATTGGAGAAAAAACAAGCTTGATGTTGTCCTGTGTCCAGTTCTGGGTCCCGCCTTCTTTCTTGGATATCCTTCAAAAATACTTGGTAAGCCTTACTGTGGCATAATGTATACCTTTTCATCACATTAAAAAATATCAAGTTTCAGGAACATCCACCAACAATAATTAAGCACAGGTAGATTAACTAGGGTTGCTTTCAAAAAGAGTGGTTTTACCACTCTCTTAGCAGAATAATATTAATGATCAGAATGATCTAGAAATTTTCCTAATTCTTATATGGGAATATACTACTGTGTTTCCCCAAAAATAAGACCCTGTCTTATATTTTTTTTAACCCTGAAATAAGTGCTTGGCCTTATTGCCATGCTCTCAAAAGCCTGATTGGGTTTATTATCGGGATGTCTTATTTTGGGGAAAACAGGGTAGCTTACATGTAATTCTCACAGAGAGATTAAAATCTGGTTTCAGGAGAACCATGAGATGACTAGTATAACTGACCACAGCATCATTGTTCACTGTACACTTTCAAAACCAAGAAAAATGGAACAGAGTCCAATTTTAGAAAGTTGGTCAATTCTACCTTACATAACTGAATTATGCCAGTAGAAGGGTTTGGGAAGGAGGTCCCAAGGGGAGGGGAGAAGGTTTCTAATTTCACCTAACTCTACATTCTGTGTGTACACCTTCCTAGGTGCTATCTCTAATACTATGCTGTACAATGCTTTGAATTTCCCTGCTGGAGTTGTACCAGTCACCACAGTTACAGAAGCAGATGAAAAAGAGATGGCACAACACCAAGGAATCTATGGTGATTTCTGGGATAAGACCCTGAAAAAGGTTTGTATGAACTCAGGAGAGATATTACAGAAATGTTTGTAGATCAATAATATTTGAGATCATGAAGACATTCGGTTTCACAAAAGAATTAATATTAGTTTTTGAAAATAATCTGCTACCATTGGATAGATAAATAAGGTTAACTAACCTTTCCTAAATTCTAATGAATTTATCTATTACTACCTAAAACTGCTAACAATAGAGTTTAAATTAAGGGTATGTATGATCAGTGGTGGGATTCAGCCAGTTCGCACCCCTTCGGGAGAACCGATTGTTAACTTTCTGAGCAGTTTGGCAAACTGGTTGTTGGAAGAAATCATTAGGGAAGAGAACCGACTGTTAAACTACTTGAATCCCACCACTGTGTATGATCTAATATCATCTTATTTAGCACTTCTTGTATAAGTAATCTTCCCAAAAAGGGATGAGTATGGATGAATAATCTACATGAGGACATTATAGCATGAAAAGATATAATACCATATAGTACAACTGTAGATGACCTGCCTGATCCTGAGGTGGGGGTGGGTCAAACGCACCAGCAGTCTCGAGTCCCTTCATTCCCTCAAGAGTCCAGCCCATCTTGAGTTCCATTGACTTTTATCTGCCACCAATTTGCTTTGACTGTTAGTAGTTCAGATTCTTGTAGACAACTTAAACTTGCAATAAGCTTTTATATTCATTCGAACTGCCTGGATTTCCTGATTTTTCCAGCGCTTGTCAACCACTAAACATTCATGATGCTTGTAGATATTTTTCTTACACAAGTAGATGAACTATATTGCTTCCAAAGTAGAAGTAGACCTTCTCTTACTGGAGTTTGGCAAAAACAATAATTTGAGCATATTATCAGACATTGACTTAATATTGCTGAAAAAAACAGTGGCTATAAAGCAGGGGTGTCAAACTCAAGGCTCGTGGGCTGGACCCAGCCCCCAGGGAGCTCAAAACTGGCCTGTGGGGCTGGCCTGGAAATATCAAAGGATCAGCCTGTGCTGCCTCTGCCAACCAAAACGGTTCATGGGGGAACTGCATATGGCCGCTGCAGTTAGATATTGCATTATCATATTATTTATGCTATTGTATTTTTATCATTAGTTGAATAATAAAAATACAATAGTATAACTAGCTTTTCTGCCTGGAAAAGCAATTTACTATTAAACAATGGGGTATAAATTTAGAAATAAAAAGTTTAGTGGAGTATGAAGAATAAGTAGTAAATGTTTGCCAGTAATATCTGGTAGAAGAGATAGAAAAATGGTTATAGTAAAGAACTGTGGAAAGAAAGAAGGAAAGAGAAAACAATGCATCTTGAGCTTATGTCAAAAGCCTACCATGGCCACGCCCACCCCAGCCACGCCCACCATGACTACCACCACCCCGGCCCTCCGAGGTCAAACACAACCCTGATACGACCCTCAATGAAATTGAGTTTGACACCCCTGGCATAAAGTATTGATCCTGAGTCATAAAAATGTCATCAGTCTAGATCAGGGCTATCAAAACTCCCGGCCTGCAGGCCGGATGAGTCACGCACTGGCCACGCCCATGCCCGGTTTAGCAAAGGAGAAAAAAAATCCCAATACATCATGTGATGCTGCCGTGACAACATGAGTTTGACACCCCTGATGTAGATAAAGAACAATTACTGTGAAAAAATTCAGAGGAAAGCTATAAATCTGTTTTTTTGGAGCAAATCTGTTTTCAGCTGTAGAATATATGGATTGAAAATTCTTGTCTTGTTTTTAAGAGAGGGAAAAAAAATCAAGCAAGTTGAGAATTGGAAGGAAATAAAGGCTTAATCTAAGAATCCAGGACTATGACCATTATGTTTTAGGGAAGGATATTTTTCTATATTTCTCCCAAGGCCAGGATTAAATCTTGGCAAAAAATGATTTAAATCCATTTTAAATAAATCTAGTGAATTTGAGAGGGTGGCAGGGGGCAGCAAACATTTGGTTAACAGTTTACCTATCCTGGTCATTAAACTAAAGATGGTTGCTTAAGGATAAGAATGAGTGTGAGTTTTCACTTTTCCATGAAGGCACTTAAGTCTTTTACCTCTTATATTTTACATCTTTGGGATGATTGGCTTCCAAGGCAGCAGTTGTATGAAGGCATACAAGAGAAAGAATCACATGGTGTAAACAGTTTTATTAATAGTCTCAATTAGGAATCTGAGAAATAAAGGTTGCAGTCCTTTGAAAACTTACCTGAGACAAGAAACATATTTCAAGGATACTTGCTCAAGACTACTTTGCAACATTCAAAAATGCTTGGACCTTTGGACCTGAGCTATCTGAATGTTTTTGCTTATTTCACTATCTCTTTCAGGCAGTAGAAGGTGCTGTTGGGCTTCCTGTGGCAGTTCAATGTGTAGCTTTACCATGGCAGGAGGAATTATGCCTTCGGTTCATGAAAGAAGTCGAGATGCTGTCCAACAAAGAACAACATAAGAAAGTCATCTGAACCTGATAAGCAATTTGGCAGATCAAGAATGCATCTGGACTTATAAAAATGATAGACTATCAAGGAATCTCTGACACAAGTTTGATCCCAGAATATTCATTGTTCTGTCAAAGGGGTCACTTTTTGTACGAATTATCCACCACTGCAAATTGTTGTGAAACACTGGTCCTCTTTTTTTGTATTTTATGTGCCCAATTGAGGCATTTCTCTTTCTACTCATTCACCTTTACGGGAGATGGCTGGGTGGATATTCATGCTTTCTGTCTTCTACCATATTCCCATCCTTCATCTGCACTGCATAGAAAAAATAATGAAATTAGAAGACTTTCCTTGCAATATAAAGTATACCAAAATCAAATTGTACATTGGTTAGAAGTCTTTGCTTGATTTGTGTAGGCTCCTTAAATAATTGAGAACCCAGACAGTCAATGGTTCTAAGTTAGAGAGGGAGACTATATGAGTTCAGAAGGTTTCACTTCAATATTTTTTTTCTTCTGATCAATAGAGGGGATCTTCTCTCAGTTAGTTGTACATGCACAAGGTTCAACACCGCTACAGTATGTGTTGTTATTTGTGGAAAACCTGGTGTTCTCTTGGTTGTTTTCTTCCAGACATTTCATTACCTGACTAGATAACATCATCAATGATAGTGAATGTGAGATCTGCCTCCTGTTATGCAGTGTAGAGTAGCTTTTCCTCCTAGTGTTGGTGGAGTATGGTTTTCTCTCTGGTAGTTCTTTGATGAGGGTATTGTTTTCTCCTTGATTGTTTGTGAGGTGTTAATCCTTGCTTATTTGGGGGTAAGCTGCTAGAAAGGATGTATTCTGGTCTTTTTGTTTCCTTATTAGTTTTTTGAATGGTATGTAAAAGTGGTTTATCACTTTGTGTCCGTTGATGGCTGATTTGGCTGAATGGCAGGCTTCCAGGAATTTAGTAGCATTTTGGGGGTTTTAAATTTGGAGTAATATCACTTCTACTGAATGACTGAAAAACTCATGTTCCAATTCCAATATTCTACCAATCACCCTCACTAATATTAAGTGCAAGGGTTCAATTCAGTTACTGACTTGGAATATTGCTGGCTAGAAGAACAAAGTATCAGATGGAAACTGGTGAAGTTCTTCTTTAATCTTGACTTCATAGCACTTCCAGGACTACAAATAAGAAAACGATTAACTTTGATCCTGGTGTATTCCTGCAAGGTTATAGAACAGATATCAAGAGGTCTGACTACACTTTCCAAGGCAGAGTTGGGCTTAGCAAGGACTGGAATTAGTTCTTGTAGATAACTCTCCCAATTATTTAGAATAAAATTTTCATATAAATCCTCTGAAATATTTCTACTGAATATATCTGCCACCCCACGTGCCTCCTCACTGTTTTCCTTTTCTGAATCTAGAAAAGGTAGGTGATGAGGCAGCTAAGACACTGAGCTTGACGATTGAAAGGCTCAGTTCAGCGGTTCGAATCCCTAGTGCTGCGTAATGGGATGAGCTCCCGTTACTTGTCCCAGCTTCTGTCAACCTAGCAGGTCGAAAGCATGTAAAAAATGCAAGTAGAAAACTAGGGACCACCTTTGGTGGGAAGATAACAGTGTTCCGTGCGCCTTTGGCATTTAGTCATGCCGGCCACATGACCACACAGATGCCTTCAGACAGCACTGGCTCTTCAGCTTTGAAACGGAGATGAGCACTGCCCCCTAGAGTTGGGAATGACTAGCACATATGTGCGAGGGGAACCTTCACTTCACAGAAAAGGCGGTGTCAAATCATCCTAAAACTATGTAATTTTAGCAGGAGACTTAAGTGCCAAGGTGTGGGCCCTCTTACACAATTTTGTATAACTGGGTGTTATTCCTGCGGATTATTTTATAAATGATCTGCTCTGGTTTTCTAGAGACCCCAAATGAAATACAGCAGACTGAAAACTGGTGTCCTCGATCTATAAATGTAACTCCATATTTTAGGAGGCAAAGAACCTGGTTTTATATATCCTTTTACATATCATTCATGGTTTTAGATTATATATGTTTACATGAAACAAGACTGGGCTGTCTTCAGATATCTAAGTACATGTGAGGGAGATACAAATCATAAACCATAATCCATTTCCAAGCCAGATCTGATACTAGTTTATCTGCATCTCATGATAAAAGACTATTAGCTAATCTCAAAGTCAGGCAGAATAGAAGGCTCAATAAGAGCCTTGGTAGTACAGTGGTTTAAAGCACCCTGTTATTAATACCAGCTGCCTGCAATTATTGCAGGTTCGAATCTCACCAGGCTCAAGGTTGACTCAGCCTTCCATGCTTTCTAAGGTAGGTAAATTGAGGACCCAGTTTGTGGGGGCAATAAGCTGACTTTGTATAAATATATAAAAGTATGAAGGCTATTGCTTAGCACATTGTAAGCCGCCCTGAGTCTCCAGAGAAGGGTGGCATATAAATCAAATTTTAAAAAAAAATGGGCCAAAGAAGACACTAAGGCAACATCAATCTTTCTGAACGCTGAATAGACTCAGACTTGGAGAAACTCAATTTCCTTCTGTATCCAAGGTCTGAATAAAATTCTAACTCAATATACAGATCTGTGTGAATTTCACTGAGAAAAATTTTAACAGATAAACTTCCTACTGGAAACTGACAGCAAATAAGTTCAATTTGAGGTTATTCTGTTTACAGCAATGCACCAGCCCTAGAGAGCCCTACCATTAAAAAAACAAACTATGCTAAAATGTTAAAATTACATGTGATTACAAGAAACTGATAACCTCTGAAGAAGCTTCTTTTATAGGCAAAATATGGCCAGATCTGGAATTTTCAGCAAAAGAGACAAATTCAGTTTCCTTTTGGAATATTTCATCAGGTGCATTTCCATTCCAGCTTCAGTTTGGGAGAATTTTTGTGCACTATTCCTAACCAGAGCCTCCTTTTTTTTTTGCTGTTCCTAACCAGGGCCTCTCATGTAAGCAAATTACTGATAAACCTTTGAAAACCTTTCTCCCTGGTCAGTCAGTCAGTCAGTCAGACAGGTAGGCAGGCAGGCAGGCAGGCAGATGGTTATCCAATCTCTTCTGAAAAACTTCCAGTGTTGGAGCATTCTGGAGGCAAGTTGTTCCACTGATTAATTGTCAAGAAATTTATCTTTAGTTCTAGGTTGCTTTTCTCCTTGATTAGCTTCTACCCATTGCTTCTTGTCCTGCTCTCAGGTGCTTTGGAGAATAGCTTGACTCCCTCTTCTTGTGGCAACCCCTGAGACATTGGAACATTGCTATCATGTCACCCCTAGTCCTTCTTTTCATTAAACTAGACATGGTCTCCGGTGTTAGTTTCAGAAATCAAATTTATTATTCATTCACTGAAAACTATTGGCTCCTGGAGAAGATTTTCTACCCCTACAACTCTTTAAGACACATATTGATTGGTGGCCCTATTGTTAGCAAGGCTGTTTTCCCCTATACATAATTTTGGTTGAACATCATGAAAGACTTGCCCGATCTAGATCTTTCCTGGGGCAAAGACACTCTCTTTATGCACATTATAGTAGTCTTACTGCAGCAAAGCCCATTATCTTTGAATCAGAATGCAGATTTGGCCAAGTGCAAGAGGCATCATATTGTCATATTGATCTAAACTGAAGTACTGTAGCTGAAAAGCTTGGATAGCAACGCTGACTTGCCTTTTGCTCTATTTCGAGATTAGTACCAGGTATCTGTTCATCTACGGTAGAGAAGTCAGTGAAAGTGATACGTGTAGTTTATATTGATTGACATGGTGAGAGTTGAAATCCACCATTAGATGGCCCCAATTTGGAGAAAGCTACACTATATTGCTTGTCAATCTCAAAGAATTCCTTTTTAGTAGAAAACAAGGGGCAGCAGTTCAAAAATATACACGCTCTGCTATTTTGCATCAAAGTGGTTTGAACTGCGGCTTGCTACACTATCCAATGTTTGGAGGCCAGACATGAGATTAGGCTTTGATGCAGCTTTGCATTTAATGTGTGTGTTAAAAGAGTAGGGGGAATTTATTTCCTTTTGCTGCCTTTTAAAGGCTAAAAACTCATATTCTAGCTATTGTTTCACACAGCTGAATGCCGATAATTCTATTGGCAATTGTGAGTGATTACTGCATTATCTGTACTCAGAAAAACTTATTGTTTTGGATGCTAAAAGAATTAATGATACATAAAACTATGCTATTATTGGCTGCATTCATCAGCAGAAATGTGTTGCACAGCATCACTGCACTGTGTTTACCCCAATCTCTCCCCTCCAAAGAATCCAAGAGACTGATGGAGACAGTTTATTGTAGAACATTTACATACATGTCATTTACTTTTGGAAAAGCTTATTGATGCTGAAGTTGATTATCCCACAAACCCAAGGGAGGCTGGTTCATCCCTTGCCTTAAAACCAGAGCAAATAGACTCATTCTCTTTGGGGCTGAACAAAGTATATTTTGTATATACTAATAAAGCACAAGTGAAAAGGAGAATCTAATTTAGGACTTCAAAATGGAAGGCCGATTGAGATGCAAAGAAGGAGGAGGAAGAGGAAGAGGAGGAGGAGGAGGAGGAGGAGGAGAGGAAGAGGAAGAGGAAGAGGAAGAGGAGGAGGAGGAGGAGGAGGAAGAAGAAGAAGAAGAAGAAGAAGAAGAAGAAGAAGAAGAAGAAGA
>WNWU01000004.1:21656335-21701051 GCA_012654045.1 Ptyas mucosa
GAAGAAGAAGAAGAAGAAGAAGAAGAAGAAGAAGAAGAAGAAGAAGAAGATGATTCTCCACAATAAAGGTGAGGGTGAAGATTGGTTTTCAAATGCTTTTCATGTATACCCAAATAATGCAAAGTATTTCAATAGCTGGATGGATAGCATAGTACTATTCATTTCTTACCCTGCTTAGCTAGTTCAAGACCAGTGAAGGTCAGCAGCATAAGAACAATCAGTGTATCTGCATCCTACATATTTATCTTTTCCTCTTTCTGACACCTCACAAATAATTCAGTGACAACTTCTGAAAGAGCTCTAAGAACCTGTGCAGCTTCGAGAACTGACTTGTTCCAGTAAGACATTTATTGAGACATTCGTACAATTTCTGTATAAGGCATTCTGTACTGCAGCAAAGAAGATGAACGCATTGCATTCCATAGGTTAGTGTTTCTCAGTCTTGACATCCTGAAGATACGTGGACTTCAACTCCCAGAATTCCCTCACCAGCGGATGGGTAGGGAATCCTGGAAATTCTAGCTGGGGAATTCTGAAAATTGACGTCCACACATCTTCAAGTTGCCAAGGCTGAGAAACACTGCCCTATGAGTGCCGTGTGCTTGCATATTTATTCCATTCTCACAGTGTTTATATCAGTGGTGGGTTGCCCCCGGTTCGGACTGGTTCGCAAGAACCGGTAGTAAAACCAGCGGGAAGCCCTGCCCACCATCCCGGATGTCATCATTGGTGATCTGCTTATGTGCAGAAGTAAGGTGTATGCGCAGAAGCAAGGCACGCAAGCGACTGAAGCGATCACGCATGCACGATCCCATTGCAAACCGGTAGTAAAGGTAAGTAGAACCCGCCCCTGGTCTATATGCATGCAACCAAAGGTTAAACAAATAAACATTTCACGGATAAACACAGAGCCATTCTATTTCTTTCTCATTCATATACAGAAAGCTCAGCTAGATGGCAGCAGCCTAGCAAGAATTGATTGACCACTTTAGTCATTTGATTTCACATACCCAGAAAATACAATTTGGATTTTTTTTAAAGAGAGAGAGAGAAAGAAAGAAGAAAGAAAGAAGAAAGAAAGAAGAAAGAAGAAAGAAGAAGAAAGAAGAAAGAAGGAAGGAAAGAAAAGAAAGAAAAGAAAGAAAGAAAAAGAGAATCAGAAAGAAAAAAGAGAAAGAAAAAGAGAAAAAGAGAAAAAGAAAAAGAGAAAAAGAGAAAAAGAGAAAGAGAAAGAGAAAGACAAAATGGACTCAGGGGCAAACTTGAGTTTCTGATATGAAATACAAATCATGCTTTACTGTCCTAAATATTGCTGCCAAACTTCAAATGAGCTGTAAATAAAAAGAGACTATCTAGAACTATGGATCTGGTTTGATTTGGATTTTTTTGGAAGGGAAGAAAAGCCTTCCTGAATGAGTTTGATTCATATGGGGGGAAAATAGACTTGAATTACATTATTTTTTTATATAGATTGACTGGGTTACAGTCTAAACATTCCCTGTTTAAATAAAATAGGTATAGGTTGCAAGTTTGGCCAGGTTTAGAGAAAAAGAGCTCATACTTGCTACTACTCAGAGTTGCGTATAAATCAGACATGTTTGAAATTATCCATCAAAATAGTGGTGCGCTAAGAAAAGAAGAAAATTAGCAATTTCTCCCATGTGGGACTCTTCCTGCATAGTAACGGAAGCATTACTGAAAAAGCTCATTGGCAGGAGTTCCTTTGTGATATTTTTGCTTGAAGTTTAGTGGAATTGTGGGAAACCAAGTGGAGTGAAAGACACAATACTGTCATATCTGGGTTTATATCTAAATAAATGCATGAACAACATACTTCCCACTGTTTGAGTCTTAAATCCAACCAGGGGATGAAACTCTATCTTTTGTAAGACTTAAATGAAGGCTTGGTCATTCCAGCAATTTGGAAGAACGATGCTCTCTACTTTCTTAGAGAACAACAGTGAGCCCAGATGGTGGAGATAGTGCTTTGAAATTGGTAGATAGTAATAGCCAATGCTACTTTTTAAAAAAATGCTGTTCTGCCAGTAGTTGATGAGGATGAAAACCTGATACCCCATCTGAGTAGATCCCTTCCTCCTGTAACTTTATTTGAATTTGTTGGAAGAGGTATAGAGGGATCTACTTCATACTTTCCATATTTCATATCTCGAAAAAGTGGATATTATTTTATCTGACTAAGGTGAGATGGACAGTTAGGCATCTCTAGAAAGGAGGGCATTACCAAAAGAAGAGAGTAACTATGGAAATTTAGATAAAATGTTTATATGCTAATGTATAAATGGAGAAAAAAAATAAAAGTTTGAAAGCACTCTATAGGTAGTCCTTAACTTAGGACCATAATGGAGCCCAAAATTTCTATTGAGACATTTGTTAAGTGAGTTTTGTCCCATTTTACAACCATTCTTGCCACAGTTGTTAAGTGAATTGTTGCAGTTGATATGTTAACAACCCAGTTGTTAGGTGAATCTGGTTTCCCTGTTGGCTTGCTCCTCATAAAAAGTGATCACATGACCTTGGGACACAGCAATGGATGTAAGTATGAACCAGTTGTCATGTATCTGAATTTTGATTACATGATTATGGGGATGCTGCAAAGGTTGTGACTGTGAAAAACAGTCACAAGTCACTTTTTTCAGTACTGTTGTTATCTTTGAACCGTCACTAAATGAAGTCAAGGATTATCTATACTTTTTGTCTATTTATACATTAGCATATATGAAAACAATTGTTGTATCTGGATAGAAATGCCATATAGTTAATTACAGAAGGTTTGGATATCCCTTAGGACAGTGATGGCTAACCTTTTTGCCATCGCGTGCCAAAAGCAGGGGAGCGCGGGAGGGTCGTGCGTGTGTGTGCCCACACCCATAACTCTATGCGCCACACCCCCATGCATGTTTGCGCGACCCCCCTGAGCTTCCCTCGCTTTTAGCACGTGATTTCATGGTGGGCCTGGTAGGTCCATTTTTCGCCCTCCACAGGTTCCAGAGCCTTTCTAGGAGCCTGGGGAGGGTGAAAACAGCCTTCCCCACCTTCCCCAGAGGCCCTCCGGAGGCCAGAAACAGCCTGTTTGCTGACTTCCAGTGGGCCCAGAAGGCCTGAAAATCAGCTGGCCGGTCGCACATGTGTGCTGGAGCTGAGCTCGCGTGCCCATTGATATGTCTCCACGTGCCACCTGTGGCACGCATGCCATAGGTTTGCCATGATGGCCTTAGGATAAAGGACTATCTCCTGATTTACCTGTTCTAGACCCTGCATTGAGTTTTACAATCCAGAAATGTGCTCTTATTAAAGATACAAAGAATGGCTGTTTGTGTGTAGTGTCATTTCAAATTCACTTTCTGAGTTGTTAAAAGCCCAATTTCAGAAAACAATCTGATTTTTTTTTAAAAAAAGAAAAAAAATGCAACTGTTGTGTTCCAAATAAAAATGGACAAACCCCAGGAGCTTCCTCAGCGACGAAAATAAGCACTCTTTTTCTGCAGCCAAATGGTGTGATTAGACTGGGAATTGTCAATATCCGGTTGTAAAAATGCTGATGTGTCGGAGACAATCAGCTTTGCGCGACCTTGTAATATCTCATTTTATCCACGCCACGCTTTATTAAATTCTCATAAACCTGTCAATGGGGACAGGCATCATTTCACTCTACCCCATTAGTTCAATGCAGCAGCAACAGGAAAAATAAAATAAAAATGAAAAGTAAAAATAGAGAATGAATTGGGGGGAGAGAGAGAATGAGAGAGAGAGAGAGAGAGAGAGAGAGAGAGAAACCCACCCCCCATCCACACACAATATGTAACCCAGTATCGCTCCAATAATGTTATAATGGTGGTGCCCTGAGAAAGTAATTGAATTAAGTGGCTTTTGTTAATGGTTTTAAGATTTGAAAGTGTAAATAACAGTTAGGGCTCTTTAATGGACTTTTTTTCAGTTTAGGTAGCCACGGCCCAGCACATTAGAAATGCTTTTGCTGTCAATATTATAGCAGATTCTTTTGTTACTGCTCCAGCTTCATGCCTGCAAAGCATATTTTGCCATTTTAAAGCTGAGAGTGTTTATCCTCCATCCTTTCTCACTTCAGACGGAGCTTAATTCGGGAAGCATTTGCATGAGCTGCTCTCATTCAGTTCCCTATCACTTATTCTCACCGCTGGGAATAAAGTCTTATTCCTGCTGTAGCTGCTTTGGAGAACTTCCTGATTTAGGGGTCATGCCACTCAAAAGCCCCACGTCCTATTTACATGTTCATTATTCAGTGGGATGCAGAGCTGCTGTCCTCATTTCCCAAGATGGAAGGGAGGAGTAGGTTGCCAAGGGGAGTAAAGCTATAGCTCCTAAAAGGGGACCCGATAGGGAAAAAGACGCATGGGGCTTCATGCCCCCTCCCCAATCTTTTTTTCCTTCCTTGACAGGTATGATGAGCCAAGAGATTTAAAATGTCTTTCAGGGGAACTCTCTCTGCTTAACATATTATTGGATTTCCATTTAAGAGCCTATCAAAATAGAGACTAAAGTCGGTGGCAAAGCTGGCTAAGCCACATAGGCAAGCATCTTACCTTTGCCTGCAAGATACAGCTTTCTGAAACTCTCAGCAAGCAGCAAAATGCTTAGCAAGCATTGATTGATGAAAATAATGTTCTTCCGAAAGAAGAGAAGCCTAATTTAGCCCTCTGGAACCGATCCTGGATTTCAGAGAAGGACTGGAATCTGGAAGAATTGAGCTGTAGCCTAATTCAAGCCCTGTCTCAATTGCCTTCAAAGTTGATCAGTTCGGTTACAGTATTAGGAACGGTTGCATCATTTTATCAAATTGTTTTATCCTAGCTTAATTAGCAGTAATAATTAGCAAACTATAATTTCAACAGATCATATATTTTTGGGTTCCTTATAAAGAATCCATGACTTCATGGATTCTTTGCTACTTAGTGTGATCCGTATGGGTTGGGTATTTTTTGTGTATCTAGCCTGACATTTAATTCACACACGCACACACATATCAAATTTATATTTTGCTGATAAAGATGTATTTATAAGTATAGATGTATTTCAAGCTACCTAGTTCTCATCAGCTAGCCATACCCTTACTTGGATTCGAACTTGGGCTGCCTGCATGTTAGGCAGTTGTATTAACCTCTGAGCCACAAGTTTTCCTCTCTTTATTTCTTTATCAGTGAAATATAAATTTGGTATATATGAATTAAGTGTCAGGCTAGATACACAAAGAATACCCAATCCATATGGATCACACTATGATACAACTGATGAAAATGATGAAGTCAAAATTAATTTCTTAGTCTATATAAGCCATATTATTTTGCATTTTTTGCAAAAAAAATTGCTTATGTAGAAATATTGTCTTCTAACATAAAAAAAGTATGCAAATATGAGAACCTTTGAAGATAAAAAAATAATCATAGTCTGGGTTAAGGATGAGATTCCTCTAAGCTAATATTTTATTATGGATACATCAAATCTATGTGTAGATGTTCTAATTGTGACAAAATGATACTTTGCCACTGAATTGCAAAACCATTACTGTTATTAATTATGAATTGATTTTTTTAAAAAAAATTCAGAATGAAAAGGTCTTCATAGCACTAAACAGTATGATTTCATTGGGGATGCATTATATTCCCATCTAACTTTAAAGTACAGAGACAGTGTGAAAGGTCAGTCAGCAAATCTGATCAAATCAAATCATTATTATCATCATAGACCATGCATTTTCTGGAGGGATCCCTCTAATTTTCCATTTCCACTTTACCAAGATAATCCAGAATTAACCCTTGTTTGCCTGTTTGTTTCTTCTTCCAGAAGAAAGGAAAGGAAGGAAGGAAGGAAGGAAGGAAGGAAGGAAGGAAGGAAGGAAGGAAGGAAGGAAGGAAGGAAGGAAGAAAGAAAGAAAGAAAGAAAGAAAGAAAAGAAAAGAAAAAGCTTGGAGAAATCTAGCAGAACTGTAGTGGAAGGGTAAGAGAAACTTCAAGCAGCTTCTCAGACAGGTATAGCAAATGATGCTAGAATGATAATAAAGAAAGGAATTATTTGTGCCTATTTTGCATTTCAAAGCATCTTGCTCCCAAAGGTGCTTTTTTCAGAAGGCAACTGGACTTTCTTTGTTTTTGCTTGAAGACATGTTGCTTTTCATCCGAGAAGTTTTTTTCAATTCAAACTGAAGAAACTTCTTGGATGAGAAGCAAAATGTCTTCAACCAAAAACAAAGAGAGTCCAGTTGCCTTCTGAAAAAAGCACTTTTGGGAGCACCAAGACCTGGATGACTGAGAATCTCCAAAGACATCTTGCTTCAATATAAGGTTATCCTTGATATATCTTGAGACACTGAATCATTTTTAGACCTGAAACTCAGATTATTTTCTCACAGTCAATGGGGTTCTGTATTTCCCTTTTGCCCCAGAAAGATGAATGAAGTTATAATGATAAAAATGAACAGACAATTGCTGTGTCTGTTATTATTTAATGTAAATTTAACTTCTGCTATGTTTAGCTGACAGTTTTACTTGCTTTCTCTAAACAATTAAGAACCATTCTGCCTTCCTGCTCTTTGGGAAATAAACATTTGGGGAAAAAAAGGGGGGGAATCACATGAGCAGACCCATTGGGTAGGGGAATCATCAAAAGCAAGAGTCAGACTTGTTCTGGCATGAAAAGGGTTAAAGAGCTAATCTTTGGGCTCTCCAGCTCAAGAGAAAGTGAGCTTTTTGATCCATAAAGGATCAGACTGCAGGGAACCCCATCAGATTCCTCAGCGTGAAATTACACCACAGTGGGAGGCTCTATTCCTTCCAGTCTACACCATTAAAAAGATGAATTAGAACCTGACAGTTATAGCTTTAATAGGGCTACTTGCAGCTTTAGAAAATGTGGGCCAATAAGAATCAAGCCAGCTTTTTCCACTCTGGCTTCAAAAGGTTACCTAAAGCCATCTGGATCTTTGACTTCCAAGGCATTCCAGGAAGTGTAGTGAGAGATATTAGCACAGAGCTTTCAAAAATAGTTTTAAAAGAGAGAAAAATGAACCAGTTTCTCAGCTCTTCTGAAAGTTAAATAGAAGTGCCAATTCCCACTTGTTCAAAGTAGCAATTGCTCCTACACCCAGGCTCCAAAAGGTTAAGAAAAAGCAGCCTTCACAGGGCTAGTTTGTTTCTGAGGAATGTGGAGATGGGATTAGAAGAGTAGATTTACTGGTGGAACAGTGGTTAGATTGCAGTATTGCAGGTTAATTCTGCTCACTGCCAGGAGTTCGATCCTGACTGGCTCAAGGTTGACTCAACCATCCCTCCAAGGTCAGTATAATAAGGACCCAGAGTGTTGGAGGCAATATGCTGACTCTGTAAACCACTTAGGGAGTGCTGTAAAACACTATGGAGCCGTATATAAGTCTAACTCTAACCTAGGAAATAATAGTCTGATATGAAATTTAATAAGAAAATTATTAAAATATAAAAATCGGACAAGTGAGATTGCTAGTATCACCAATATATAGACATGCATCACATTCTTTATTCTGCCCCTGGAGACAGCTTCTGTTCTTAGAGTACTACTTGCCTATAGATAATAATAATACATTGGAAGGAGGGCAAGAATCTAGCAGTTAACAAATATTTTAACCTGCTGCTGTAATGGTATGTGGGAATGACCTTGAGAGACCAAGCAAGAAGATGCTGTCTAGGAAACAATCAGAGAAGAGTGAACTGCACAGCTGCACAGTGGACAGTGTCTCGGGAAGGACCCTCCCTAAATTTTAGGGCTTGCAAAGGTAACAGCAGGAGAATGGTAGTTTCAGACTTGCAGGAATCTGTTAAGGAAGTTTTAAAATGAATCAGAAGTTTATACGGCCATTTTTCCTGATTTAGTAAGGCTGACAGCTACATCTCTGCTTTGGGAAAAATAGCAATAGTACTTAAATTTATATTTCACCCCCATAGGGCTTTACAGCACTCTCCGGATGGTTTACAATGTCAGCATATTGCCCTCAACAAACTGGGTCCTCATTTTACTGACCTCAGAAGGATGGAAGTCTAAGTCAACCTTGAGCCCCGTCAGGATCAAACTCCAGGCTGTGGGCAGAATTTGCCTACAGTACTGCATTCTAACCACTGAATGGTACGGTGGCCTAGAGGTGGAGCTCTCGCCTCACAATCAGGAGGCTGTGAGTTGGATACTAGGTAGAGGCAGATATTTCTCTCTCTGGACACACTGAGAATATATCTGCTGAAAAAAAAATTCTGCATTGGTGACAGGAAGGGCATCTGGCCAATAAACACTCAGCTCCATTCAGTTGCCCAGATTCCACCCCACAAGGGATTATGGGGTCGTTAAAAGAAGATGATGATGACTGCATTCTAACCACTGTGCCGTCATTCGCATGTAACTTAAAAGCATTTCTACTGGAGGAGCTGAGGTTCTACCACAACTGCTGTTCCCCAGTTTGTGGGGACTTTAAACTACATCAAGTGGGTAAGCAATAGAGAAAAACTGTAGGCCTAGTTTGCTCTTCCCTGGGAATACTTTGAAATTCCAATGAGTCAACATGTTGTAGGGCTCAATGATGAAAGCGCTTAACAAAAAAGAGAACCTAAAATGATATATTAAGAATTACATGGTCTTCCTGATATGTTCATATTTGACTACAAGTTATGCCAAAGCTGTCAGCGCATCTTGGATGTTATAGCTGTTTAAGTGCGCACAACATTAATGGAAATGTGCTTAATCCTGCTTTTCTATCAAAGTGTTACACAGCTGGATTCTATTATTCAGTGACTCCTGAGGCTTGATCGCCCTCTTGATATTATGGATGATTGGTGAAAACATTGGGTGTTTTCACGCAGTATTTGGTTTCGTCCTTGCGGTTGTCTTTTATACATCCACTAGAAGTTGAAAAGTAGAGGTTAAAAGTACCAGCAGAATTTCTTGACCTTGCCTTCAGTATGCAGCCCTTGCTCTGTGGATCTTGAGCCACCCAACCTGTTTATTTAATATTATTTATTTTATTGGTTCGATTTAGATGCTGCCCTTCTCCAGAGACTCAGGGCGGCTTACGATGCGTTAAGCAATAGCCTTCATACTTTTGTATATACCTGCTTAGAAGGGCTTTAGGTGTCTCCTAAGCGGTATTCTTTTTTATACAAAGTCAGCTTATTGCCCCCACAATCCGGGTCCTCATTTTACCTACCTCGAAAGGATGGAAGGCTGAGTCAACCTTGAGCCTGGTGAGATTCGAACTTGCAGTAATTGCAGGCAGCTGGTGCTGGTGCTACTTAACAGCACTTTAGTCTGCTGTGCAACCTGTTGGAAGGTTTTGAGGAAGACTAGAATACAAATGTAAGAACTAGATCCTGCACACTGATGGGATCACAAAAATGGGTCTAAATTAAGGTTGTTAAATTACTGGGAGATACCTATGGGTTTTAAAAAATATTTCTATGTGAGAAGCTAAAATTCAGCAATAGAAACTATTCTTTGTAAAAAAAAAAGCACAAGAGTCTAATATATCAGCCTGCTGAATTTTAGTTTGTCCCATAGCGGTTAAAGAACATTGAGAAGATGCAAGTGGCAACTTGACTCCCAACTCAGACATTCTCTGTGTGCTGGCCATAACAATAAATGAAAGATTACTGCAATCCTAGATGGCTCTGAAAATGCACAGAATAGATTTGGGGTTGTGATAGGTGAAGCATGAGAGGAGATGCTAGTAGGCCATCTATTTGTTTCCTCTGCCACTGTCCGCGTATTTTTCTTTCCCAAAGTGCTATGAAATTACTGTAGATTTCTCAGCTTCTCTCGATGGTTATCTCTTATCTGCCCAGTTCTTCCATTTGGGGGATTTCCTCGGCTGACAGTTAAAAGAACTGAGTCCTGAATGGGGAGGCCAAGCTGCAAGAAGAATGTTGAATTGGGATTAGGATCGTATTCAGCTAGCGCTTGTCAAGCTTTGAATAGAAATTCAGGTTTCTTTTGTCAGAGTAGGGATTTTTGCCTTTTACCCTCCCTCTCACATTGTGAGGAAGCAAGAGTAGGGATAGGCACTCGTCAAAGTTCTCTCCTTTGGGAAAAGGGTAAAAGTTAGAAGACTCTGACTGTTTGGGCTTTGGTAAATATATTTTCATTTATCAAGTAGGGTGGTGTTGAGGGCTGGTAACAACCAATACATGAATACTGTGTTGAAGATAGAATTTCAATTTTTGTAAAAATTCTCTTCTCCTGGAAAAGAAGCCCCTGCTTCCCTAGCTTGTTCTTGAAAATGCTTTAGAATTATTTTTTTTATATGTTACCTTTTTCAGCCTGAGATGGTGGAGGATTCTGGGGTTATTTGTACCAAATATTTTTTTCAGGCATTTGCAACTTACCTGCTTCTAATTCTGACAATTCCTGAGGGGGGAGAGTTTGTCATGATTTCTTCTCCTGCAATGCTGTTGGTGTAGGTAGTACAAAATGAGGGAAGCTGAAGGGCTCCCCACCTCATCAAACTGAATGAGATTCATTCATAAAACATGATTGCAGTCTGTTCCAAAGGTGTCCCCAAGGGAAATAAAAAAAGAAGACAAGTTGGTGTAGATGTCATCAAGTCCTGTTTTGCATGAATATGAAAGGGGCAGGGCTTTGATCATAGAGCTGCCATCTTGGTTCGTGGAAGTTCTTGCAGATACCATTGGTTGCTTTTGGGAGCCTTGGAGCAGTAGTGGGTTCAGTGGTGAAATCCAATTTTTTTTACTACAGGTTCTGTGGCTGTGGCTTGGTGGGCATGATGTGGCTTGGTGGGCATGGCAGGGAAAGGATACTACAAAATCCCCATTCCCACCTCACTCCTGGGGGATGGACACTGCAAAACCTCCATTCCCACCCCACTCTGGGGCCAGCCAGAGGTGGTATTTGCCGGTTCTCCAAACTGCTCAAAATTTCCGCTACCGATTCTCCAGAACCTGTCAGAACCTGCTGGATTTCACCCCTGAGTGGGTTCCACTTACCTTCACTACTGGTTCAGAACTGTGAGTGCACATTTGTGTGTGCTTGCTTTGCTCATGCACAGCACTTCTGTGCACGCACAGAACCTTCTGCACATGCGCAGAGCATCCGTGATGATGTCCGGGTGGGTGGGCGGAGCCTCCTGCTGCCACCACTACTGGTTTGCCCGAACCGGGGTGAACTGGTAGAAATCCACCAGTGCCTTGAAGTGATTGGAAGGAAGCTGAAAGGATGCATTCAAAACATGATTGTGGTTTTTTTTTTTCAGATTTCATAGGTTATGTTTACTCAACTATAACAAACAAAAAAAAAATAACATTTTAGCATAGAAGATGGCCCTCCTTGAGTGAAGGGAGTGAGAGAACAGCCATCCTACAACAGCCCATTAGGCAGGCAGAGAGAGGGCGGCCATCCATCCTGCAGAAATCCAGACTCTGAATCATGAAGGGCTTTAAAAGTGGCAATCAGCATCTTGAATTGAGTTTGGAAGATAACTGGTAACCAGTTTCTGTGGTAGCCTATAGACAGAAGAAGAATTGCCCATGATTACTTGAGCTGAGATATTTTATAGCTTCATAAAGCTATTAAGGGCAGTCCTATGAAGAAGGCATTACAATACCTATGGAGATTCTTAGTCATCCAAGTCATGGTTGTCCCAAAGGTTATTTTTCAAAGGCAACTGGGTTTTTGTTTTCCCTTGAAGAGGTTTCGCTTCTCATCCAAGAAGCTTCTTTAGTTCTGACTGTCAGAAGACTGTCAGAACTGAAGAAGCTTCTTGGATGAGAAATGAAACCTCTTCAAGGAAAAGTCCAATTGCCTTTTGAAAAAGCACCTTTGGGACATTACAATACCCCAACCTTATCAAGCATGTCCCTGTTCTCTCTGCTGAGATCATCCTGGTGGCTTGTTCCAACCATGAACTGGTGGAGAGAGAGGTAAACCAGGTCTGCTCCTGGAAATATTCCAGGAAATGTGATTTTTGTGGCTGCTAAATTTGAAGGATACAGCATTTCCATTTTCCCCCTGATCTTTACCCTTGTTGGTATAGCATATTAAAACAGCCACAGCCACAGCCACATCTGCCTCTGAGACAGTGGAATTCACCATAAACAAAATGGGGAAAGTATTGTACAGGTATGATTCCTAAATACTGCTGCTCTGCTTTGTGATCATCCTTCTGTTGGCTCTTGACCACTGTAATTCACAGAGTTCCTGGAGTTATTTATGTCTTTTTAAGACCAAGGTTTGGCAGCCTGAATACATGCTTAAACATGAGGCTATTTTATCCAATAATCTGTAAAAACAAGCAAGAGATATGAAGCACAATAAAAGAGTGTATGCTTGGCTATACATTGGATGCTTTTTATTTTATTTTACTAGAATTTATTCAGTCTGACAAACCATGATGCTTTGAATATAATGGTGGCATAATCATAGCCTGGAGCTGTCATTCTTCAATGTAATGGGATACTTATTCATCTAAGACAGGGACAGGTCTGTCCTTGGCTTTCATTTTACAAGATTATGCACATTTCTGTCTCATTTGGCACAGGCAATAACCTGTCAGAAAGCAGATCCTGCCAATCTGGAGAGCTTTTATTGTTGGGAACTGGTTGGAATCCCTGCCAACCAATCAGAGTAACTTGGCACGAACACAGAAAAACCAAAGAGTTAAAGCAAAACAATTCCAAACATTGTGAAAGGTTACAGATATATTCCTTGTGTGTGACCCTGTAGGAATATTCTGGCTCCGCTGTAGCCTTCTCCAATGTGGTATTTGACTATAGCTCCTATTACTTTTAGCAACAAGTGGAGTTTAACTAAATAAACCTGACTTGGAAGCAAGAGTTTTGAATCCATACAGTCCTTCCCTCACACCCCCCAACCCATTTCTGTGTACTTTTAGGCTGAAACTGTGTAGGCATAAGCATAACTGACTGGAGCACAAGCAATGGGACGCAATAAAACTGATTCTTCTCTGTAGCAGAGGACTGCTGCAAAAATCTGGATGTCCACAAGATGGCAGCAATTTTTTTTAAAAAAACTGTAATTCTTTGCTTCTAGAGAACCTTCACCTTGAATTATATCCAGATGGTAGCAAACAATGGACTTCTAGTTTCCACAAAGTTCAGATGCTTAAAATATGTGGCCGCTATGTAATACATACAGTATTTGGAAGTAGGCTGCTTTTGAAATATATTGACCGTTAATAGTATCCTATTATTTACTTCTAAAAAAAAATCAACTAGCACTCTGCATCAAAGATATTTCTTGCACTTCAAGAGGAGAAAAAAATGGTCTGCGATTGGGAAGTTTAGATTCCAGCCCCTGCGAATAGAAATCGGGGCTGCTCGAATACCATCTCAGGTTGAATTGAAAAAGGAAACAACAAGGGAGTGGAAAAGGGGAGAGGAGGAGAGAGGGGGAAGGAGGAGAGTTGGGAGGTGAGAAGAGAAGAAAAGAAGAACGGGAAAAGGAGGGGAAGAAAGAAGGGGGAAAGAGGAGAAGAGAGGGTAAGAAAGGGAGGAAGAAGAGAGGAGAGGGGAAAGAGGAGAGGAAGTAGAAAAGGGAAGGTTGTATTAAAATAAAGGAGACAAGGAATGAGGAAAGTAGAAAGAGATAGAAGAGGAGAGAGAAGGGAAGAGGAAAAGGAAAGGTTGTATTAAAATAAAGGAAGGAGATGATAGAAGAGCAGACTGGATCAACTAATTAGTAAATGGAAGTTAAAGAATAAGATGAATGAATAATAATTAATAATGGACCAAAGACCGTACATTTGCACCCTCAGCCAAAGAGACTTATTTGTCTACTGTCAGCCTCACCAGGTAAACCAAACCAGGAAATCAACTCCCCCCAAAAGGCTAAACAACTTTTATTGAGAGTAGCGATGCTAATATTGCAAATCTGATTGTCCTCCTCCCCTCCTCCTCCTCCTCTTCCTCTCTTTCTTATACTCATGTGAATTAGGGAGGGGTTTCTCTAAGCCCTTCTGCCTCTTGTGGACTGAAGATATATTCCCCCCTTCTCAACAGTTTCATAATGACTCTTTCACATTTCCATCAGCGTCACCTTCCTTACCCTTACTTATGATTGCTCTGCCGTGAAGACACAATAGGAAGAGAAAATACAAAGCATGACTTCCCCACAAGGATGTCCTTGGAGGTGGAGTGGAATCCAAGAAGGCATGATGGTGCCAAGACCATGCAATCAAAGTCCTGGATTTAATATATGTCATATGTTCCATGCAGGAAAAAAGCGACAGGACTTTGATTGCATGGTCGTGGCCATCATCTTGACATTTTGTGTGTGTGTGTGTCCCCAGTGGTGGGCTGCAACTGGTTTAACAACCGGTTCTGTGAGCGCATGCATGCGTGGGCTTCTCATGCGACAGCACACTTGCACGCAGCATTCAAAATACAGCAATTTGAAGCTCAGCTGCTTACCTTCTAAGGCAGCCCCGGTAAGTAGAACAGCGAAGGTGTGGAAATCAGCTGTGCTGGGCGAATCAGCTGAGCCAGAAAGAAGAAAATATAGGGCGAAGGCGGGTGGGCGGAGCCAGCTGATCGTAGGAACTATCAGTTCATCGGAACCGGTTCGAACCAGCAGCAACCCACCACTGTGTGTCCCCCTTTGGACCCCTATCCCTCTCCCCTTTTCTGCTGTGCTTTTAATCTTATGAATACACAGCACCTCTTTGGTTCTTATTAAATGAATTATTAAATGGATTGCCACATGTCAGAAATGGTATAGGGCAGTGATGGCTAATCTTTTTGCCGTCATGTGCCAAAAGTGGGGGGAGCATGGGGGGTCGCGGGTGCACGTGCCCACATCCATAATTCAATGCACCCCACCCTCTTGCACATGCGGATGTGACCCCCCAAGCTCCCCCTGCTTTTGGCACGTGATGGCATGGTGGGCCTGGTAGGCCCATTTTTCGCCCTCCCCAGGCTCCAGAGGCTTTCTAGGAGCCTGGGGAGGGCAAAAACAGCCTTCCCCATTCCCCCGGAAGCCCTCCAGAGGCAGGAAACAACCAGTTTCCCGACCTCCGGTGGGACCAGAAGGCCTGAAAATCAGTTGGCTGGTGCGCGCATGCGCGCTGGAGCTGAGCTGGGGCAACACTCACGTGCCCACCAATATGGCTCTGCGTGCCACCTGTGGCACACGTGCCATAGGTTCACCATCAGGGGTATAGGGTCTCCTGCTTGAGCGGGGGGTTGGGCTAGATGACCTATAAAGTCCCTTCCGACTCTGTTAATCTGTTAAATGAGCCAAGACTTTCTCAGGTCCTTGCTGGAGAATGGGAAAGATCTATTAAAAATCGTGAGTGAATTTCTTAAAGCAGCAGCATCTTCCCTTTAGGCTTGCATAAAAGCTCATCAATGGTTGGATTCCTTTAGTGAATAGCAGACAGGTACCCCACTCCCATGAGAGCCTGTTTAAATAGCCGTGTCTTAATAGACTTCCTAAGCATCAAGGAGCAATCTGAAAAGGTTAATTCTCCTTCTTCTTCCTGACTGCAACTTATTGAAGCATGTCGGGTTGTTCCCATTGCAAAGTTCTGCCTATTAAAAGGGAGGCGGTTCTTTAACAGTCTTGGAACAGATAGGAGTGATTTTAAGGTGACTTAGGTGTAAGCCAGGGAGAATAAAATCATGAGGACTTGGCAGGGGAAAATGTTGTCTAGGTATTTTTGAGCCATGGCTAGGTGCATGCAGCGATGAGAAGCAAAAACCTTGGTGACAGGCCTATGCTTTAATGCATGTAGTTCCTTTGATAGGAAAAGTCTTGTATTGTCTTGCATATCTATCTGAAGAAATATTCACACGAAAGAGCAGAGATATGCTGTCATTGATCTGGACTGAGGTTTAGTTATAATACATTTGCTGCTCAGCTGGTTTGTCTAGTTCAAAGACCTAACTAGGTTTCCACTGCCCTTCTATCATATTGATCTTTAGCAGCAGCTCCAGACCTTGGATAACCAATGAAGGGGTGAGCAAACCAATGTCAACAAGAGAGTGAATTGAGGTGATCTACAATTGTGCTAGAATGACACGATCCTCTGTCCTTCTAGAGCCACTGTCGGAGGCACAGTTTAATTTCAATCTATTGCCTCCTTAAAACTAGTCTAACCTGGTTTGTTCTTGCGGACCAAGAATATCCTTATGGCAAGCAGATTTTAGAAGAGCGATACTTACAAATTTGATGAATCTGCTGAGTTACAAACATTGGTGTGAAATGCAGATGTTCTAGTCTCATTTCAAAGTCTTGTGATGTCCGTACATAACAATGAGATTCTAGGAAGATAATGTGCGGTGATTTGCAAAATATCGGTTTAGAATGATGAGCACCACAGAAGTTATAAGGTGAGATCTTACTATTGGTATCAAGCTAAATTTGGAAATATTTTCCAGTCATAACATAAAAGAAATCTACCAGAATTGCCATAGCTATCTGAAAGAAAAAAAAAATTATTAATTTATATTATACTTGGTCCCCACCCTATGAAACAAGAGTAGCTTTATATGTGGTAATAGAAAATAAACTGGAGAATATGTCTCATTTAACATCTGCAGACTGGCAATAGATTATAAAGTCTGCAAGAAATATATATATATTTAATATAGGCAGGTTTTTTTTGTGTGCATGCAGGTTTTGGCTGTTGAGTTGAAATGCTCTTATTTCTTTTGATTGTTGCTGTTTTTGTTTAGATTTTCTCTCACTTTAATTGTTAATTCTAGTGTGTAATTTGGGATTAAAAGTGGGCTGCTAATCTAATCATGCAAGCATTCCCTATGTCCCCTAATCTTTTGAAACACCAGATTTACTATTCATATGTGGGAAAAGACAGCAATTGAAACATGGATTCATTCAACATAAATGAGGAATTGACTGCTCCCGCTGATTTAAGAAAAAATACTGCTATACAAAATGAATTTAAGTTGATTACTTTGTGGTTAATGCAGCTAGCAGGAGCTTAATGGACTTGATGCAGATAAAGGTGATAAATGATTATTGCATCTGGCACTCGATAAGAAATGTGTAAGATATTATCCACTAAGCATTTCATAGAAACAGTGCGAAGTTTGACGAAATAAGGAGTTACTCAGATTGCACCAACAGCCTAGTCAGAGAACCATTAGTAAATAGGTACATTTTCCTGTCCTTTATGGCACCACAAAGATTATTTAGTTTTAGCCAGGAGAAATTGAATAAAGGAATCTCAAGGATGGAAATGAGAGATGATTTTAATAAACAGATTTAATGCAGTACCCATTTATTGATGCTTATGGCATATTTCCATATATTACTAAGGACATCCAATTACTTGGATTGACTGTTGTGAAACAATCTCATGCAGAGTGTACACTAAATAGCCTTTATTCAGATTTCTCCCCAAAGCTTCCTTGCTACATGTCTGTTACTTTAGCTGGCTGTCTGCTTACCTGCAATGTCTTCTACTCACATTATTTTATGTCATGGCTAAGCTTTCTTTTTTAAAAAAATATGCATGCAAGGCTGAAATATGACTGACTAATTTGCGATTTAATGTGCTGGGTGAAGCCAGCATCAGTGCTAATTGATGATGTACTAATCTGGAATATGTGATTGCTGCTTCTATCTTCAGGTGTGTTTTTATTGCTAGAGAGAAGACAACTGAATCTTAGGTAATCTTATGTAAAGCTTAGATCAATCTGTATCAGTCAAGCTTAGATTCATGTACTGTATTACTAGATCTTTTATTTTCCCACAGTAATAACGCTGTGAATTAGGTTGGGCTGAGAGAGAAAGAAAGATGAGATTTTGCATACACAACCCACTCCTAGTCTAATTCCATAGCAATAGCACTTAGACTTATATACCACTTCACAGTGCTTTACAGCCCTCTCTTAGCAATTTACACAGTCAGCATATTGCCCCCAACAATCTGGGTCCTCATTTTACCAACTGAAGGATGGCAAGCTGAGTCAACCTTGAACTGGCCAGAATTGAACTCCTGCCAATGAGTGGTGAGTTAGCTTGTAATACTGCATTCTAATCATTGCACCACCATGGCCATGGTGATGGCCATTCTTCTTCCTACCCACACTGATACCAAAGAGCACCAGTTCAATCAGAGCAACACAAAAATCATCAGCCATGCTATCACCCACCATGCTGGTGAGTTGATCGAAGCCTGGTACTCCACAAGCAATTCCATCAACAGACACATTGACCTACAACCAGCCTACAAACCCCTCAGAATCCAGATCAACTGCACAGCCAACCAGAGACAGCACCGACCCTCAACCAACTCATGCAAGCCTCCCACAACCAGCATTTCACCTCCCAATGACCTTCACCTGATGTAACCTCCCCATCACAAGACCCTCACTTAACACATCCACACCTGACCCATCACAAGGCCTACTGACAACATGAAGCCCTTATAAACAGAAGAACACTGACATTGACATCCCCTAAACTCTGCTGAAGATGTTATCTAGCCTGATAATGAAATGTTTGGAAACCAACCCACAAGTTCAGAGAACAAACCTTCACCCACATTCTTCTTCCTTCCTAATGAAGATTACCACTAGCTCCATGATGCTTCAGAGAATTAGCTCTCTTGCAGTAACACTATGGCTTGTTAAAGTAGGCATGCAAACTGCTGAGAGAAAGCATGAAGAAAAGATGTTAACTGTCTATGGAGATTTTCAGTCATCCAGGTCATAGATGTCTCAAAGGTAGTTTTTCAAAAAGCAACTGGACTGTTTTTTCCTTGAGGAAAAAATTCTTCAAGGAGGAATTCCAAGTATTCCTGAGTTTATACTTGGAAATACTGATCCCCCCCTCTTTAGAGGAAAATGTGATATTTAAATTTTGTTCTATTGATTTTTAATCAGTAACAAAAAAAGAGCAAAACACAAAAATAATGATAGAAATATACATTGTCAAAAAGAAAAAAAAACCCTAAAAAGTTCTATAGAGAATAAAAGTGAAAAATTCAACAGAAAAAAGAAACAATATGATCTGTCATTAACAATAAACAGTTACAATTCTACATTTATTCATTTAACACAAATATTGTTCAAAGCATTTATATTTTTGATACATTTATGGCTCTTTTTTAACCTAATGCATGCTGTATAAATGAGTTCATATTTCATTATACTTGTCCATAAAAAATCTACATCTATATGCACATCTACTCATCTACTCATAAATGGCAAGTATAATCAGGTCTTCAATCCACTGAACGAAAGGGCCATAAATTTACCTTTCCAATGCTACAATATATTTGATTTAAAATATTCTAATTATTATTATATCATTATTATTTTCCTAAATTAAAATATGGGAATAGAAACTGTTTCAGGAAAATAAGGTCCATTTTGGATATAACTTTTTTCACACTGTTAACAACTAACAGAAGAAGGGACCATGATACCAGGTTGGATGTATAGGGAAAAGAGATTAAAAATCTGTCCATTCTATAGTAGAAGTTCCCAACTTTTGCTCTTGGTTCCACTGATAATTTTTAGTGAGTTTGCTAACTAATCAAATAAAATTTGATTTTCTCATTTGGAATCTTGCAAATTTTCAGGCAACTTCATGGCAATCTCATGGGTTTAACCCTTTGATTTTGACTAAAAGTATTTTATTTTTATTTAATGTAACAGACTCTGAGATTGTCATAGATACTTTGATTCTTACCATCCTTGAGATGCCAAACTTCAGCTTTTAAAATTTGAATGGAATGACTAGGTTTCCTTTTCCCTTTTTTTTTAATGATGTGCATTCAGGGTCAGATCCAATAGTCCAAGTAATGCCATTCTTACTCTGATTCTGAACTGGAGAATGTGTTTATTTATTTTTTAAAATACTTCAAATAAAATCACTCTTCAAAACAATAAAATGTCATCTAGGTGTTTCTAACCTTCAATTTGAAAGAAAGAAAGCAATTCAATCATTCTTCCAATATTGATCTTGTCTCAATAAATAACAAAGAAACATATTTTTCCTCATATTTTTTTTTATTATCTGAAGATAACAGGCATTTTACATAAAGTAAGACGGACACAAGTTGGTTACATGGCGTCATGCTGCAGCCTGCTTCAAAAGAATACAATTGTATTTATTTTAAACTATCAGAGAATAAATAAATATTATACATATTTGCATTGCCAGGTAGTGTATCCTACAACACAAAACTGTTACATTATAGCTTCAATTTTACAGAAAATTATATCAGTTTTTTTTCACCCTTTAAATGTTTAGGTCTTTATCTAGATATGGTCCACATGCATGATTTTGATTAGTAGTTCAATGGTCAAGTTGGTAAGTAGAGGTAGTCCTCAAATTACAACTATTCATTTAGTGACCATTCAAAGTAACAACGGTAGTGAAAAAAGTGACATGACCATTTTTCAGACTTACAACCTTTGCAACATCCCCATAGTCACGTGATCAAAATTCAGGTGCTTGGCAACTGGTTCATATTTATGACAGTTGAAGTGTCCTGGGATCATGTGATCCCTTTTTGCGACCTTCCTGCAAGCAAAATCAACAGGGAAGCCAGATTCACTTAACAATGTGTTACTAACTTAACAACTGTCACAATCCACTTAACAACTGAGGCAAGAAAGATCGTCAAATGGGGCAATACTCCCTTAACAATTGTCTCACTTAGCAACAGAAATGTTGGGTTCAGTTGTGGTTATGAGTTGAGAACTATCTATAGAGGCAAGGTAAATCACCTTTTTATAAACAGCTCCCCAACATCTAAATTGATGTATTCTGGTTTTTAAGCCACAGAGGATTTTTAAGCATCAATAGTAACAGATCAGTTTATGAAAGATTTATTCTCAAATGTGACTTCTCTTGAGAGAATTTCCTAGCTCCAGTGATGTAGAGTTTAATACCAATCTTTCAAATTTGTTTTCTCCTTTTTGTCCACTAAAAAAAAAAAAAACATCAGTAACCAAGTGCATTTTCTGTGCATTTGAATTGCTTTAGAAAAAGCACAAGTTTTTGCAAAGTAGTTGGGTGGGCCTAATAAACATACTGCATTCATATTTTTTTCTCGGCTTTAAGTTGTTATATATAACTATTTTATAAAATCAATATGGAGTTTGATGAAATTTGTACTTTAGTTTATTCAGTGAATACAAACTCCAGAGGCAGTTCCCGCCACAGCAGTGTACAAAGTAGCTTCAGAAAGTTTAAACAGATCTTTGACTTTTGGGAGATAGACCTGATTGACCCCAGGATTTTTCAAACTCTGTTTTGCAAAATCTTAGCGTTCCACAAGAACTTGATGAGATTTACAAAAGAAACTAAGCAAAAAAAATAGGGGGGAAAATCACTTTAACACAGAAAGTCTTTTATCACTAAAACTTTACTTCCTGTTCAGGAGTTCTAGGTATGCAAATATTTCTTTCAGCTAACAGATTACATACTCTGAAAAAGTTTGATAACCCCCAGTTTGACAACTTTGGATCAGAAAGGATCGTAGTCTCTTTTATCGAAGGAGAATATATTTGAAAGACAACATTTTCAGGTATTTCAGTTCACTGTTCATCTATATGTGAGCTTAGCATACGAGGGGATAGGAATCCTGTAGTCCGTCAGGTGCTACTGAATTATCACTTCTGTCAGCTACAGGATACTGGGAGTTGTAAGGCAGGAGTCCCCAACATCTGGTCCATGCACCAGCACCAGTCCGCGGCATGCCAGCAACTGGGCTCCGCAAACAAGCGAAGCCCCATTTGTGGGATGCAGGCAACACACAAGATTACGCCCCCTCCAGTCGATGGAAAAAACTTTCTCCACGGAACTGGTCCCTGGTGCCCAAAAGGTTGTGGGCCACTATCCCACAATGGCTGGTTCCCACAATGCAACAGCAAATATTTTGAGGTGGGAACTGGATAATGTCAGCCTTTATTCACCTCTGCTCTTGAACTTCAAGGGGACTTTTCCTGCTATGGTTTGAAAGTAGCCTTTTCCTCTTATGTCATCCAAGTTCTCTTGTCTGTTTCAACTGGAGGGCTTTTTATTCCTTGTAGACAAACCCCAGCAGTTCATTTGCTACTTTGCAAAGGAAAACAAATGCCTCCAAATTGAAACAATACTTGCCCTGATCAAAGACATTACTTCCAGCAGTGCCAGTCAGATAACATAGTGGTTAAAAGCTTGGCTTGATAAATAAGAGGTTGCTGGTTTCAAACCCATTAGAAATGTGTGCGTTTTTAATTACCAATTTCTTTCTTTTAGATAGCTACAATGGTTCTTTTTTATTCTCTCTCTCATTTATCTCCAGGGATTGAAAAAGAATAATGAAACACTGAAACTCTGCGCTATTATTTTTAAAGCCCTCAGCTAGCAAGGAAAGAGAATAATGACAAAAACATTTTGCTGGGTTATGAAATAGCAACCTTTTAAAACACTGGTAATTACCATAGTGTAAAACAGTTGGCAAGCAAGGAATTTTATTTTGGAAGCTGGGTGTTGAATCTAGTTATATGTGCATTTTGATTATTTATATACATATATAAATTTATATGTATATATAAATTTATATATGTATTTATATTTGTGTGCATATACATATACAAAAACATATTTATTTTTTATGTATCTATGTATCTATGTACAGGCATGAAAATGCACAGAAAGATGGAGTGATTGGCAAATGCTTTCCTTCAATGAAATGGTAGGAGTGCACAACAGCATGGAAATGTCCAATTTAAGGTCACAATAGCCTGCAGTCTAATCTTCCTTGTAAACAATGGACAGACTGTCTCAGTCCAGATGTGTTTCACCTAGGCTGATTTAGATAGGAACAAAGGACAGGAGCAGCTTAAACAGTAAGTGCAGATATGTTCAAAGCTTAACAATATCTGGAACATTCCCCATAGCCTCGTTGTGAAAATGTTCAGGAGAAGGTGTCAAATAAAAAGGTAATTTAATTGCTTCAGACTGCAAAAGGGAGTTCACCAGGTGTCTACACATAAAAACTAATATTTCGGGGATAAGGGTTATAGCTTAATTTTGTTCCCAGCTTCTGGCTTTCAGCCTCTAAGACGTTTGTGTATGTGATATTGAAGGTCAGAGAGAGATTCTTCTACTTAATGAAAAGCTTCCTTCACCTCTGCCCAGGCTAATTATATCTTCGTGGAATGGAAGCCATTGGTTATAGAAGAGAATGAACAGCTTGATTTGAATGCAGATGGTGAGATTCTTACTTTTGTCACCCCCACTTTTTCAGGGGTTCCCGCTATATTTTGCATGCAGCCCTTGCAAAATAAATTACAGTACAATATGTTCCCCTATAATGGGAAATGAATAATCTCCTGAAGCACCTGAAAAGGATACACTACAACTTAAGAACTTTTTTCTCTTACCTATTAGTATGAACATGGTTGTATTTTAACACAATTTGTTTTCAAAACCTGGTTAGACTTCAGATACATAAATGGTGTAAAGAGGATTCCAAGGGCTTAAATTTGGATCAAGTATTCAAAGTACTGCCCAGTTCAGTTTCAAGATAGAGCTTCGAAACGGTGTATGAGAACTGCTCTGAAGAAATTAAGAATATAATTTCAGACTCAAAATCTGTGATTCCATTCATGTATGCTTCACATATGCTTAAAAGGTACAACATATTATTTTATTAACCAGATTGTGACATAGGGAGTTGGTCATATATATAAAATCCATTTTTGGGAAGACTGATTTACATTACGGTTCATTAATTTTTCTTTTTACTATTTATTTTTCTCCATCAAAATCAAAATCAAAATTTTACTGCACTGAATCTGAGAAATGCTAAAGTAATTTTGAGAGTCGTGTTCTGTGTTAACTGAACACTTTTATTCAATGAAAGCTTTCAGAGCAACAGAATTTTTGCTCAGTTTAATTACAAAGCCCTTGACATAAGAGGATAATTAAATACTTCAGTAATTACAAGATGTAAAAACATTGTATATGTCTGTATGCATTATGTTCCCGAATGAAAAAGGGTGTGTGTGTGTAGAATGTATGACCTTAACTTTTGAAGATACATAAGCACCGTACAAAAAAAATTATAACAATAATGAAAGTTTTGTACTCAACAAAAGAGGTATGCTTGCAAACTTAAAAATCAAACCTGGATTGAGGAAATCTAAATTTTACCAGAAGCAGCTTTGCAACCCTTAGGGGAAAGAAATCATAGGAAAGAGTTTCATTTATAGAAAATAAAAGTTCTAAAATAAGTTTGCTAATTTCTTAAGTGCCTACAGACTTTAGGCAATAATATTTTAAAATGACAATCTTTCATTGTAAGATTTCTCTTCTATTTAGCCATTGGCATTACAAACCAAACTGGGAAAAAAATCTGGAAGATGTTTTTTCCATGTCTTTGCACTATGTCTTCTAACAGGAAATTAATTTATATGAAAGATTAATTTCATTGTAGCATCTTTCTTATAACTTTTTAATATTACTTTGATTTTCCCCACTTCTTAAACTCTCAGTGTCCTATGTTCATTTTTGTACTATTGAATCTCTGCCTTCCTCAACCTGGTTGCATTCCAAGAATATTGAGCTACAGTAACTTTTATAATTCATAGCCAGAAAGACTTGAACTGAAATCTAACAAATCTGGAGAGAACTACTTTGTAGGCATTTAAGAAATATTCTTTTAAGCAGAATGAATCCATGGCCCTACTTGTAAATAATCAGGTAGATATTTTAAAACATAAAAGTGAATGTTAACCACTGTCTTCCAAATTGAAAGTAATAAATGTTCTTCTGTTCAATATTTTTGACGTTAGTCAAAATCTACACCTACTATCCTGACCTAGGTCTACAGAATTATTGTCTTCCAAAAAGTACTTTGGTTGACCTAGTCTAAAGAAATTCATTGTTTGGATTTGAATTGCTCCCAAATCATTTAGAGTCATCGAAGTCAGGAGGGCTTAGGCCAGTTACAACTTATGTAAATTGTGAGGCTCGGTATGAAAAAGCATCATATAGAGAGCAGAAGTTTTTAATGTTTTCTTAAGAGCATTTCTGATGTTGATGTACCACTCCATAATTGGACACAAAGCACTATGATATTGCAGGCAATCTTGGGTGTGAGGACACATTTGGAATATCATAGTATGAATTAGAGCACAGATGTAATGACTAGCTCCATCATTAACCAGACTGAGACAGCATAAAATGTCAGCAGATAGTTGGTGATGAAATTTATTACTATTATTACAGGGAGGATGAAAGGAGCCTTTGGAAGCAAATTTACTAGACACAATACAGGGCACTTTGCCTGGGTGGCAGGAGAAATGTGCCATGCACTGCCCAGTGGAAGGGTGCCAACATCTCTTGCCTTGACTTTGCATGCAACTAATATAGAAAAGACCTGGCAGATAAAGCACACCATTGCGTAACTGTTTTTTCAGTTTCAAAGTTGCACAAACATACAAATAGAAAATGATGTATCTTAGCAGAAGAGAGAAAGAAGGTGGGTAATGGTCTTTGGAATTTGTACAGAAAAATTAGTAGGGCTTTCAGCCATTTTATCTGAGGAAGTGCTTCGAAAAAAAATCTGAACCTGTCCGACTGGAAGTGCTTAACCAGGAATCAATTCTTAATTATATCCTGGTGTTCATAACATACAGCAAAAAGTGGCACTGGAGTTTCAGAGCTTTTTTTTTGTTCAACTGCATTAGGAATACTGATTGTGTAAAACCAGTTGATAAAGAATTTGCTCTTTTTCCTCTGTTTTGTTGTTGTTGTTGTAATGACAGTATTGATTCCATCTACTGAATAAGTATAAAAGACAAAAGAAAACGGAAGGAGGGGTGTTCCACAATTCTGCGTAAGGCAACACTGATATTAACACACAAGTGAAAGAACATGAAGACTATATACAGCTTGAAGTGGGACTTCTTCTTCCCAGTTCTGCTCCCACCCCAAATAAAAGCAAAGCTCTCAACACATAACAACAATGTTCCCAAATAGTTCATAATTGACTCACAGTTCTGAAGACAATTTCACATTTTAAAACACCTTTCTGTAGGCTATTTTTTTTTAAATTGGCCAGTGCAAAGAGGCAGAGGTAATGCCAGATGTGGTCTCCACACGACTTCTGTCAACCTTTCCCCATAAATGGGAGCACCTTAATGGGGACACAATGGAAAGTAGTAGGCTCTACATCAGAAATCCTTCTCTCCAGTGGCAGAGACTTGGATGTTTCCTTGAAGTCATCTGTTTATCGGGCTTTTGCTGGAGTTTGGCTAGGCCCTCAGTTTGGTAAAGTATCCAATCCCAGGGAGGCAGCATGTTGCTTTGCTCGCAGCCGGAGATTCTCAATACTGGTTGTTTTACTGTTCAGGCTGGGAAGAGAGGAAGAGGCCTGGAGAATTGGAGAGGACCACACTTGCTGGGCGTGAGAGAGGGACTGGTAATAAGACTGGCAATGCAGCGAGCTTAGGGGTGCCATGTTGACATTCATACCCAAATATGGCATGGAAGAAGGGTTTCCCATTTCAAAGGACGAATAGTGGACCAAGTTATTGGTAGCTGCCATGTGTTGGCGGAACTGCTCTTGAAGGCGGAAGAGGCTGAGAGGAGAAGATGAATAGGAATGCGCCTGAGACATGCCGCTGCTGGAGGATGCAGTGGCAGCAGTGCCGACAGGGGATTCTGCATTGTTAAACACAACAAAATCAAGTCAGTGAAGACCTAAGCTCCGACCTGGAATGAATAAATTGCATTGGGATTTTTAAAAGATGTCTCAAGCTCTGGGCTAGTGGGGTAAGGGAGAAAGAATGAATGGCTGTAACGCCATACTTGAAAACATGATTTGTGGAAACCATGGGAAGGCCTTTTTGTTGCTTTTCCATAACTGCCAGCAACCCCAGAGAGAACTCACAATTCCAAGAGATGTAGGGGGATGTACATAGCAACCTCTGAAAAGCTACAGCTCCCTCTTTCATGTAAAAGACTTTGGGTCCTCGAATTTCAGATGCCATTGGACACATTCTTGTCTAAAACCCTGCCAACTATTCTTAGTAATTCTGATCCAGATAAAATATATCTTAAGGAACAGTGATTTGCTCTTCCTTTTATACAAATGCAAAAAAAAACACTTTGCATTTCATTCAGAGGTAGGGATTTACAACAAAAATTAAAACATGCATATATTTCTAAGCATAGAGACAAGCTTGGAGACCTGGGTTAGAAGATGTTAGAAGATTCCTTTAGCAATCGTAAACTGGAAGTTCAAAAGAGGAGAAAATAATCTGATCTAAGTCTAAAGCCAAAATTTACATAGCAGCCATTTATAACACTTCTATTTTCTTTATTGCTGTCATGCTCAGTGTTACTACATCACTCCTTTGCCAGATGGTAATACAAACTTTCCATACAGGCAACCTCATTATTTGGCACCAAGCATTTAGTCTTTAAATATTTGCCATATAGCTTCATATGTGCCTGGATTGAACTCATCCAAGAATAAATCATCGCTTGTGTGAAATGTTACCATTGCATTCATTAAAGCAAAAGCTGAATGTGAACCTGCATTGTAGTCTGGAAAAAACGCATCACACTAAGATGGATGCAAGGTTTCTGCTGTAGGAAATAGCTGAGAATGCCTGTCATATTTGGAAAAATTGCTCTAAACCTGCACCAAGATGGATGAAGGTCTTCCATGATTTTTTACAATATAAAGCTATAACTTTGTAATTCCAAGACCTGGGTTAATAGTAGTCTTCTTTGGCAATACCTTCACACTTAACAGTTTGTTACCAGATTAAATTGGTGCTTGTTCAGTTTGATGTTTAGGTAAAAGTTGTCAACTTCAAAGTCCTGACAATGCTTTGAGACTATTGAGGATTTGTGAAACAACCTCCTATCTAGCCCAGGTTCCAAAAAAATGAAGCAGCCACATTGCTTCATTCACATTGTTCTGCCTAATTCAGTGAATGAAACAAGAAATGTGAGGTAACTGATTAACTGAAGAGAAAAAGAAGCAAACTATAAAAAAATGTTTAGGCCACTTTTCTTCAGAGACAAAAATTCCCTTTTGAAATAATCCGTCTGTAAGTGACTGAAATGGTTCAGTTGGTATGATTATTTTAAGGGGTTTTTAATGTTCCCAGTATTTTCTGGCCTTGTCCTTGTTATGTTTCCCTTCTCTACCCTCAACATCTTTTTTTTTTTTAAACATATTTTACATTGTTAAGAGATCTGGAAACCTGAGTTTGCATGCTTTAATCTAACATGATTAGATTTTGAGATAAATGGTCAAATATCATGATTTTGAGATAAAAAGTCTTAGCAAAGGGAACTGGTTTTCTTCTCACCTGCTTTTGGACTTGCCCTCTTACTGTTCAGCACCTTGTTTTCCCCTCCAGGGCTTTTCTCTTCATTGTTCTCCTCCAGGGAGATCTTGAATTCTTCCTCTTTGTCCGTCTGGTCCTCGGCGGCTGACTCGCTGGCTGAATGCTCTGAGAGAGTCAGGTTGAGCTCTGCATTTACCTCCCTTGGCAAGTTCAGAGTCTTGTCTGCATCAGGAGTTGGAGTTGGTGTTTCTAACACGGGAGTGTCTGCTTTGCCTTCACTGTGATTGGCCTCTGAGTCTTTCTGCTTCTGTAGCTGTTCTTTCTGCAGGCTGCGCTGCTTCTTTCGAAATTTAGCTCTTCTATTTTTAAACCAAACCTTTGTTTCCCACCCAAAAATAAGGAGACGAAGAAAAGGGGAAAAGGGAAGAATAAAAGATAAAATTTTGGATTGAATATTGAATTTTCCTCATCATGCCCACTCCAGAAATCTTAGAAAACTACGTGTACAAATTCAAACAAATTCAATGTTTAATCAGCATGCTCTCCTGTTTATAAATGGCTAGCAGCAAACTCCTAATTGTTTTGTTTGAAAATATGACCTGCAATAAATCTGGGTCTGATAAAAGGTTTAAAATTAAAGCAGATAGAAGATGTTGATATAGTATATACATTTAAATCCTATGCATACTTAAACCACATTAAGTGTATTTGAATTTATTGTTGGGACAATATGCATAAATTAACACTGAGCTTCTGGTGAGGATCATGAAGAAAGAGCAGGGATGATAATACAATGTTGATCAGCAGTCAGATCAGCAGAGATCAGCAGGCACAAATTTTCTGAATAAATGAGAGATCATGTGATCACCCACTTGCACTCTGGATAGCTGCTTCTCATTACTGCAGGAGCTGAGGAGTCACAATCAGCATGTAATTAATTTATAGCTAAGGAGATATTTTCTAAGTGATGGGGTAAGATTCCACTTGGTGAGTTATAATTTTTGGGGATGGGATTACAAAGGAAGGAAGGAAGAGCTTTAATGACTTATTTTTTATTTTTATTTATTTATTGCAAAAAGCTTGGCAAGGAGCTGATTTAAGAAAGTTTAAAATGGATGAAGGGGACAGTTATTTTGAAAGATTATTCTTTTGTGAAAATGTTTTTAAATAAATTGGAAATATATTAGACACATGTACCAGAACTTTATGGAAATGTTTTCTGTTTACTATTAATAAGTGCAGATAATTGGTGGATTTTGCAAACCAAAGGAAAAAAGTAATGAGTCAGACTATAATGCTGACTGCATCTATGAAGATGAGGGTTGTGAGGTTGATTATGGAGTGGCATTAAAGATAAATGTATTAAAGGCACAGAAAGAAAGAAAAAAGTAAGGAAAGTTTGTCTCCATCCCCCTTCTTTGAGACATTTTCCTTTTGGCATTAAAAGCAAGACAACAAGAAAAGCAGAGAGAATGCAAGGGAGGAGAGGATAATTTGAGCAACCTGCAGAGGAAGGAATTAATCCATATCTGCTTCAGGAAATGTTTGATGAATTGGTCAATATATCAGCAGAATCACTTGATACTAAAGTAACTAAATCATTTGTTATCAAATTGATAGTTTTTGGGGAAAAAATAGGTGAAAGATTTGTAGAGATGGAAGAGGATATGAAAGATGAAGTTAAAAAGATGGAAAGTTTGTAAAACAAGTGTCCATGTAATAAAACAGGTCAATGACTAAATCAAAAATTTTAGAGCATAAGACAGAAGTTATAGCTATAGAATTGGAAAGAGAATTAGTTAATCTATCTCTATTGGAATTGGGAGAGAAGGAATTTTGTTTGAGATTTAGAGCAATCCAGGAGGAATAAAGATATTAGAGAAAAGTTGATTAAAGCCCTGGCAAACCTTTTGGATTAGGAAGAAGAGGACACTGAAGCAGAAATTGCTAAAGTATGTAGACTAAATTCCAGTTATACATGAACAAGAAATGTGCTAAGACATGTTTGGTGAAATTCATCAGGAAGAAGGCAAGAAATCAGGTTTTGAAGCGACATTTTAATACAAGATTGATGATTGATAAATCAGATATAGTTTTTACAGAAATTTCTATTAGAATTTTGCATAAGTTTTTTTTTTTACCGAAAGATTAAAGAAGAAAAAAAATCCTATTCTGATGGGACAGATTACAAGGTTTAATTTTTATTTTTAAATAGCAGAAGTTTGGACTAAATTATGCCAAGAAAATGAGGGAATTTTTAGATAAAATCCAAGAAAAATAGGAGATCCAAATGGAGGTATCAGAGAAGACTACACAAAAATTCCAATAGTGCAACAAGAAATTGAAAGATGATCCTGAAGTAGGTGCTACAAGCATAGATTTTTCTAAACTTTTTTTAAAAAAATTATTTATATGCCGCCCTTCTCCAGAGACTCAGGGCAGCTTACAATGCATTAAGCAATAGCCTTCATACTTTTGTATATTTTATACAAAGTCAGCTTATTGCCCCCACAAACTGGGTCCGTAATGGAATAAAAATGCTTTTGGCTTCGTAATGGAATAAAAATGCTTAATATGGTATATAAATGGAGCAATGCTACTTAAAAGAAGGGGAAATGATTATTTAAAACAATTAAAACAAGATATAATTCAAAGTCTTAGCCCCCTGCAAATTAACTTCTATCCCAATTAATCTACAATGCAGATCAGTCAATACAAGATCTTGTTTCAGTTGGAGATTTATGTATCTCCATAAATCCAACTGCACCTCAATTATTTCTCTTTTCTTCTTTTTCGTTGCTCCAGAAGAAAGACCCACATTTTTATGATTTTATGATAAAGGGGGCTAACATTTTTGGTTGTGATATACAGATGGAACAATGGGAAAATATGTGGCTGAAAGGATTGAAACTTACATTATGTATAATCTTAAGGAAACCTTTATAAAATGACATAACATTGGTATTTGCCACGTGAAAAATTGTATAAAGACATTTCAAATTTATGATGGAAATGCGAACAACAAGGGACTTTGTATCATCTTTGGTAGATGTGTGAAAAAGCTAGAAAATTCTGGATCCAAATACATACATTGCTTCGGAGGATCTTAAAGATTAATATACAATAGAAGCCAGAGCGGTTCTTTTTGGAAGGGATAAACTGAATAAAGAGCTGGAAAAAAGTCATGGATCTTTGTTTTTGAACATGAGAACTACAGCAAGATTATTGTATGAATAACTACATTTACTTTTTGATCAAAGAAAAGACAATATCTACATTCATAATTGACTGGGATCGTCTTGTAAATTTTTTGCATGGAACAGAAAAAAATGAAATTATGATTCAGGTTTTTGATTATTAAACAGAATAAATTTTAGAAAGAAGGGAGATATGTTGTAACTATAGTGTAAGAGATAATTTAATTGTACTTATAATTGTTGTAAAGACAATTGGGAGCTACTTCTTTGTATCTTTTTTCTTCCTTTTCTATTTTTCTTTTCCTTTCTTACACTTCTCTCTTTTTTCTTTTTTCTTTTTTCTTTTTTCTTTTTTCTTTTTTCTTTTTTCTTTTTTCTTTTTTCTTTATATTATGTTGCATTAATTCTTATAGTTTTAAGATTATTTATCCAAAAACAATTATTTTGGATCCCGTGTCATTGGCAGCTATTAGAAGTGTGTGTATAAAAGTACAAGCAGGAATAATATTTAAACACACATAATGAGGAACAGCTACAAATTAACATGTCTTAGCTTGCATCTGCAGTCTTAATTTTACATGTTAAATATATATCAAGTGATCCTCATTTTTCTTTATACTAGTATATGTACCCTAATGGAAACCACTACACACAGAAGGTGTGGTAGTTATGAAATCTACCTTCTCACATAAAAAAGAGAAAGGAGAAGGGGAAAAAGCTTCATTGGCATCACTGGGTTTTTTCCCTTTCTTAATTCACCTATAGTATTTCAATTTTCTGAAACAACTTTAAGGCTGCTCCTCTGCCCAGGCATTGATCTCAATCAGAATATGAGGTCCAAGCTTTTACTGTACCATAAAGAACATTTAGGCAGTTACCACGTATAAAATACATCAAGTGTATTGTGCAATTTAACCCTGTGTTTATAGCACAGAAGCAGAAATAAGTGCATGTTAATCACCAAGTGAATGTCATACTGGAAGGACCAGAAAAGGAAATATGGCCAGGAAGCTTGATTTATTTGTCTGGGTGTTTCATAATCATAGTATGCTCGGAAGCAACATGTCATGGTCCCGTCAGAGCCCAGGTCCAAGGAGGAGGAGGAGATGGATCTGGGGCCGATGGACCGGGTAGGCTTAATCCCTATGCCCCTGAGAAACGACTAGGGAGGAGGAAGAGGAGGAGGAGGAGGAGGAGGAGGAGGAGGCGGCAGTCCCAGGCCCCTTGGGCCTTGGAAGAGTAGTCAGGGAGGAAGAGAGGGCGCAGGCTGACTGAGAAAGGAAGGTTTGATCTTTTGCCTTGACATTGGTGGACTTCCACTGCCAAGAAGTTGCACAAAGCATGTGCAGGCACACGAGTTCGAGCCTTGCTCTGGGACTGTAGGTGTGCCCTGTGGGCAGAGACTTTGGGGAACGGATCAGTAATAGTTGGATTGTGGGGAATTGTGGGGGATGGTGGTTGAATAAGGGCTGACCAGCTTTCGCCTAGCAAGTGTTGCTTGCGCGCCAGCCCTGGATCTTAACACAGCAGTTATGCACAATTGGGAGAAAGATATTTATGTACTACGTGATCTGTTTTCAGAGTTCAAAGATTTAACATTTGGACTAACCCTACGGAAACAACAGCGCTCACATACAGTCATCATCTAAGAGAAACAAACCCTCTTCCATCTTGGCTAACAGACATTTTTGCTGCTAAAAAACTATTTGATTCTTTAGGTACACTTAGCTATTCTTGAGACACTGTTATCATGATAAAACATGTATTCACAGATCATTTAGCATGTAGCTCAATTGTATACCCACGAGAAATGCTAATTGATTGGGTACCTGTACTCTAGCCTCTGGTAGATTAGTGCACATTGCCAATCTCTCCCGCATCACCACGTCTGGATAGTGAGTCTTCTGGAAAGTTTTCTCCAAGGCTTCCAGTTGTTGGGCTGTGAAAGCTGTGCGGCTTCTCCTCTGTTTGCGGTGCTGAGAGCCATAACGGGCCTCCAAGATGATGTCTTGAAACGTACAGCCGTTGGAAGATAAGAAATAGGGCCAATTTAATTAGTGTAATTTGTGTGTTAAAAATAATAACAATAATATGGCAGCCAACAAAAACTAAATAATTGGGAAAAACTTCTGTTTCAAAGCTATACCATCACCTCTAGATAGACATAACTTGTCCCATTTGACCAAAGAAAGCAAAATCCAAAAATGCAAGGCTGAATTAGTGAGCATTATTATATTATTTGAAGTACAATTAATTTTCAAATATTTGCTCTTGTGTGTAAGCCAATCTTTCCTAATCAGGTCCCACTGGAAGTAATAGTTTTTCAGCGTTCATAATCCCAGCTAGCAAAGTCAACAAATCTGGACAGCACAGGGTTTGGATAAACATTATGGATGAAAATAAGGAATGGCAAACATTATGAAGCTCTGCCTCTTTCCTGTTCTATTAACCCCTTAACCCCTACTGTATATGTAGACGATCATTGTCTGCAGAGCTCAGCTTTTCTGTATCCATGGAAGTATTCCCGAGTTCAGACCCTCATAAAACCTGATTTAAAGAAAGGTTCTTTGGGAAGATCCATTTTCTAAAATCTGAAAAAAGAGCTTCCACTACAGAAGAGACAAAGGCATCTCAAGAGGAATCTAAAGAAGTCCTCCATGGATTTCTAAATGAGAGCAAATAAACTCATTTGGTGGTAACCATGAATGACGTCTTTTCTCACTTTCTCATAGAAATTTGCACAATCAAATTTGTACAGGAAAGATGCTTCTTAAAACAGTACATATTTTGGAAAGTGACATACAGAAATATAAGGTAAATATTTCCCTTGCACATATGTGCTAGTCATTCCCAACTCTAGGGGGCGGTGCTCATCTCTGTTTCAAAGCCGAAAAGCCAGCGCTGTCCGAAGATGTCTCCATGGTCATGTGGCCAGCATGACTAAACACCAAAGGTACATGGAACACTGTTACCTTCCCACCAAAGGTGGTCTCTATTTTTCTACTTGCATTTTTTACATGCTTTCAAACTGCTAGATTGGCAGAAGCTGGGACAAGTAATGGGAGCTCACCCCATTACGTGGCACTAAGGATTCAAATCGCTGAACTGATGAACTTTTGATCGACAAGCTCAGCATCTTAGCCACTGAGCCACCACGTCCCAAATATACAAATACATTAAAGAAATATTTTCAGAAAAGGTGCATGTAATAATGTGCGCCTTGGAGTGGGTTGTTCCAATATTCTTGTGCTTATTCTTTTTATTCCAAAATGCTTAACGGATGATTGTAAATTGCTTTTTTAATGAGAAGTGGTTTAGAAATACTTTTAACAAGTTATTAACTGAATATTAGATGAAATTGATGCTACCAAATATGGATGTTTCAAGCTTGCATTTCTTCTATAAGTATGGGTATCCTTGACTTACAACAGTTCATTTAGTGACCGTTCAAGTTACAACAGCACTGAAAAAGTGACATGAATGTTTTTCACAGTTTATTGTGGCCCGTACGTGGCCTGTGTGGCTGGTGGCTGATTCGGACAGCGAAGAGGCTGGTGTGATGCTGCGCCAGCAGCCTGTGCAGCTGGCACTCGAGTCGGACAATGAGGAGGCTGGAGAAGATGTGGTGCCAGAGGCGGGGATTCAGCCAGGGCCTTCAGAACCTCCAGAAGCTTCCATGGGTGAAGAGGAAAAGGAGGAGGAGCCTCTTTTTGCTGCAGGGGCGCGCAGAGCTGCCAAAAGGCAGGAGTGGCTCCTCAGGAGGAGGTCTCCTCGAGAGTAAGGCTTAGGGCTAATTGGCCACTCCCTTAGCCTATTTAAGGAGGAAGGCCAACTGAAGAAATTTGCATGGAACAACTTCATTCACTCTCCTTCGTGCCTTGATCTTAGTTCTCTACAAATTGCTTCTGGGCTTTCTGCCAACCACAGTAAGATTAAGATTATTTATTCTTTAGATTCTTGCAGGCTGTTAAGAAAGTTAATTAACAGCCTTTGTTTGAAAAAAAACCCTGTTTAATTTAGTAAACTAAGGTTTGTACAGACTTTGTGTGTGCTGCCATCTTTGGGGTCCGTAGCTGGGGCAGAACACAGTTATGACCTTTGCAGCGTCCCCATGAACATGTGATCAAAATTCAGATGCTTGGCAACTGGTTCATATTTATGACCGTTGCTGTGTCCCGAGGTCACGTGATTCCCTTTTGCGACCTTCTGACAAGCAAAGTCAATGGGGAAGCCAGATCCACTTAACAACAGGGTTACTAACTTATCAACTGCAGTGATTCATTTAGCAACTGAGACAGGAAAGGTCTTAAAATGGGGCAAAACTCAATTAACAAATGTCCCACTTAACAGCAGAAATCTTGGCCCTAACTGTGGTCGTAAGTCGAGGACTAGCTGTACCGCCAAATAAATGAATAGAAGGGGAAGATATACTAAAAACTAAGAATATCACCACCGTGATAAGTGCTAAGAATTGCAAGGAAGAGGAATGACGTATTTTCTTCCTCTTCTTTTTGAATCCGTACACAACTGGGCAGATAGGATATTTCTAGTTATTTCAGCCCTGACTTTCTTAAAGTGCCGGTCCACTCAGTAACTCATGAGAGGGACACTATTGCTGTTCCCATATTCCCCTCCCATCTGGCACAAAACCCATCCTTGTTCTTACCAGCCAGTCTTTCTGCCAGCGTGAGGGCATGCACAGAGGGTCTGTAATCAGGTGCATGCTGTGCTTGCTGTGCTGCTTGTTGGTGCAGGTTATACATCGCGCTCAAGGAATTCATGGCGTGGAGAGAATAGCCATTCACTCCATAGTGCTGCATGGTGACATAGGACCTGAAACAACGGAGAAATGAAACTGATTGGAGGGTTGTTGTTGAGGCAAAGTATGGATACAAAAGAAAAACAAGAATGCTGAAAGAAATAGAGTTGAATCTCATATTGGACTCAGGGTCCCTTTTTCTGCTTGGAGTTCAAAGGATACGTGTTTCATCTTTAATGCCCCGTCCATCTATGGATCAGGCAATCATAACAGCAACATCTTACTTCCGAGAGCAAGATGGGGTAAATGTAATATAGAGAAACACAATTATCCCTTGCACTGAAGTACTGAGGTGAACTGTTTAGAATGATGGATTGGGAATGGGGAGATCATTTCTAAACCATATTCTGTTGCTGGAGGATACAGGTTCTGTTTCAGCCTAACCTACCTTGTATGGTTATTTTAAAGATTAAATAGATAACCCAGATCCCTGCACAATTTCCTGAGTTCTACAGAGAAAGGAGGAGATATGACAGGCATGTAAGAAGCCAAAGAAGGAGATCAATATCACCGTGTTGCCGTTAAGAATATTCATCTTCAGGTTTTCTTACCCTCCTATGCCTTTCCATGGGATGGCCAGTTCTGTTACCTCCCTCCAGATCATTGATTTTAAAACTTGGTATCTTTAAGAGGTGGACTTCAACTCCCAAAATTGGAGAGTCTTGGATAGTACAGTGGTCTAAAGCCCTGTTATTAACATCAGCTGCCTGCAATTATTGCAGGTTCGAATCTCACCAAGGCTCAAGGTTGACTCAGCCTTCCATCCTTTCTAAGGTAGGTAAATTGAGGACCCAGCAATAAATAAGCTGACTTTGTAAATATACAAAAGTATGAAGGCTATTGCTTAGCACATTGTAAGCCGCCCTGAGTCTCCGGAGAAGGGCGGCATATAAATCAAATTTTAAAAAAAAATTCCCTAGCCACCCCCCTAGGAGTTGAAGACTATGCATATTAAAGTTGCCAACTTTGAAAGGCACTCGTTCAGTGACTCTCAGAATTCTGAGTTACCTGGAGTCCCGTTTAGATTTTTTCCCCCTTTCCTTTTGACTGTTTTTGCAAAACTAAGTAGTAACCTTTATATTTGATACAGAAAGCACCCTTTTGCTTGTTCAGAGAAAATACAGGTGGCAGACTGAACTTGAAAAATTAATTTATGATCACTTTCAAAATAGAAACATCTATTTTTCTGCAAACAGTAATATTACTTTTCACCTCTAACCTTGGTTCATCAGTGTGCTTTTAAAAACTAGAATTTAAGGTCTACTTGTCAAATCTTCTGCATTTCATAAATGAAATCTATTTCATTTGAAATATAAATTTTATAAATTTGCGAGGAATAAATGAAATACACCAGAGTTTTATAACGCATGCTTGAGAAACCATTCTCTACAAAAGTACTATTCAAAATAAGTATGGTGCATTCTAACCAAGGTGTAGTTTAAAATCTTAAACATTTTCTACCCAATCCTATTGGGACTTAATGAACTTGATGCATGTGATGAAGTTTTCATGTAGTTACCGGTAATATAATTTGACTTTTGCTATGGGAGAGAAAGCTGTAACTGATATTGTTACCATCTTTCCAGTAAGAGATTCGGGATGTATAAATTGTCTTATTTAGACAATTGATGATCTTCAGAATTGCTACTTTTAAAATGCTATTTTTATGTTTGTGTGATTTCCTCCAAGGTTACAACTTCCAAAACATTGACGTAAGAATGAAAAGAAACACACTGAGAGCAAGACTGAAGCTTTGGGTATTTGCCTGCTGTCGGCTACTGAATATTATTTGTGTACTGCTGAGAGAGAAAGTATCACTAGATATAGATTTCGTCTCTAGCCAGTCATCTTATATTTTCCAACACCGGAAAATAGGTAGCCTCTAGCTGTAGCAGTCATTTTATTCTTGAAATCCAGCCTCTCATAATCTTTCCTTGCCATTTTGGGTCTTTCCATATTAGGGAGATAGAAAGTAGCTTTCTGTCATTCAGCTGAAACCACTGCTCAGCTATTCTGGATGATGGTCCTGCAAGACCCTTTTCAATAATTATGGCATAAAGTTCCATCTGCACATAATAAAAGACTTATGAAAACTGGACAGAGGGGCTGTTTTTTGCTCTTTCCTCTGTGTTTTCTTTTGCCCTATAGATCATAGCTGTCAACATCTTATTCCCAATATTATACTTTGTATGGCTTGTAGACAGATTTTATTCTTTATGGTCTGGTCACAATCATGTACTTTCTGTTTCTGGAAGAAACAGGGGCAGGAGGGAAATGCAAGAAAACAAATGGCTCCCTTCCCCCATAAAATGTTAACAACAAGGCATCGATGGCTGGAAAAAAAAGGTCACACTATATATACCGACAGTGAACTCACTTCCCTGAACCTAATCACAACATCTTCATTTATATGAGAGGGAAAGAGGGTGGGAGAAGGAGAATCAAGTCAGGGAAATGTCTGCTTTTGCAGAGGTGCAGGGATTTTTAAAAAAAAGTTAACCAAGAACCAATGAAATCCATCCATGCATAGCAATCACAGAAAATTTGAACATCTCTCAAAAATAATTTTATTTTTAGTTAATTTATTTTGCATATTTTTTGTCTCAAGACAAAGTACATGGTTAGATCTGTGAACATGCAGATCTAAATCTAGGTTTCCTTAGATTTAGTCCAACACAACTTTCTTTACACTTCACAGAATACTTATCAATGTTTCCAAAACAAGAGATATAATCCTAGAAAAATGCTCTTAATTCCAGTATGATGAAGCTGTCAATGTATCAAGTTAGTGATGTTAAAAAACAGCCAATATTCAAAACATACATTGTTCATCTATTCCTCCTTTCATTTTAAAAAGGTGAAGAGATCATAATGATTCTCGTGTCAATTTTGAATTTGACAACTTTTCTACAATAGTGCAATAGAATGCCCAGTTTTGATCATTTTTGCTCTGTATGTAGTGTGAAAGAATCGGACTCCGATGAACAACATTCAGAGAGATTAAAAATGCTCACGAACATTTGACCAGCCTTCTGCACATAAGTGCATAATAGTCAGACACCACCGCATAGTTCGGAATTACTCTTTCAAAAATGTCTATTCCATTTAATGATTTAAAAAATGTATCCAACTTCTTTAACCATCAGGTAGCTAGCCAGCAACATCTAACTATTAAAGCCCCAAAGAAACAAACGAACAAAACAGAATCGAAAGGAACAATTAATAGATGATGCCCAGTGAGAGAAATAAAAGATACACTTGTTTAGAGACACGCCATAAGGGAGTATTCCTTCAGCAGGAAGTTGCACAATCACAATGTGATACACACACATAAAATTATCTGCTGCACTTTAGGGGTTTACCTGAGTGGGCAGGTATAGCTGTCTGAATTGGGGATTAAAACCAGCTGGTGCAGTGATTTGTGAAAGTTAAAGGTAAAGGTAAAGGTTCCCCTCGCACATATGTGCTAGTCGTTCCCGACTCTAGGGGGCGGTGCTCATCTCCATTTCAAAGCCAAAGAGCCAGCGCTGTCTGAAGACATCTCCGTGGTCATGTGGCCGGCATGACTAAATGCCAAAGGTGCACGGAACACTGTTACCTTCCCACCAAAGGTGGTCCCTATTTTTCTACTTGCATTTTTTACGTGCTTTCAAACTGCTAGGTTGGCAGAAGCTGGGACAAGTAACGGGAGCTCACCCCATTACGCGGCACTAGGGATTCAAACCACTGAACTGCTGACCTTTCAATCGACAAGCTCAGCATCTTAGCCACTGAGCCACCACATCCCTGTGAAAGTTACCCACTGATTAATATCTGAGAATGGCTGTATGTACATTCAGGTGGCTTTCCTATCAAAAATTGTGCACAAGGCTAGCTGAGAAACCTTCTGCCTTCCCTGTGGTTTCACAAGGCTTGAAGCATCACAGCGAAAGCCGATGAATCTGAACAACATTGTTCTCTTCTCTGAAGGGGCTGTCCTTTTTGAACAGGATGGCAAACTATTTTTTGGACTAGTTGAAATATTCTGAACAAATCTTAAAAAGCAGCCTTCTCTAGGCAAGTTTGAACTTTCAAGACTCTGAGAAAAGTAGACCAGTAGTAGAACAAACCTGTCTTCAGATTTCTAGGCAGACAAGACTCATGTAAAACTTTGTTGTTGGATGTCATTAGTTTGTCTAACATTATGCAAGAAGTAGAAGACAATCTCAGCACCCGGAGGTAGAGAACACACCCACTTAAGTGTGTAAAGTAAAGAACAATTAGCACTTAGGACAAATTTCTATGAAGGAACTTTACATCTTTACCTTGTGGCTGTGACAGATTACCTTTAAACTTTGTCACCTATATTTACTTCTGGTTTCCTGCTGATTCAAACAAGGAATGGGGAACAAATGAAACCCTTATTTTTATTCTTATATTTTTAACTCCAGATAGATCAGGGCAATGTAATGAGATTCTCTAATGTTCACAATAGTTCTGTGAAGCAGGTTAGGCTCAGAAGGGTGATAAGTCTAAGGTTACCCAAAAGAAGGCAAAGTTTGCACTTTTTTAAAAATCTGGACTGCCCTAATCATTAAGTTCATGTTCTAACTACTAATTGGCTAAATAATATACCGTAAATGTGGAGATGGAAAGACATCATGAGCAGTGGTGGGTTGCTACCGGTTTGCCCCAGTATGCTACCGGTTCGCCCGGATTGGGCGAACCGGTAGTAGCGGCAGCAGGAGGATCCACCCACCCACTTAGACACTTCTGCACATGCGCAGAAGTGTTGTGCACATGCACAAGTGCACGCCCACGAATGTGTGCTCATGAGCGAACTGGTAGCGACGGGTTTTGAAACCCACCCCGATCTCGATAAGCAAAATAAATCCGAGATATATTCTAAGAAACTCATTTTATTGTAAAGAAAATTAAAAAAACATCTTACTGGCTAATTAGTTATATTTTGGCAGCATTCCTGCCGGATCTCTTGGCAGGCGGACAAAAGAAAAGTTAGAAGGAGAGGTGAAGGAATGTGGACATGCGCAGTTAGCTTAAAGATAAGAGTCTGAGCATCTATGGTAAGTGTTAGCGTTCAAAAAGGCACAGCTGGCAAATAAAAAAAAAACGCAGTGACACTCATGAGTGAACAGGAGAAACAGGAGTCAAACCTGAATAGAAAATTCGTTAGAGATGAAGAAATGTTTCTGAACTGAATAGATAACTTGACAAAGTTACAACTTTTTCCTGGGAGATTTGGAGGGGACTCTTACACACTATCAGAAAGAAAAGATCTATCTTTTAAAAAAGAAGAGGAAAATTAACCGTCAGCTTATTGCATCTTTAAACAAAGCTTGGCCTGAAAAAAACCCTTCGGTGACACGACACTTTCAAGTAATGGGTTGGTCACTAAAGGATTGTCTATAACCGTGATGGCAAACCTATGGCACACATGCCAGAGGTGGCACGCAGCACCCATTCTGATGGCACGCAAGCTGTTGCCCCAGTTCAGCTCTGCCACGCATGTGCACATGCCTCCAGCTGGCCAGCTGGTCTTTGGGTCTCTGCCCCACATGCAGGGGGGCACATGTAGGGCTGTGCACATATGCGCAGGGGTGGGGCACATGAACATGCATGGGGCAAGGTGCATGCAGGGGACCATGCGCACATTGCATTTTGGGGTTTTGGGGCTGCGCGCATTTGCGCATGTACACGCACACTTTGGGCACTCGGTTCAGAAAAAGTTAGCCATCACTGGTCTATAAGATAGGTAACATGATCAGATGATGAATATTTTTTTTAAAATAAATTTTTATTAGAGTATAAATATTAAAAAGAAAAACATAACATGACAAACACATGACATACACACAACAAACATTTATACAACATATAAACAAAAAGAGATTATATTTCCTTCTTAAGCATTATTTCAAAGTGACATTCTACTTCATATATATTTCTTCACCTCTCCTTAATCTAATCACATTTTCTATACCGGTAATATTTGCCCGATGATGAATATTTTAATGAGGAGATTGAATCCTTTTCTTCAGGGTCATTTAAGTCTAGGAAACACGTGATTTAACACATGGGTACATAATCTAAAAAAAGCAGGAATGCATTACACAGAGCCATTCCAAATGTGGCTAATAAAAAGTACAATTTTCAAAATGAGAATAATCAGATTAACTATTTTGTTGATACCATTTTCTATTCATTGGGTTTAACTATCAATGACATGACATTTAATTTTTACTATGGCCCCACGTCCTTTCTGACATCTGCCTTAGGAGTGCTACCCCAAAGGTGAAGTGTTGTCTTCAGTCTAAAAAAGGTCATAGATCTGTGCTTTTAAAAAGGACTGGCTGAAAACATTCCTGAGATAGTACCAGGTTTAAAACATGAGTGTATAAACCTGCAGAAGCACAATCCTTATTCCTGAAAAAACAGGCCAGGATCAGAGATTTCATACTGCATGTAACTCATCATCAAATCTCTCCCCCATATCTCCCTATTTCATTTTAAATCTTTGATGTTCCTCCTGTTAACAGCTCTTTTGCTAAAATGAAAGGAGAATTGTTTGTTGATTAGAACCCATATAAGAATGTAATAAAGAACTATTTTCTTAGAGCCATTCATTTCTTAGAGATGGAGACAAACTGAATCATGCTCAGGCACATTTAACTTCCCATTTACCTCCTTGCCACATTCCAAGTAGAATAAATTAAATATTTAAAAGACAGTGTGCAGCAAATTTCTTGTAAATGGTAGAGGCCATTTGTCAAGCTGCTACGGTGTTTTGCAAGCTGTCGAATTGTGCTTACATTGGTTAAAATAATCTTTATATTTCATTAAGCAACCAAATAAGCTGATCTTCCCCACTGGCTGTATAGATGGCTTTAATTTTCAAAATCTGCAAATGCATCTTTTATGTCGTTTGGTGGCTGGAGGGCATTGGTAATGCTGCAGCCAATTGGAGAATAAGCAGGGGCATTTGATTAGGCGGTGTATGATATAAATTAACATTGTGCAGTGAAAAAGAGCATATCTTAAGTTGTCCTTGGCACATTGGGGGATTGATCCTTCACCTCTCCATTAATAATGACTGCTACTCTTGTATCCGTTTTCCTACAAATGGGAATAAGAGGAAAACATCACTAATAAATCCAGATGATGTTTATCATCACTGATGTTTGATGATGAGGATGAGGATGATGAGGTTGATGATAGCATTGATAACATTACCCAGTCAGGTAATGAAACTCTGCAAGGGAACAACCAGCTCATAGAGCACCAAGGGCTCCAGAGTCCAAGTCCAGATAAAATGAGAATGAATATTGTGATGTTAAATGAACAGACTGGATAAGAGTTATGCAACTGTGAAAAAGACCCTTAAATATTGAACAGCTTGTCTCCATATCATTCAGCAGCCAGAGCAGGCAGGAGTGCATGGGAGGATCCATGAGAGAATTGTAATTCTCCAGGGGCTTGGTGGTGAAAAGTGGGTATCTAAAGTGTGCTGTGGAAGGAAGAGTGCCCCTTATGCCAACCGGAAATTCATCATCAAGGTTGTTGCTGATGTGAGTAACCTCTAGGGTTGGGCATCTTTTTCTCATATTCTGCTTTTGATCAGATAAGAAGCTGCTTGACGAAATAAAAGGCGAAGAATTTGAAAAGGGAAGGTATGCTTCGTGGAGGTATGATATATATAATTTATTTCAGCATCATTCTTTTGAAGGCACGGGCATACTAATTCATTAATTGGATGTTTCTTTATTTCTCTTGCCGGTACGATGTTTTTTGTTGTAATTGTTTCCAGTATTTTAGTGGTGACACTTTTTCCTTATTTTTTTCTACTGGTTTTCCTTCAATCTGAGCAACATAGAATATTTGCTGAAATCAATCCATCCTCCGGTTTTATCTGTTAGCTGCTAATGCCAGATTATCTTCCTATACAATTAATTCTAATCAGCATGTTTTGATTTGTGATTCACTGAGAAAGCATCACCCCAGAAGCATTTACAAAAAGTATAAAGGGTACAATTCTCCTGTGTTCAAGGTCCAGTTATTACCCTGCAGGATGTTTAGTTAAAATATGACTGAAAAATCACCTTCTTCCTGTTCTTCCTTCCTTCCTTCCTCCTTCCCTATCAAATATTTCAGCCTTATTATAAATTAATCTTACCTGCCTTGATGAAAATCCATCCTTCCCTCCCTCCCTCCCTCCCTCCCTCCCTCCTTCCTTCTTTCCTTCCTTCCTTCTTTCCTCAGATATTTCAGCCTTATTATAAATTAATCTTACCTGTCTTGATGAAAATCCATTCTTCCCTCCCTCCCTCCTTCTTTCCTTCCTTCTTTCCTTCCTTCCTTCCTTCCTTCCTTCCTTCCTTCCTTCCTTC
>WNWU01000004.1:21701061-21718441 GCA_012654045.1 Ptyas mucosa
TCCTTCCTTCCTTCCTTCCTTCCTTCCTTCCTTCCTTCCTTCCTTCCATATTTCAGCCTTGTTGAATGATTCTTACCTGCCTTGATGAAAATCCCTCCCATCATTTAAGCATGGAACCACATTCCATTTCTGGCCACCTTATCACATATGCTGCTGCCAGTGCTTCTATAGACCAATTATGCCTCCCCATAACTACTTTGACTTTAATATTTTAATAGTAATTAAATGATCTGAGCCACAAAAAAGGTGCAGTTTTATAAGTTCTGAATACTTACCAATTCTGTAATTCGCTGAGCTTCAATAATCCCTGATATTTTCATTCTCCATTAGGGAAGGACGTTTTTTTCAGCACAAAGACTTAATGTCACCCTTGGATTAATTTCAAAAGTCCTCACAGAGCAAACTATACCCAAACTATGACAAGAACAATCTCCTTCACCTGTTAGAACCTGCTGGGTGCATGTGGCGAAAGTAAATACTGCAAAAAGAAATGGGGGCTGGGATGGGCCAGAAACAGAGCAGAAAGAAAAGTCTACACTATGTTGGCTGTAATCCACAGCATTGGAACCCCCAAAGCCTTAAGATAATGCTGTGGCCTTCAACAGAATTGTTTCTTCATCCTTGCCTGCTATACAAGATAAACATTACTCTCACTATATTATCCTTTTTGTTTGTAAGTGAAATACATATTCCACTTAGAGACATCAGTCACCATACACATGCAGTGACAGTTTCTTACATGTCTGGAAGGGCTCTAAATAAATTATTTCTGCAAGATGTCTTAAATTTTTCAGGTGTAAAGTGTCCACAATTCCCATAATATAAATGATTTCTGAGCCCTAATTTAAGTTCTCTGTTCCTCAGAGGATAGTTGATATCTCTGGAAACATTCCCTATTATAACATTCATAGGGAGATAAATCAGATTTACAGATATCCCTCAGATTCACCCGGACTATATATGTACAATAAATCAGGGTTCAAAAGATTTCCCTTTAAGGTATGAAACAAAGTTGCAGAGGTAAAGAAGACATTAGATTGGTTAAACAATTTTAAATTTCAGTATATTTTAGATAATTATTAAATTTATATCCCACCACAATCAGTAAATGATCGGCAGTACACCAACAAATACAACATTAAATATCCACTGTACAAAACAATGAAGTGTTTATGGTATAACAAGATAGTCATCAAAAATAGCAAGATTCACTCTAAACCAAGAACATCACATTAAAATTCACATGAAGACATCTCAATTATGAAGCTAAAAGAGCCCTCCTGAAGAACTCTCTCTTAGCCAACTTCCAGAATGCTGTCACTGTTCAGTCTAAACTTAGGAAAAGTTAGCAGCTCAGTGATATGGGAGGTTCAAGAAAAAGAGGTTCTGAATCTGAAGCGGTGGTGGGTTGCTCCCGGTTCGGCCCGGTTCTCCTGAGCCGGTAGCAATGACGATATGACGTCACCGAACCGGTTCTGCTCCCCCGCCCTCCGCACCCCCACCCACCCACCCCCCGCATTATTCTTACCTTTTATTTGGTCCCACCCCCAATCTATTGCTGCCTCCTGAGTCCCAGCTGATGGCTAGAGGGAAAAAACTGTTTAAACTCTTGCCATGGGCTTCAAAGGGCTGCCCTACAGCTGATCAGTGTTAAAAGAAAACAAATGGGTAGACCAGTACCTGCAAAAAATAAATGGGTAGATCGGTACAACTCTGCAAGCAGTTAAAAGCCTGGTAGACCAGTACCTCTGCTAAATCCTAAATAATTGTCACATGACCATCAAGCCACGCCCACAAAATAAGCCACACCCACAGAATCGGTAGTAAAAAAAAATTAGAACCCACCCCTGATCTGAAGGTATTTTGGCACCTTAGAATCCAATATTGTCTGATCTTTGGCTTTTAGCAGGTTTTTTCCAGTTTAATAGGGCAATGAATAAATAGATCCTGACACACTTATGCTGATTATTTTAATATATTACCCTAAAAAGAGCCCCGGTAGCGCAGTGGTTAGAATGCAGTATTGTAGGCTAACTCTGCCCACAGCCAGGAGTTTGATCCTGATCTGCTCAACCTTCCATCCTTCAGAAGTCAGTAAAATAAGGACCCAGATTGTTGGGGGCAATATGCTGACATTGTTAACTGCCCAGAGCGTGTTGTAAAGCACTATGGAGCAGTATATAAGTGCTATTGCTATTGCTAATTATGGTTGAGTTATTCAGAAGGCTTCAATGATATAATTGCATTTTCTTTCAAAAAAAAATAATTTTTTGTCTTACAGTCCAATTTGCATTACTCTATATAGTGACCATTTCTGAGGAACCCAGCATGGGTTGCTCCTATTCTTCTGCCAAAGTGTCAATTTTTCAGGTCTAATATATTGACTACATTTGAAACCGTCCTGCCTTGGCCACTGTGAATGTTTACAAAAGCCCATAAGAGCTCCTGTTTAGAATCACCATCTCTGGTTTCTTTGGCACCTATATTTTATGGGGAAATCCTATGAATATCTATTCAGAGGTAAATCCTGCCCAGCTCAATCAGATTTGCTTATTGATGCAGAACAATGACCTCATATTAGAATTCCAGATGTTTCCACTTTGAAGTAAATCCCACTGGGTATCTTTCTACTCATTCCTTTCCATTTACCCAGGTAAAAGTGGCTGTAATTGCAGCCTTAGGTCAAGGTGCTTTCCGGTCAAAGATCAAGTGTGTCTAGTCCCTGTATACAAAGAGGTAGAGGGTGGGGTGGGTTGCATAACAACAAAGGAGCTACGAGCCTTTCCTTGTCTTTTTTAAGACGTGTAGAATAACATCCAGGTTAACAATGCCCTACTGCTTTGTAGATGGGCTGGATTACAGCTCCTGTCATTCGTAGCCAATCCTGCCTGACAATGTGTGGCAAAGAGAAAGGTTTCATCAATGTGTAACATGACCGATGGGGGAAGAGGAGAATTAGAGAAAGTGATCCATAGCAAAAGAATCAGGGTAGAAGAGAGACGGAAGTAGGCAGGACGAAAATGTCCCCCTTGACCTCTGAATCCTATGCAGGGAGCCATTCTCCAAAATCTGAGAGAGAAACAAGATAAACCAGTGAGTGCAGCCAGAGAGAAAAACATAATAATTCCTATATTTAAGTATAATTAACATAAAGTTAATCCAGTGCAGTAGAGTTGGCATTACTGCTCTTCATGTGTTTAAGAATCTCCCCTTTTGTTACCTTTAAAATTACAATGCAATAGCAACTCAGTCTACGGTTTTTTTTATTTTTCTTGTTTGGCAAAGGAAAGATTTTCATGAAAAGAAGTAGTAGCAAAGGTAATTGCAGCTAAACACATTTAGTAGGATAGATGTCATTAGTAGGCTGGGTGGGGGAATATTATGTTGCATTTGGGATTCTAATTCCGTACATTTCTAACGCCTCTAGAAGCAGATTAAACCAGATTAAAATTTTAAATTGTGAGTGAGTTTGTGTGTGTGTGTGTTCTCACAAAGACGGAAGGAAGAAACAGTCACTTTAGTTATGAGGTTGGGGCCAGTGGTGGGATTCAGCCAGTTCGCACCACTTCGGGAGAACCAGTTGTTAACTTTCTGAGCAGTTTGGCAAACTGGTTGTTGGAATAAATCATTAGGGCAGAGAACCGGTTGTTAAATTATTTGAATCCCACCACAGTTATGTTGATACAACAGGCGTGACTTCCAAACAAATGTGCAAGTAGGTACAGGTATGACCACAATTGAGCCCAAAATTTCTGTCGCTAAGCGAGACATTTGTTAAGTGACTTTTGCCCCATTTTACAACCTGTCTTGGCACCTTTGTTAAGTGAATTGATATAGATGTTAAGTTAGTAACAGAGTTGTTAATTGAATCTGGCTCCCCCCATTGATTTTGCTTATCAGAAGGTTGCAGAAGGTGATCACATCACCCTGGGACACTACAACCATTGTAAATACTATAGGAGTCAGTTGCCAGATACCTGAATTTTGATCACATGACCATGAAAATGCTGCAATGGTCATAAGTCACTTTTTCAGTGCCGTTGTAACTTCGAAAGGTCACTAAATGAACTGTTGTAAGTCGAGGACTACCTGTACATATATGTAGCTATATGCACTCGCACTTGTAGATGAGGATATATATATATTGGAGAAGGTGGGAGAGAGTTGCGTTTTTGCCTGGTACAACCTATATCTCATTCTCAAATTTTGGAGGGAGACAAAAAAAATTTTTTTTTTTACTGAATCACACACTTCAAGGAAAATTAGCTATAATTCAAAGAACATTCAAACCAATTCACATGATTTCCTATCACAAATTGATGTCCATTCCTTTCAATAGGTTTTAAGAATGGGTGGTGTAGTCTAGATCATGGCAGTAGGCTATATACATGAATGCATATGCATTTTACTCCTCTTCCTCTCCTTCTCCTTCTCCTCCTCCTCCTCCTCCTCTTCCTCCTCCTCCTCTTCTTCTTCTCTCTCTCTCTCTCTCCCTCCCCATAAAAATTAGGGTACAAGAAGTCCCTCCACATGCACACACAGAATATCAAAGTGATGAAACAATCAATTTTTACATCTTCACTGAAATCAGTGTCTTCCACTATCTTAAAACATGGACTATAATTTGGAATTATGGGTAATCGGGTCTTCCAATTTACTAAGGCTTTGGCTTGGTCTGTGTGCAAATTTCTATAACAGTCCCAATCGAATGAAATGCCACAGGATGTTTAAAGGCATGCAACTTTATTACGGACCATAAACGCAAGAGTCTAAACTACTACTTTTTTGATATTTCCTCTTTCAGATCTGGGTATCTGAAATGAATGCCTGTTCTAGATGTCCTCTATCCGGTGTCTTCAAGATATTTGCAGAGAGTTCAGCTACAAATTTCATCGTTCCCAGATAGCATAGCCATTGGAATTCTGTGAATTCTGTTTACACCTTTGAATGGCACTTAGAAGGCAACCTCATTCTCAAGTCAATTGGAAGTGTACCATGGTCATATCTGGAGGCATTTTCCAGGAATCTTCTCATGTAAAGTAAAAGAGCATCAGTAATCTAGGAATTGAACTTTTTGGTTTGGGCTTATTCTGCTCCTTTTAGGTACTATGCAAGGACTTTTATATTCCTAGTTAGGAAAAAAAAAGTCTGAATAAATATTAGATAAAATATGTAATTAAGCCCATATAAACTCGATTTAATTGGCTAACTGAAATCTTGACAGAGCATTAGTTGCTGGACAGATGGTTCAGTTCTGCCCTACTGACATTCTTCTCCAAATAGTTCCCCATATTGCTATTAGTCTGACCATTAATTGTGGTCTCATCGTTGCATAAATTTGTAACAATAACATGGAGTTCCAAAGAATCAAAATGAACAAGATGCATTTCACTAGAAATCCAAGCAAGATTTTAGATAAATAAAACATTTCACATGGTGCTAGATGGGGAGGCAGTTCCTGTGTCCTTTCCGGAAGCTATTGTGCGCATTTCTGTAAATATAACAACTTCAGCACACATGGTGTCTCTTTAGTCATGAATCCTAAGTGTGCATACATGGATTTTTACATATCCTCATTGAAAGTGAACCTGACCTTGCCTTCTATAGGCAATGGGGTTTCCTTGGATTTAAACTAATTTCCCCCCCAGAAATCAAAGTGATGAGCAATGCACCATAACACATGTTCTATATTAATTTTCCTCAAACTGGCACACGCCAAACATTCATATACACCACTAGGAATTATAGGAGTGTGGTAGGTGACAATTGGAGGAAGGTTCACAGCCCATGCGTTGCAATACTGATGGCCAACACAAGCTGAACATTTTCTGTAACATACCTAGAAATCTCCACAATGTTTGGGATATTCCTTGAAGAATACAAGCAATTACTTTTGTTAGCAGTTATGAATAGCAAAACTGTTGTACAAGCATGAAATCTCTCATGTGGGCAACAGACAATCTACATTGAATCTCTAGATAGAACGTCCTCGTGTGCTTTGTTAATTCAGCTGCTTTTATGCAAATTTGAATTTGGTTATTCAAATTTGACTTATAGGACAAGGGTATTAAAAAGTTATGGGAGAAAATTAAAAAGCACACCCGGCATTGTGACCGTTTCATTTTTAATTCTTATGTCGGTTTCCGTCTGGCCTCTCAATTCTAACAATTTATGTAAAATTGTTGTGCTTGTGTCTTTTGTTGAATTCTTTAATTTGTTTCTAAGAAATATAAGGAATGCCCAATTAGCAGAGATTGTTTGCTCCTTTAGTTAGCATATAATCTCTCACTTCACGAAATCTGCTTTGTAAAAGTACCATGAAAGAGGTTTCAGGAAATAAATCACTGTCTTTTATGGATATCTGCCTATAATAATCAAGTGTAAATAGGCAAAACTGTACTGTAGTACAGTAACATTAAAGTAAAAATTAAGTGAGACTTAGACACTCTTTCTAATAGTGATTACCTCAAGGACTAGACTCAAACTTTGTTCTAGTTAGAAGTGTGTCATCAAAATTAAGGGGTCTATTGGAAATATGTCTAACTCTGGCCGAAATCCCAAATATTTAAGATCAGAATGTAGGTTGGTCCAGAAATCAACTAAAGGAATTTACACCTAACAAACATGGAAGAAAAGTAATTCTTAGCAGCCAAGGATTTTGAAAACTGGAAAAAATTGGCTGCAGCAGGATGAATCTGTTATGAGTATTACATAGAATCAAATGGCATGTTTTCCTTTCTATTTAGGCACAATAGTCATGTCAGTAATGCAGACATTTCAGATGAAAAGGATAATCTACTTTGCCAGTAGAGGCTTGTTTACTAGGGCAATAATTTTGCACTCCTCAGGTTTAAAATGACTGTTTTCCTTTATTTTTTTAACTTAAGTTTTATTTGCCCCCAGCCACCTCCTTTATATTTATGTGAATCAGATTGTTCCTGTCTTCACATTTGTGATTAAACACTCAGCTGTACATTTACTAGAAGCCTGCTATCTTAGGATCTATTAAGGAGATGGTCTATATGGGTGGAATTAGTATTATTACTTTGCATTTTTTTTTAAAAAAGGCTCTGCGTTTTATATATTGATTTAAAATATGGATTAGGTCCAATTTCTTGGATTAAAATGAATATGGTACCACAATCTTAATCCTAGTTTCTTGCAAGTAAATTCCATTAATATCAGAGAGCGGATTAAGGTATGCAGTCTGTGTAGTAAACAGGATATTGTTCTTTTTCCAAAGAGAAGCAGAGTAATGTCCTAATCACATATTTCCTTCTGTTGTATATTGAATGGGCAAAAGTCACCCTCAAATAGAGCATTTTTAGCAGTTGATGGGCAGAAACTTGTTTTTATATTGAAATGGAACACTCTGTCCATATGTAGCAATATTTTTATTTTGTCGTGACTTCAAGTGAGTTTATTTTTTTATTCCCGGTGACTGCCCAGATTTATCCCTGCAGGTTTTTTTTGCAATATTTTTTCTGGAACTGGTTTGTCATTGCCTCTTTCAAAGACTGAGAGAAAGTGACCAGCTCAAGGTCACACAACTGGCTTTGTCCTAAGGCAGGACTAGAACTCACAGCCTCCCAGTTTCTGGCCTGATACCTTAACCACTATATCAAACAAGAGCTCTCTATAGCAATATACAGAAAGAAAAACGTACTGACACGATCAATTACAATTCGGCTGTTATCACTACATGCTTTTAAGGTTGGGATGGTAACTCCAGTGGCTTCAGCGAAAGTGCAGAGGTTTCAGGAAATAAAGTTGAGGACCAGATTATTAAAGGACAATATTTTAATATGTTTTGGTCTGGACATTTGCACTTTTAAGTATTTAGTGCAAGTGAAAATAAAGATGATATCTCCTTCTAGTCAAATCCGCCTGACATATTTATGTAGGGGTTTTTTTTTTTTTTTTGCTTTTTTTCATTTTACTTTCAGGTCTTGGCTAGCAAGGATATTTGCAGAATGTGGACAAAAAAATCAAGATAGTAGCAATGCCAGTGCGATTGAGCATGGTGTGGTTTCTGTATGCAGCCTATGTACATGAAAACCAGAGACTGTTCTTATTATACTGTCATGGCTGTCATTTTAACTTTTTTTTTAACCATATTCTGTGAGCATCCTTATAAAAGGCCACATCACTGTTTTTTCCTGGTGTTTCAAGCACCATCTAGGTCCAGCGCTGCTTATCTTTCTGAGATCACTCAAGATTGGCAACCCTATGTTAATTCCAACACAGCATTCCGACAAGTGAATGTTTCCGTTCTTTTCCATATTTCATGTGATTAACACTTGAAGCATGAAAGGCAGAAGCCTAAAAATATGGATCGGGGGGGGGGGGATCTCTGATTCCAAAATCTCAAGATTTTTTTTAAAAAAATCCATTGATATCCACGGTAGTTTTGTTACAGGAAAGCATTAATAACGTTCTGGTTGCTGTGCCCTGGTACATTTTTATATACATTTTTTTTTTAAAAAAAAGAAAAGCCACTGGTTTGCAAATCCTGCTCTAAGCAGCAGCAGCACAGAGAACTATTAAATAAGTGATGGATGGCTAAAGCGTTGCCTGTTGTGTTTGGGTATCTTAGCGCAGCTTTTTGGATTCTTAACTTCAGGCCATTCATCTCGAAGTTTGTTCCAGCAGCCAGCAGCATCCATACAGATGGATTGGCTTGTTTGGGTTTGATCAATTTGATCCTGACCCTCATACAAAAAAGTCTGCTTGTAATAGCCAGAAGTCTTCATTTGGGCTTGGACACTATGGAATGTTTTTCTCTAGCTTTTGTTATGATGTGTCTAGCGTTTAGGAGAGATTGATGACTCTAGGGATAAAACCCATTACAGTTATCCACAGGCTACAGAGACCAATGCTGTGTTAAAAATAAAAATATTCCTGGCTTCTCCCGCCAATGTCCACTTCTCCTGGCCTAAAAGGAGCCTTCTGGGTAGTCTTTATTATTGTCCCTTAAGGGCACAGCTAATAGGCCTTATGCTGTGACAGGTACCATAGAGACGCAAACGGGACAGAGAGGTTTCTGTCCTCTGATAGTTGGACCATGGAATCTCAGGCACCAGCAAGCACCCATTTAGCTATAGCTACTGGTAAGGCACATTTGTGGCGAGACTGCCAGCGTGATGTGCTTTAATAAAATCTCCTGTTAAGTGAAGCTCATGATCTTACAACGAAAGGCCTCATGGAGATGAGATATTCTGGTGAGATATCTGTGCTACTATAAAGGAAAGACAGTATAATAAGGAATCTGGAAGGATATAAATATTTTTTAGGCTTATTTCCTGCAAGGTGCTTCACGCCTGAGGGTCTCTCTTCATGTTAACCCCATGTGAATGATACTTTTGCCTGTTTTTGCTGAATTGGGCTGAGAGAGAGGTTTCCCTTGACAGAGGTAGATTTGAACCCCCCCCCCCCCAAGTTTAACACTTTAATTCATTGGCTCTATAAAAGCAAATGTGCATGATTTGTGATTGTAAGCACACTTCTGTATTTGTCCCTGAACAACCAAAATGGGCACTTTCAGCAGATACATAGTATTTTCCTGGGACCATTACAAGAAGTTGCTGGTTAGGGAGTCCTTAAGTAGTAGCTATCTTCAAATATCTGAAAGAATGTTGCGTAGAAAACGGGGCAGAATTATTCAGAGTTGTTCTAGAAGCCAGACAAGAAATCCTGAATTTACAAGAAAGCAGTTTTTGGTTGGACATCATAAAAGAGGGGGGGGGGGGGGAAATCTTCAAATGGTACAAACTGTTCAACAATGGAACAGATTGTCTCAGAAGGTGGTGGACTCTGCTCCATTGCAAGTCAGGTGCCATCTCATAGTATTGTAGTACTAGACATAGGGTTGGGATTGATGATCTCCATAGTCCCTCCCAACCCATATATTCTGCAATTCTATGAAATGGCCACATTGGGATACCTCAACCGTTCAGTTAAGATCATATTTCAACAAGATTTTATTGCGCCATGCAGATATAAAGTACCTGTTTTCATTTGTCCTTACTCCTCCATGTACTGAAGGAAATTGTCTTATCTTACCCCCTTTCAGGAAAACAAAACATTTTAAATTTCAAAAGTCTGGAACAAGTCTATGGGATCCAATCATGCATTAGCCAAAAACAGACTAGGTAGGTAAACTCTGATCTGAAAATAATTTAGTAAGTTTCAGTGACCTCCATGTGTCTACTTCAAAGTAAGCTCCGTGTATTTTTGGAGATATTAAACTTTTAATTTGGGGAACTGGCTGGCTGAGTTTTAATACTGCTTATGTACAGTCTTATTGAAATATTTAAAGGAGTTTTAGTTTTGCTCTGTCAGTCACTGATTTTTTTTTTTTAATGAAAGACTGATGAGAAAGTTCAAATATAAATGGGACACAAGTGTGTTCAGGATTGCATTGCTTTATATATCAGGGGGGGAAAAATTGATGTAACTGGAAAATATGTTAAATTGGAGACAGTATGGTTCCTTCCCGTTCTAGCATTATATAGGAAGGAAACTATTCACTTCCCATCTTTTATTCTTGCCTGTTACGTTTCCTTTAAGACTGGCCAAAGCTACCGGAAACACTTTCCTTCCTTTTCCTTATGATTCCCCCCTTGCACCTTCATTTGCTGTGAGCAAAGGGAAGGGACGGAAAAGCAGGATTGCCTTTGGGGAAACGTGGGGGTTACTTCCAGACAAAACTGTTATCCATTAACATCCAATTATCACTTGGTCCAAGCCATTAATTATAAATCAGCCCCGTAATTGGGATAATTAGCTCTTTGCCGTTTAATGTAGCGTGACTGATGCGTTTGGAGAGAATGTGACCAACTCCATTTGTTTAGTTTTAAGAAAACAATATCAAACTCATATGCTTTAATTTCAGACTTATTTCACACACACACACACACACACCCTGCCGCTGGCAATGAAGTGCGCTTCTGGGCCAATGCATTATTCTGGAGCCAAGCTGTTGATGGACATATGTCTGTTTTGTTGAGAATAAAAAGTTATCCCATGAGAACTGTCTCTCCCCTGGCTCAAAGCTAAGGATTTCCCATCACTGGATCCCTTAAAATGCCTTCCATCCTTCCAAGGTGGGTAAAATGAGGACCCAGATTGTTGGGGGAAATATGCTGACTCTGTAAACCGTTTAGAGAGGGCTGTAAAAGCACTATGAAGCGGTATATAAGTCTAAGTGCTGTTGCTATTTCTTACTTCTTCATGGTGTTGTGGGTTTCGTTTCATTTATTCTTTATCTTCATTTGGATCGTACTTACTGCTTTCTTCCCTCTCCCCCTTCCTCCTTGCCCATCCGGCAGTCTTTTTCGACGATGTGTGTGTGTGTGTGTGGGGGGGGGATTCTGAAAAAGTCCACAGAATTCTGAAAAAAATCCACAGCTTGCATTGTTTGACAGGGAGGGTTACAGGCATAGTTTTAGCCATCCTTCCTTCGCTGCACCTTGGACGCTAGCGACTGAGAGCATCCGAAGTGCATTGTTAAAAAGAGAGACTGCCAAACATCCTTTGAGCAAGGATGCTCATCAAACAGCGGCGTGCTTGAGCAGTCCGCCGCTCTGTGCCCTGTACCTGATGAACTTGGCGACGGTTTTCGTGAGATTCTCTGGATGAAAGTGAAAGGAATATAGAATCCGCCGGGAAATTCCTCTGCCTACGGAACCAGCGGGGCCCAAGACCTCATTTTTTCTCTCTATCCGCCCCGCTCGGTTGAAATCGGGACAGGCAAACCCTCCGCACCTACGGAACCTCCCAAATCCATTTTTTTGTTCCGAGCACCTTCCCCGTGCTCACACCGAGGCCCGTAGCGATAGCACTTTATATACCGCTTCCCAGTGTTTTGCAGCCCCTCTCTAAGCGGTTTAAGCCCACACACGCCACGATTTAGAAACACCTTATCCGAAACACGCAGGTACAGTACCGATGGAGGTGGGTTGAGCTTATTGGTACTTAAAATAGGAGAACGGCAGCGGAGAATACACCAAAGGGGGAAGTTGAACAATGTTAAAACGAAAAAGCGTTTTTAAAGCGATTTTTCCACCGTTGCCAAGATCACTTACACAGGGGTGTGTCTAAGAAATCACCCGAGCCGACGGAGGCTTTCCTTAACTACAGCATTCTCGAAAGGCAAACGCGTGCGAGGATCTCTACCCTCCCCTTCGGAATCGCTTGCAACTGTGAGGCTCTACAAGCCGTTTACTCTACGCTGCTGGGGGTGGCGAGGGATTCTGTCCCCGCCTCCAACCTTCGCTTGATGTCTCATTAATGAGGGCGGCTCAGAAAGCCGCATATAGCTGCGGGACATGATTAGATATTTATTACTGTCATTTACATAGGAAATTTGAAGAATCAACCAAACGGAACTGAAAGGCGGCGCGGCGGCGCTTCGTTTTGCAGCTTGTCCTGCGCAACGAAAAAGCTGGAAGAGCGCATTCGGGCGTCTTTATCCAAGGAGCGGGATTGGCCCCGAAGGAACCGGACAACGCGAAGTTCTGCTAGCTAGCTAACCAAAGAAATGAAGACTTTAAATAAATGAATGAATGAATGAATGAATGAATGAATGAATGAAAAAAAGAAACTTCAGAATGAGATGGCCAGGACCGAGACATATTTTAGGCCCCAAAGAGTTGCCATAGGATTGAAATGACAAAGCCTGCGGTGTATATGTACAGATTTGCTGAAGGCAGGATGTGCGAGAGCATCATTTTTTTCCCCCTTGTACGAAACTATCTCGCTCTCAGTTCTCTTCTCAGGTCGAGTCGAGCTGCCACGTTCTGACTAAAAGTCATTTTTTCCGACGACTCTGCTCGGACTGACTCTCGAGAAGTAACAGCAAAAAAGCAACACGTAGCCGACCTTGGTTAAATTTGCAAAGCTAAGCAAGTAGGATTAGGCCTAGATAATATCTGGATGGGAGACCACGAAGAAATCCCAAATAGTCGGGAAACAAAACACAATGAGGAATTATTTCTTTCGGTTGCTGAGAACGTGAACCTGTCCATTAAGTCTATCTGGAGTGAAGGTAGCAGTCAGCTTTTCATGAAACCGTGGCTGTGTGGAGATTACAAGTGTGCCCATGAATGGCGGGGAATGGGTAAGGGTTAGGGTTAGAGAGACGGTACAAGAAGTCAGAAATCCCTAGGAAAGAAACATGCATAGGTGAGAAGAAACATGCATCACCCATTGGGTGAGAAACTTCTAACTGGATCGCCTGCCTAGTTAAGAATAGCAATCTGGGACAGCAAACAGGATGTAAAACCTTTGAAGTGGCACCTCCCAGCCAGGTGGTCCCTGCAGCCGTTAGAGACACAGCTAGAAGCAGCTTTAAAACGACCAGGCGCAGTTCACTGCAGCGTGGGAAAGCCATTTTGATTATTTTGTATTGGGTTGGTAACCCCGGTTATTTTTCTCCTGCGTTAAACTAGGAACCAAAAATATGCCCCCCACCCCCAAATAACAAATTGTTACGCAACGGCAGTGAGAAACGCAGCGAGGGTTACGGGGTCGGGGAAGAGAGTAAGCGGGCGTGGAAACTGGCAGGGATGGGAAGAGGGACTCGCGTCGCCGTGGCAAACGAACCGGGTCACGTTCTTGAGTGAGTGACAGTTTAGTGCAGACGCTGCAAATACTCCTGCAGATAGGTACTATCCCCCTATTACTTCGCCTCTTCTTCCGCTCAACGGAATCTCTAATAAGACCCCGCTGGAGTCCCCTAAACCTTTGCTCAGACCACTTCGGTTCGAGAAGCGCAACATTTCCGCGCTCCGTAACAAGGTGCAGAAATGAGCCGATTTCTTTTTTTAGGTTCTTATCCGGGCAGAGCGCGCGCGTGGAAGGGGTGGGGTGGGGTGGGAGGACATCACCTCGGTCCCGTCAGACAGAAATCGGGATTCCAGCGCTTTATACCCGAGATTTGGGCTTTGCTGATCCGGAGTTTCCTTTCTCTTGGAGCCGGATGACAGACGGAGATTTCCACGCCGGAGGAAACGCAAGTCAGACTTCGGGAATTAAAAGTTGTCGGTCGATTGGCTCAGGCATTCCTAAGGAGAGAGGCCAAATGCTTCTGTGGCCTTTGGACTTTTTCAAGTCATGGCCTTTTCGGGAGCATTTCGCTTCTCCTTCGACCCCTCCTCGCAAGCAAGCAGACAGCTATTTGGAGGCAGATGTGTTGCGGAGCAAGTTGCTTCGAAATCCGAGAGACTCGCTTCGTCTTAAAGTCGGGAAATTCAGGCCGAGACTTCGCGTTGAACCCCAAGGGTTTCGTCCCAGGCTTACGCGATGGAAAGGGGCGTGGGGGGCAGTTGGCCGAAAATGACATTCTTCGTGGGGATCCAACCCGAACAGCTGGGAGGTATTTGTACTGGCAGGAACCAAAAAGATGTGCAAACTTTCCAGTTTCCCCAAGGCGGCATCTTTCACAACGCAGGGCAGAAGAGAATTTGGGGCTAAGTTTCTGTGGCCGGTGCTCTGCGGGTCCAAGCGTTGGGGCTTGTAGATGGAATCCCTTACTTAGAAGTGGGGAGTCCTGTGGGCACTTTGCTATAAGTGGGGAAAAAAAGATTCCCACCCACCATGCTTTGAAAACATGAGGCAGGAAATAAGTTTTGTAATGTCATACGGAGGAATTCTGAATATATATATTCTGAATATGAATGCATACACACACATATATATATATATATATCTTCTTTTCACCCAATAAACTGAGAAGGTTTCACCTCTAGGATTGCATAGCCAAACAAACAAACATCTTATTAGCTGGCCCTAATCATCTCATGTTCTACAATTTCACTTTCCTCAATTTAGCTTTTTTAAAAAAAAAAACCCTCCATCTTTAAATCAACCAGACCTATGTATATGAATTCCGTTGAAATGGCTGAGAAATGTGAGCAATTCATGTTTTGACATACGAAATTTGTTGGCCAACTTTTCCTGTACATCAACTTCCAAGAGCATTGCTTTAAATTTTCGGGAACAGGGAAAAAGACGGACTAAGAATAGTTATGCCCTTACTGAAAATAAACAGAACCTGCTCCCCTCCCACCTCTTCCTTTTCTTCAATAACTCATTTTGTTTGCTCTACTTGGATACGAACTTATTACAAAGATAATTGTTTTTAAAAGGCCTGCGCAACCGGAGCAATTGTTTAACGTTAACACTTTTTATTTGGAAAACCTGTTCCCCGTCTTCCTCAAAGTTTGGGATTGTAGACTAATTCAAACATTGTATTGGACGCCACTTACTCCGCGGCAGGTATTTTGTGTGTGTGTATGCGTGTGTGTGTGTGTATGAGCTTGTTACTTGGCAGTTAGATCCATCTTCAACAACAGGATTAAGTTTCAAGTAATTGGAGACGCAGAATGTGTTTGTAAAGACAAGGGGATCTCACGACATCACAGGCAGTATAAACGAATGCAAAATAAGAAATAAAACTTTTTTGCTTCCTGTTCTGAAACTCTCCTGCCCATACTCGCAAATATTCGTTTGCCTCGATTTAACAGAATAATGAGATTTAATACCCCACACCTATTCCCGAACTTGGAATCTCTAAACCATATAATTTTTTTTTTAAAGGTAGCCGGGATTCGGGGGATAGGGAAGAATATCCTTTGGCCAAACAATTCTTGGTGGCTTGGAATGAATTGCGGTGCGCCCTCCACGCACGCGCGCACACGCACGCCCCTCTTTCTCCCATCCTGGTCCATCCATTATCCAATGGCCCCGGGGGAGGCTGTGGCCGAGATGCATGTAGTCTCTGACTCGAATATATGCCGGCCGGATCTCCGGCCGGGTTCCGCAGCCTAATGGCAGCGCAACCTGAATTGTATTGGTCAGCCGCCAATTTATCAACCCCAGGTCACAATGCGTGTCCTGTCGCCTCGTGAATTTGTCCCGATGTGGACGGGGGGGAGGTGAGGGCCAAAGAAGAGCTGCGGGCGGGAGAGATGGCGAAGCTCCTAGGAAAGAACCAACAAAAACAGGCACGCTTCATAATTTATGGAAGGGGAGTTTTCGCCCCCCAAAATCTCGCGCTTAAGTACCAGGCGACAAGATCCATGTTGCCAAATGCTCCCTCCGCAGCCCTGCAACACCTCTGGCCACCCACTTACTTGAAAGCGAGCCCCATTCAACCCTTGCCTCAGGGGACTCGCCCTCAATTGTCTTGCCAAGATTTACGTTCGTACTCGAAACAGGTGGGGGTGGGTCCCTCGAGGCCATCTAGTCCAACCGCGCTTTAATAATATGGAGTTTTCCATGCAGTGGCGTTTTCAATCCTCTTTAACATTCTCATCCAGATCAGAAACAATATCCTCGCTCCTCGCTCCCCTCCGCCGCCCCCCCCCCCCCCCCCCCCCCCCCGCCCCCCCCCCCCCGCCGCCCCACTTGCATACTGCTGCTGGCGAAATATTCGTCTTTCAGCCTTCTTTCTCTTGACTTAATCTCTTCGCCTCCGGCTCCGCTTCCCTCCGCCTCCAAGTCTGTCTCTCGTGGCCTCCCTCGGCTGTTTAGCTTATTAAACCATCGTTAGGGTAAATAGGGATGAAATGGGGCAGCCTACAAATAGAAGCGCTGAACTCTTTAACTGCGCCCTTTGGCAAACGGACGGGACGCCGGGAAAGGAGCCGGAGTGAAAAGTTAGAGGAGGAGGAGGAGGAGGAGGAGGAGGGAGGAGGGGGGGGGGGGGAGGGGAAAAGGGGAAGCGCCCCACAAGTCAACAATAAAACAAGGAGAACAGAAGGAAGTCTGACCTCTTTCACTTTCCCCCCCTTACGGAGTGCGTGGAAGAGAGTTCAAAGGGTTTTTGTTGACAAGACAAATTTGAAGACTCGAAGCCGAGTATTAAAACCATTCGTGGGACGTTCCCCGCCGCCTCGCTAGGGGGAAAAAAAACGAAAGAAAAGCTTTTAACCAAAGAAGAACCTGTGCGCCTAAATGCATTTCCTCTAACCATCTGCTAAACGTTACATTTGAAAAGCGAGGCAAGAGTTTTCTCTCTCTCTCTCTCTTTTTTAACCTAAAAGATAAAGGGGGAACGGACAAGCAAAGAAGGGGGGGGTTTTAAATAGTTATGGGACGACCTAATCTGTTCCAAATGAAGTCAAGCCGGAGCCCAGAGGAGTCGCGGGGTTCGTTCAAAAGGAAAGGAACTGCCTCCGCGCAAGGGCTGGCGGAGATCTCCACCCAGGGAGCCCGGACTAGGGACCGCCCCGCGGGGTTCAGGGCAAAGGAGGAAAAGTTTGTTCCCTGGGTCCTGTCAGGATTCGGTCCCCGCCAGAGAATCCTCGCCATTTCTTCCTCCTCCTCCTCCTCCTCCTCCTCCTCCTCCTCCTCCCCCCCCCCCCCCCCCCCCCCC
>WNWU01000004.1:21718541-21751041 GCA_012654045.1 Ptyas mucosa
TCCTCCTCCTCCTCCTCCTCCTCCTCCTCCTCCTCCTCCTCCTCCCCGCTTGCCCCAATCCTGTAAACCGCGCGCCTCCTAAACGAGAGAAGCAAAGCTCGGGGCCAAGTTTGGAACCGCCGGGAGGCTTTCCGGCCAAGCGGAGGGAGGGAGGGAGAAGCAAGCCGGGGGACCACGGCCGTACCTTTCGAGGGGACGCTTCTGTCTCGGTGGGTTAGTTGCAGCCGCCGCCGGCCTTGAGGGAGGCAGCCTCTCTTGCTCGGGAGTGCGGAGCGCCCAGCGCGGGACTCGAGAGCGGCTCGCTTTACTCCAAGTCTCCTCCTGCCGGGCTCCCAATCATGCAAAGCTGCCATCTACTGGGGGAGGCGGATTCAGGAAGGATTTTTAAAAGGAGCCTTCACATAGACTTGGGAGCTCCCCTACAAGATGTTCAATGGCTCTTCCCCACGTCAATCAAAAGGGAGGCTTTGCTGAGCGCCCCCTCACCTCCCTCACTCCCTCCTCCTCCTCCTCCTCTTCCCCCCTCTCTCCCTCCCTCCTTCCCTTCTAATAGCAATTTAAGCGCTTCTCCCGCTCGCTCCAGTCCTTTATTCCAAGGCTAGTCAGGTGTAAAAAGTCTAATTGAATCTCTGGCCGATCATAATAGCCAACCAGGCTGGCGGGGTCGAATTGGAAGCAGGGGAAAGAGAGAGGGGGGGGGAGAGAGAGAGAGAGAGAGAGGGAGGGAGGGAGGGAGGGAGAGAGAGAGAGAGAGAGAGAGAGAGAGAGAGAGAGAGAGAGAGAGAGAGAGAGGGAGAGAGAGAGAGGGGGAGAGAGGGAGAGAGAGAGAGGGAGAGAGAGAGAGAAGGGTCGCATTAGTGCTTTAATGAGTAATGGATCCACGCCCGGAGAGCCAAAGGGGGCAACAGAGATAGAAGACTAATCCGTCAGGGGCGCCTCGTCTTTGCTTGTATCCTTAAGGATGATAAGGCCGATAACGAGGTGCCTGAAAAGATCGCAGCGGATCCGCCGCCGAGAGTTCGGACCCCCTAACTTGAACGTAGGAGGGGAGGGGGGAACCCTACCTGAACTTAGCCCTGAACTTCGAATATTTGCAGAGTTTTGTGACGCGTTTCTTTTCGGGGGAGGCCAAAGTCCAGGTCAGGTTAGGGTTTCTCCGGAAGTCTCAAAAGTTTCACCCTTCACACTTGTCGCGTCTGGAAGGCTGAAGAAGCCTCTTTTCCACGTGATGCCCGCACAGGTCTCCAGGCAAATCACTTAGCTTCACGCTCACACGCACCCCAAATCTCGTTGCCAACTAATTCCTATGGCTTGGATCACTAGAACTGCCCCGTCATTTGGGTGCTGCTGCTCCACAGGATTACTAACTTCTGCGATCACCGCCTCTTCGCGGTGTCTTCCTGGGTATCCAACCCTCTTTTCTTTTCATTTGATTTTTATCCTGATTGCGGAGGAACCCAGATATCCCAAACTAAGCTTTCTCTCGCCACACAAACACACGCTTGGCGGGATGTTTTCAAAGAACAGAGCTTTTGATTCATTTTTTTAAAAAAATACGACGACTTGCAGTCTTATCCATTGTTTGTTAGGTAGCATTTTCATAGGATCTGAAGCTGAAATCCTAAACTCCCCCCCTCCCCGAGCATATACAGCTTTCTAAAGCGAGTTTATTTCTAAATAGACGCGTTAAAATCCCCCTTTCTCCAAATAAATTAATCTAAGGGAGCCTTACTACAGTTAGCTAAGCAAAAAGCGTAGGTGACTTCAGAGAACGTTAGCCCTTGCCGTGGTGTGTGTGTGTGAAGACTGCGGGTGGGATTAAGATTTGATTCCTAAATAATCCGGTGGATTAAAAGGAAGAAAAAAGTAGGCGTGATACAGACAGAACAGTTTTAGTATTTCCTTTAATTTCGGCGCTTATTCCATCTCTCTCCCTCCCTCCCTCTCTCTCTCTCTCTCTCTCTCTCTCTCTCTCTCTCTCTCTCTCTCTCACACACACACACACACACACACACACACACTCTCAAATCTCTCGGAGGCAGCCAAGAGATAGCTTTTGGCAAACCTAACTGCACCGTTGGTTTTATTTGCTTTTCGGCTCTGTCATGCCTTTGCAGTTGTTGAAATCCTTTGCAGGGCTTGCTAATAGATGCCAAGGTTTTCTTTCTTTTTTCTTTTTCTTTCTTTTTCTTTTTCCTCTTTTTTCTTTTTCTTTTCTGCTTTAGACTTCTTTCCCATCCCAGAAGGATTTAGGGTGGGATTGGGAGGACAAGACGCCATTTCAGGTTCCAAAACACCCTGTTTTAAAATGACTGCGGATAAGAGGATTAAAACAATAATACCCTTCTCTTCTTAAGGGTTCTCCCCCTCCTCTAGAAAAGATTTCTTCTCCCAGAGCAAAACCGTTTAGGCAGGAATTAAGGGAAGAAGACAGTCAGAAAAGGAAGGGAGGGGGGAGAGAAAAAAAAGGGGGGGAAGAGAAGCTCTTTTAATTTAAGCCTGCAACATATAGCCATCTGCAATGCCTCTTGACTTTTGGGGCTATGTGTTTGTGTGTCTCTATATACAAACACACAGAGACGCGCGCGCGCGCGCACCTTCATATATGGCAAATTGTTATTTGCTGAAACTAGCGGGAAGGAAGGAACTTTTCTAAATCCAAGTTTTGGAGAGGGGGAAGAAACCGGTCACGAGGAGTGTTCTTTCCAAGTACACCAAAGATCTTGAAATATCTTCCCACCGAACAAGGCGAAGGGGGAGAAACCCCTGTGCTAGAAAACAGGAGGTTCACCTGGAACAACCATTTTGTTCCAGTTTGAGCCCTTCAGATGTGTCGGAGGGCTGGCTGAGGATAATGGGCGGTGTAGTCCGACGCATCTAAAGGGCACCAAACCGGACGGGGCGTGTGTTTTTATTTCTTCGCTCCACCTTTTTCCTTCCGGGGGGGGGGGGGAAAGCTGTTATCACCTGGCCAAGCTGCATACTTCTGACGTGGGGCAGGGACTCTGTTCCTAACCTGAGATGAACTCAGAGAGTTGGTACTCCTTCCAGAAGTAACTTGACAGGTGCCCATTTGGCCTGCTAAAGTATCCCCCCACCGCCACCCCAAACCCCCAGCACGGCTTCTCGGCCTCTCTGCAATAAAACATTGATCTCCCCTTGCTGGGACTCGGGGAATGGTCTTGACTTTGTGGGGCGGCGGCCGTTCTGGCTCTCCGCACCGAAGCGGTGAGAGCGCAGCGTCCAGGAGAGGCCGAGAGCCGGCAAGCCGAGCGGGGAGACAACTTGCCGGGCTTCTCTCGCCTGCCTCTTCTGCTTCGTGGCCCCTCCGGGTTGGGAGGGAAGGAGACGGGAGGTCTCCGCAATCCTTGCCTTTAGAGCTCCCACCCCTCAATCCTTTGCCCTCCAGGCCCTGCGGCTCATGGCTTGCCCGCAAACCTGTAGCTTCTCCGGGGCGTGGAAGCAGGAATCTGGCGCAAAGAAAGAGCTGGCGGCCCTTTAACCGGGCAGAAGCGCAGCGCGGGGAGGAGGAGGAGGAGGAGGAGGAAGAAGAAGAGGAGGAGGAGGAGGAGGAGGAGGAGGAGGAGGAGGAGGAGGAAGAGGAGGAGGAGGAAGAAGAAGAAGAAGAGAAGGAGGAGGAGGAAGAAGAGGAGGAGGAGGAAGAGGAGGAGGAGGAGGAGGCAAATGGGTCCCAAAAAGTTAAAAGCCGCTCAATGGCTTCCATGGACGTGAACTTCCCCAGTCTCTGGGCCGTCTGCTCTGCAACCGGCTCCAGGCACCCCGCGCTCGGTTTGCAAAGCGACAGGTTGGCCATTCGAGAAAGGGGAAAGAAGGGAGAGGAAAATCTGATTCTGTGATCGACCTCTTTCCCCTCCTCCCCCGATTTAAACTACCCATCGATTAATAATAAACCTATTGCGATTCTCGCGAGCGGATGGGATGAATGCGTCGCGCAGTTTATTAAGGTGCCTGCTGCCATTTGGTAAATAAATTCCCAGAGGGAATGGGACAGAACTTTTTATCCTTTCCTTCAATCCGGTTTGATTTTGTCGAGCCGCCTTCTTTCCGAACCTTACTAAAATTACTTTTAGGTGACTTGATCGTTGACTTTGGTTCCGTCAGGCAGGGAATCCCTTACCACGCTACGCGTTGAAGCCAATCCGCGTCGTTAAATTTCAATTTTTAAATATTTATCCCCTGGCGCTTCAATGTTTTAAATCAGCTTTCCCTGAAATGCTGTTTACCTGCTAAGTAGATTTATAACATACATTTATAACTTTTACAACATAAAATATCCACCAAAACTTCATTTTAATGTTAACATTTAAATGAACCACGTACTTGTCTTTTAAATAAGAAGCAACCTTTAGATGCTATTTCTATGTAACAAAAGTTTCATCCGAATTCAGGTGTTCAAAAATCTGGAAGTGGATGAGAAAGACGATCCTAGTGGTGCCTTCCTCCAGGCTGTGTTAGACTACAACTCCCATCATCCCTTTCTGGAGATGGTGGGAATGCTAGTTAAAAAGGAGTGCATGGGAGGGAAGGAGAAGGTACTGTCAATTATTTTGAAATTAGATTTACACTTCCTTAACAAATTTTCCTTAATACTATTGTTTTCTTTTCGCCATTTTTATATGTCACTGAGACAAGACAAATAAATAGTTTACCTATTAGATCTTTCTCAGTTATTGAGAAAACTGTGTGATTGTGTGTGATTGTGTGTGATTGTGAGTTGTTGTGTTAATTTCGTTTAACAAACCAGGTGCTTAGTTTAAAAAACTATTCCTTCTCATTTGCTCACTCTTTTTTTTTTTTTTGCAAAACTCTAGAATCCTTCTTCCCATTTTCCCCCCTCCGAGTGGAATATAAATCTTGAATTCAAATGCACCAACCGACCCGTTTAAATTGGGAAACAGCTTTTCTATATCCTTACAGACAAGACAGTAAAAGTAAGGGGGGGGAGGGGAGAAGAGTCCAAACTCTCCCGCTATCAGAAGATGCATAAAGTCACCCTATATTCTAATGATAACAAGGACTTAAAATGGCTACTTAACCAAATCAATACATCGCCATTGCCTTTTTTTCTCTCTTCTTTTCCTAATGGGGCGTCGGGTTTTTTTTATGGCTCGAAATGTCTCTCCCCCCCACCCCACACCACACACATTGTCCATTACTTTGTCCCCTATGCCAACTGCATTCGTGTGAGACTGAAAGGGGATTAACTTGTGAACTTTTAAAAATCAGAACTTAAATGAGAGGCGAATCTAGGCCACCGCTCATTGTGGGAACCGTTTCTTAAGCAATTAAAGCGAGAAGAAATTCCTCTCAGCCTTTTTCCTTAAAGCTGCTTTCTGAAGGATTTAAGGAGGACTAATGTCCAGTCCATCAAGGCAGATTTAAACTGCACACTGATATAGAAAATCTCCGCTTGCTGTTATTTAAAGGGGCACTATCACCATTTCCATAAGACCCTTGACATTGTTTCTTTAATCTTGTTTATAAACTTAAACAGATTTTAAAAGTTCCCCATCCCTCCTCTCCCTCTTTCCCTCCCTCCCCCCTTCCCATGAATTCATTGAAAACATATTTGATGCCGGATTTCAAAAGAAACCGGAGCAGGCTGAGTTTTAAGGATTTTCTGATGAAAAGTATGAAGTCGCTTGCTGCTGTCGTTCAGGCTTGGATTCTCTCCCGCCCTCTCCTTTTGGAAAGTTTATGAAAAAAAAAAATTCCACAACTGTAGATGGGGGAGGACTTCTTTTCTCTGCTATTCATCTCCCTATCTTTTTTTTTTTAATGGGGGGTGTTTAATGGGGGTGTTTCCTGGCTAGGGCTCTTTTTTTACAATGCCACCACGTTCACTTTTAAACACCCTAAGGGGCAACAAGAGTTTTATCAACCAAACCAAACCTTTTAAGAGTGGAGAGCGAAAGAGATACGTTTGTTTTGCTTAACACGTATTTGGTGTTGGGTATTATATATATTTGTTAGGCTTCTATACCCGGCTTTCTTCCGGGTATAACGTAAAAAAAAAATCCCATTTTCAATTTTCATCCACAACAACCCTGTGAAAGGATCAGCTGGCCCAGAGATACTCAGTGGCTAAAACCTGAACCCCAATCTCTTTGGTGCGCCTCCAACATCCGGTAATAATCAACCATGGTCAACTTGTTCATCTTCGGCTAATCAAAGTTCGCTGACTAATTATCTATCAGCCTTTATTGGATGAATAATGGTCTTTGATGGCGTCCTTGGTCCGCGTTCCAGGTTGATCTAGCCAGCCTAGAAAAAGAGGAGTTTGCTTGGAGAAAAGCCCAGCTCTCTTGCCCTGACAGATTTAAAGGGGGCGGGGGGAGGAGGAAAGGAGCCCTCTTGGGTTGAATGGCAGTGGTGAAATTCAAATGTTTTTACTACCGGTTCTGTAGGCGTGGCTTGGTAGACGTGGTGTGGCTTGCTGGGGGTGGCTTGGTGGACGAGGTAGGGGAAGGATACTGCAAAATCTCCATTCTCACCCCACTCCAGGGGAAGGATCAGGGGTGAAATCCAGCAGGTTCTGACAGGTTCTGGAGAACCGGCAGCGGAAATTTTGAGTAGTTCGGAGAACTGGCAAATACCACCCCTGGCTGGTCCCAGAGTGGGATGGGAATGGGGATTTTGCAGTATCCTTCCCCTGGAGTGGGGTGGGAATGGAAATTTTGCAGTATCCTTCCCTTCCACGTCCACCAAGCCACGCCCACAGAACCGGTAGTAAAAACATTTGAATTTCATCACTGGGAAGGATACTACAAAATCCCCATTCCCACCCCACTCTGGGACCAGCCAGAAGTGGTATTTGCCAGTTCTCCGAACTACTCAAAATTTCCGCTACTGGTTCTCCAGAACCTGTCAGAACCTGCTGGTTTTCATCCCGGTTGAATGGGGCTTACATCCAGCTGAGTGGGGCTAGGATCAAGAACCCTCGGAGCCCAGGATCAGTTTGCGAGACTCCTAGCTGTCATAAACAAAAAACAAAAAAATGAGGAGCCATGAAACACGTTTAAGAGAATAACAGAATAACAGAGTTGGAAGGGACCTTGGAGGTCTTCTAGTCCAACCCCCTGCTTAGTCAGGAAACCTTATACCATTTCAAACAAACGGTTATTCAATCTCTTGTTAAAAACTTCCAATGTTGGAGAATCCACAACCGCTGGAGGCAAGCTGTTCCACGGTTTAACTGTTCTGTCAGGAAATTTCTCCTTAGTTCTAGGTTGCTTCTCTCCTTGATTAGTTTCCATCCATTGCTTCTTGCCCTGCCTTCAGGTGCTTTGGGGGAGTAGCTCGACTCCCTCTTCTTTGTGGCAACCTCACGTTTAATGTGAAACTGCTTCAAGTGCAGGAAGAAAAGGAAAAAAAACAAACAAACCCGGAGGCCTTTTTCTCTACTCGTCCGGTGGCCCATAGGGGGTCCCAGGTCTCCTTGCATCAACATCCAGGAGCGCAGGTTGTCCGATCCTTTCCACACCCGGCCTGGAGATGCTTCCTTTGACGGAAGGGCGCGCAAACCGGAGGGACGGCGTTGTCTCCTCGGGCTGCGAATCATCGCCCCAGACGGAATCCAGAAAGGCCCCTTGCGCGGAAACCTTAAGGAAAGAAAACCAAGGAAAGGAGAGGTGGGAGTGAGTGGGTGGGTGAGTGGGGGCGCCCTGCATACGCACTGGCCTCTCTCAAAGCTGGGGCGCTTAAGGCTAATTAATAGCCCTAATGAAATTTCGCCAACGCGATAAATACATTAGGCCTGCAATCCTCCCGTCCGTTTTCCCCCTCCCACCCCGAAAAAAAAAGAAGGAGGGGGAGGCTTTAGCCTCTTTGCCTCTATTCAAGGGTACTTCAACATCTGCTCATTTAAGGGCAATTAATCATTTTGATATATGGTTTAAAATTGACCGCTTCCAAGGGACTTTTTTTTTTTGACAAGAATAACAAAGCAATTTGCCAGAAGCCATCTTCTGGACATGTTATTAGCACAGATTTCATTTTAAAGAAGCGCCCCCCCCCCCACACCTTCTGTGGAAGGTACCTGCTTTAAAGGGCCAGCCAGCCTGTTCACTGACTATTCTGCTGGCTTTGCTGCCCCATCCTCTGATCCATTCCCCCAGCCTTCCTTTCTTTCTTCTCTGAATGCGGAGAGCAACCGAAGAAAAAGGAGAAAACAAAACAAAACAAAACAAAACAGAAAATTAAAAAGAAAATTGGCACCTTCTCTGCTGTGTCTCCTGTCTTAGGATTTCTGTTTCCTAGGCAAGGTGATCTCAGGGTCAGGAGATAAAATGGGGACCTTCCGCTCTGTCTCGTTTCTCAGTTCTCCCACACAGAGAACTGAACATTTCATTTCTGTTTATTTTAGTTGCTGCTAGGTAAATGTTTAATACTCGCCCCCCCGCCCCCCCCCCCATTGGCCGTTCTTATTTAAGAGCACAGGGACAAAAGCATAATAACGTTGAATTTTTTTTTTAAAAAAAGCATTAATCTGAGAAATGAAACATGGTTCCTTTTTTATTAAATATATTTGCCTGCTATGTGAGGAAAATCCAGTGTAGTGCAGTGGGTTAAGACTTTGGATGGGAGCATGGAGATCCAGGTTTCAATTAAATACTTAATTAATTAAATGTAACTAACTGCCCATCTCATACTGTCACTCATCACTAAGGAAATTCACCAGGCGATCTTCTTTTCTCAGTGCCCAACCTACCTCACAGGACTGTTGTGGGGAAAATCTGGAGAAGATTCATAACGTAACAGTAACAGAGTTGGAAGAGATCTTGGAGGTCATTTAGTCCAACCCCCTGCTCATGCAGGAGACCTATACTAGGGATTCAAACCAGCGAACTGCCAACCTTTCTGGTCGACAAGCTCAGCGTCTTAGCCACTGAGCCACCTAGCCAGGTAAGATGCTGTTGCTGAGTGACTGAAGGAAGGTAGGATCTCAATCCAACAAGCATCCATAATACTTTCTGGGAGAGGTGAAGCTCCACAGGAAATGAGAACTGAAGGGGAGTCACTTATAACTTTATAGTGCTCAGAACTGCACCACGAAGCAATGAAACGTACAATTTTTTCCATACATTTCTCAATGGGGACAGAAGATTCAGACCTGTTTAAGCACAATGGCCTTTGTGAATAACAACTTTATGATAAAACTGTCAGGTTGGGTTCTTTATCTGCTTTTCATCTAACAAGAGTACTTTCTACCCTGTTCATGAAACAATTGTGAATGTTGGTAAGTTTTTATTAAAAATGAACTAAATAATGTTCTGAAGCAGTGGTGAAATCCAAATTTTTTTACTACTGGTTCTGTGGGCAAGGCTTGGTGGGTGTGGCTTGGTGGGCGTGGCAGGGGAAGGATACTGCAAAATCTCCATTCCCACCCCACTCTGGGGCTAGCCAGAGGTATTTGCCGGTTCTCCGAACTACTCAAAATTTCCGCTACAGGTTCTCCAGAACCTGTCAGGACCTGCTGGATTTCACCCCTGTTCTGAAGCATTTACAGGTAGTTGTCCACTTGTGATCACAAATTGAGCCCAAAATTTCCATTGTTAAGCAAGACAGGTGTTAAGTGAGTTCTGCCCCATTTTATGACCTTTCTTGCCACAGTTGTTAAGTGAATCGCTGCAATTGTTAAGTTAGTAACACAAATGTGTTCCCTATTGGCTTCCCCATTGACTTTGTTTCTCAGAAGGTTACAAATGGTGATCCCATGACCACAGGCACACTGCAGCCATCATGCCAGTTTCCAAGCATCTGAATTTTGATCATGTGATTGCGTGGATGCGGCAATAAGAGGGGTGAAAAATGGTCATAGGTCATCTCTTTTTCAGTGTCATTGTAATTCTAATGGTCACTAAATGAATTTTTTTATTTTTTATTTTTATTTGATTTATATGCTGCCCTTCTCCGGAGACTCAGGGCGGCTTACAGTGCGTTAAGCAATAGCCTTCATACTTTTTGTATATTTATACAAAGTCATCTTATTGCCCCCACAATCTGGGTCCTCATTTTACCCACCTTAGAAAGGATGGAAGGCTGAGTCAACCTTGAGCCTGTTGGGATTCGAACTTGCAGTAATTGCAAGCAGCAGATGTTAATAGATGTTAATAACAGGGTGCTTTAAACCACTGTACTACAGGCTCTGTATGGTTTCATTACCAGGCCAGGTAACATCTTCATCACAGTTTAGGGGGTATCAGTGTCAGTGTTCTTCTGTTTATAAGGGCTTCAGTAAGGGACTTGTGATGGGTCAACTCAGAGGTGGTATTCAGCCGGTTCGGACCAGTTGGGTGAGCCAATAGTGGCGAACTGCGGGTGGCCCACCCACCCAGGTGCAATCCCTCCCTATATTGCTGTGTTTTTGACGTTGCATGCATGTGTGGACCAGGACTGGGTTCTACTTACCTTTACTACCAGTTTGCAATGAAGCCATGCACCCGTGCCTGCTTCATGCACACACGCGCTCTTCTGCGCAAGCGCAGAAGCTTCTGCATATGCAGAGAAGCATTTTGATGATGTCGGGGTCGGTGAGTGGGGCCTCCCACCGGTTTTACTACCGGTTTTATAGAACCGGTGTGAACCGGGGACAACCCACCACTGGTGTGGACAGCGCACACAAGTGAATTGCTGTGTTGTTTGACGTCACACGCATGTGCAGACGGCATGTGTGAACAAATTGCTGCGGTTTTTGATGCTGCACGCATGTGCAGATAGCATGTCCATACATTTCTGGTGCTGGGCAAACCAGTTGCTACAGTATGTAAAGCCCACCTCTGGGTCATCTATGAGTCTTGCGATGGATCTTGTGATAAGGAGATTGCATCAGGTGAGGGTCATTGGGAGGTGAAATGCTGGTGGAGGGATTGCATGGGTTGGTTGAAGGTTGGGGCTGTCTCTGGTTTGCTGTGCTGTTGATTTGGATCAGTGTTTCTCAACCTTGGTAGCTTGAAGATGGGTGGACTTCAACTCCCAATTCTGGGAGAATTGAATTCTCTTCAATTCTGGGAGTTGAAGTCCACCCATCTTCAAGCTTCCAAGGTTGAGAAACACTGATTTGGATTCTGACGGGTTCGTAGGCTGGTTGTACAGTAGGTCAGTGTGTCTGTTGATGGAACTGCTTGTGGAGTGCCAGGCTTCCATGAACTCATGAGCATGGTGGGTGGTAGCGTTGGCAATGATTTTTCTGCAGCTCCAATTGAACTGGTGCTGTTTGGTGTCGGTGTGGGTAGAGATTAAGGATTTGGGATTGTGGCGTTTGGCTGCCAGTCGGTGTTCGTGGATCCTGGTTTTTAATTGACGCGATGTTTCTCCCACGTAGAATTGGTTGCAATGGTTACAGATGATTTTGTAGATTACGTTGTTTCTTTCATCCTTCTGTATTTTGTCTTTGGTTTTGGATAATTCCTGGCGTAGTGTGATTGTGGGTTTGTGGGCTATTGTATATGTAGCTCGGAGCACGAACCCTCACCCTCATTCTAGCCTGAGCTGCAGATATTCGCCACTATTGCAAAGTCAAAGATTCCCATGGCAGAAAGATTAGATAGGACTGGCTATATATAATCTATATCACCACTGAGTTTTACTAGGTCCTTCATTCTTTCCTAGGCAGTTTTTGGTGTTTGTCACCAAAAAGCCATATAGGAGAAAGATATGTGCAAATGCATTTTTGAGTTACACCTATTGCTACATAAAAAAATAAGTTGCTTCACAAGAATTCCCACGGCCTTCATTTTTTGTCTACTTGCACACACACTACATTTACATACAACCCTTGATACTTTTCCTATGATATACTTATGATTTATCATTTTTTTCTCCCCTGAAACATATACCTAGAAATCATTGTATTATTTGTCTGATATGCACCAATAAAAAAATAACTAAGAATTTACCATTGCACTCACCTATTCTTGGCGATACGAATTACCAAAACAGTAGAGAGGTTTACACATTCCAGTTTCATTCTTTTGGGATGATACCATTTCAGCTTGAGTTTGGAGAAGGACCCGGCTGAGTGATCATCCATGGTTCTTTTTAAGTCATCCCTGCATATCAGGGAATAAATAGCAAGTCAGAGCGAATTATCCAAAAGCAGAAATGATGTATATGGAAATTTGCGTTTCATCATATATTCACTCATCTATATAATACAATAAAGAACCCTACAAAACACCTTTGTGCAGCACAAGAATTAATTACAACAGACATTGGTAATTATTCTATCTATTTATGATGGCATGAAAGCTCATCATTTTTCAAAGGTTTTTTGAAATATGAATTTTGGGGAACTCCTTGCATTAGCTGGTGCTCTCCTGCATGGCTGCATTTGTTTGTTTGTTTGTTTGTTTGTTTATTTATTGGTTCAATTTATATGCCGCCCTTCTCCAGAGACTTACAATGCGTTAAGCAATAGCCTTCATACTTTTGTATATACCTGCTTAGTAGGGCCTTCGCCCCCCCCCCCCAGCGGTGTTTTTTTTTATACAAAGTTAGTTTATTGCCCCCACAATCCGGGTCCTCATTTTACCTACCTCAGAAGGATGGAAGACTGAGTCAACCTTGAGCCTGGTGAGATTTGAACGCGTAGTAATTGCAGGCAGCTGGCAGCTAAGTGCTACTTAACAGCACTTTAGTCTGCTGCACCCCCAAGGCTCCTAACACGGCTTTAACACTGCTTTATATTTTAAAATAATTTTCATTTTCATACGTGTTCATTTTAAAACATTTTTGGTAGTAGTGTGGTTCAAGATCCTGCTCCTCCACCACCTCAACTTATAAACTACTCTGGGGTCCTTTTCATTTGAGTATAAATCAATGAATGGGTCCTGCCTCTGCATTCAGTCAATAATGTTACAGCTGCAATAGCCATAATTTCACTTCTTAGTTTTGGGAGTTCTTATATCTTCCCCATCCCTGTTTTTTGATAATATTTTGTCAAATAATAAAAAAAGAGGTCACCTTTGTTTTGTTTCATGCATTTTAATAAAGATATCAGCCAGAGGTGCATGCTGTAGTCTACTTTTAATACAATAATTAAGGTGACTATGATAGAGCCTTGGTGGCGCAGCAGACTAAAGTGCTGTTAAGTAGCACTTAGCTGCCAGCTGCCTGCAATTACTGCGCGTTCAAATCTCACCAGGCTCAAGGTTGACTCAGCCTTCCATCCTTCCAAGGTAGGTAAAATGAGGACCCAGATTGTGGGGGCAATAAGCTGACTTTGTATAAAAAAGAACACCACTTGGGGGGGGGGGCGAAAGTCCTACTAAGCAGGTATATACAAAAGTATGAAGGCTATTGCTTAACGCATTGTAAGCCACCCTGAGTCTCTGGAGAAGGGCGGCATATAAATTGAACTAATAAATAAATAAATAAATTGCTATTTATGTGGCCGTAATTCTGAATCATCTTTTATCATGTTTTGGAGGCCCTGCTTCTTTATTATATCATAGATCCCTTCTTTTTAGGTGATTCTTTTTTCCATCAATGATGTGATGTTAGAGTTGAAAACACTCATTCCTCCCAGAAACCTGCTTGGTAAAAGTTTCTGGTTAAAAAAAAAAGCTTTAGCTAATTCAACAAGTGCCAGAAAATATACATCCCCTCTTATCAGAAAGTATTTTTTTTTCATTCCCTCCCTTTCTCTCTCAGCTGCATATAGCAATCTCTCTTTCTTGAACTAATAGAGTATAAAATATATTTTACAACAGTTTTACCTACAGGTGACTTGCTCTTTATTACTGGATGTGGGCAAAAATCAATACTTCTGTAACTAGAAGATCATTTATTTTGTGGGTCTTTTCCAAGCGTGTCTTAGGAGTGGGGCTGCTGCTAAGCTTGCAAAGCTATGATGAAGAATTATGTTGCTCTAGCTTAGTCTCCCTCCTGCTTCCAAGCTATTTATGGAATTAAATATGTGTGGATTTTCAGACCAAGTCTAGTGCATCACTTAGCTGGCTTTGTAATACTGTGGAGATGGAAATTCCTTTTAACATGCTCCATTTTCTTAAAGGGTTGGGGAATCAACACATTAGAAACGGTGATAGCTGTGTGTCACATGTTTGCTGTTTCCATTTTACTGCAAAAGCCATGATTGCACAGAAGCCATCAAAAAGTCTCTTGCACAGACTTGCTGAAGTCGAAATGTGGGTGGGAGGAGAATTAATATAGGAAGGTTTACACAGAGCTTTTAATTGGAACCTGGGCTAGATTATACAAGGTATCCAAACATACATTGAGCTTTCCATCTGACAACTTTCATGTCAGGCAGGTAAAGCAACTGATCTCTGCCCACACCTACATATCTAAACCTTGGCAACATTAAGACATGTGGACTTCAATTCCCAGAATTCCCCAGCCAACCTGGAATTCTGGTAGCTGACTTACGCTAATTGAGGGTTTGTTGCAATTAAGTGAATGAAGAACTCAGTGTTTGAATCACGGTCATCTAGGAGAAGGTGGCATTCGTGTCCAAAGATCGTAGAATTTACAAGACAAAAACAAGGAAATGCAAGATAGAAGAATAGGGAACAGAAGAGAGATGAAGGAAGAATGGATAAAGTTTGCAAAATCTCCACCAGATATGTCTAAATATATTTATTGCTCTTTGTTAAATAAAATGCAAAGTAGAATTTTGTTACCAAGGCAATCAAAAGTTGCCAGAGTAAATTAGTGGTATTGCTCTGATCTAGTAACATGCTAACAACACAGTTACATAAATACAGATAGTCCTTAATTTACCACCAGCTGTTTAGTAACCAATGTTATGAAGGATCCTAAAAAAGCTACTGGTACTTACAAGCCAGATTCAAAGTTCCAATGCCTGCCCCAGTGTTCACATGACTGCATTTTGAACACTCAGCAATTGGCCAGTAATTATAGCTATTTACAATGTCCTGCACAGTCACCTGGAGCCAGGATCGATGGTGTTTTTGCTAGAAATTGGTGCTTATTTCTGTTCCAGGCAAAAAATTGCCCCAAAGTGAACAATAAGTTTGCTTAACGACCCATGACATTTCTTAACAACCGTCACAAAAAGATGATAAAATCAGGCATGGTCATATAGTGACCCATTTAATGATCATCATGACTTATGACCAAACTTGCAGGCTCAACTACAGTTGTAAATTGAGGACTATCTGCACTGCCACTTCTGGCTCCTAGAGAAAAGTTAGGATATACATCTTACAAACAAATGAGACATAAGCAAATTCTTACTTCCAGGTGAATTTGCAGTTGTTAGATTATTAGACAATCCTCTTTTATAATAGGTTATTGTTTTGTGATGGTTGTTATTTGTTGTTATTACAGGTACTCCTTGTTTAGTGTTATTTGTTGCTATTACAGGTACTCCTTGTTTAGCAACTACAATTAGGGATGGAAACCTGGTTGTTAAACACAGCAGTTATTAAGTGGGGAAAAAAATCACATGATTGGGACTGTATTTAAGATTATACACAGGGCAATGTGTACTAACTGATTGCAGTGTAGAAAGGGAGAGAGAGAGAGAAAGAAAGGTGCAAAAGTAGCAAATGGTGGGCATTGTTCACAAACTTACTTCAGCCCTGTTGTAGTTATGAACAATTGCTGACCGAGGCAATCACCACATAAGGACAAACCTTTATTCCACTCTGGTTACTATACCAATACAGTAAATTATTCAGTGTCTTTCCCTCCAACATCATTATTGGTGTGGTGCAGAGGTGATCCCATATAATCGTCCTCACTGCTATAAAGTGGAATATAGATTTTTTTTTTTCGCCCTGTCAAGGTGCACTTTTTTAGTCATTCCCCTATCATCACCATTACCCTTTGCTATTTCTGCATATATGATGAAGCATTAGAGGTGGGTTATGATGTCTTCTTCTGTGGCTTAATGGAAGTGGGGAATGGGACAGCTTGCCATGGCCAATTTGCTGTGGCCAATCCAACACGGCCAATCCGTCATGGGACAATTTGCAGCACAACAATTCAACAATTCACTTTAATTATTTAAAATAATTAAAAAATTATTTTAATTTTTGTCGTTCACATTTCATTTTGTCCCTCCTTTCACAACCTTTCTTTAATGATTCTATTCCACTATTTCTTCAATAGTAGTAGTATAACTCTTAATCCATGGCAAGTTGTCCTGCGGTGAGTTGGCCGTGGCAAGTTGGCCAGGTTCTGCCTACCTTTACCACTGGTTCATGCGCGCACCTTGTTTCTGCGCATGTGCAGATCGCTGATGACAACATCTGAGGTGGTGGGTGGAGCCTCCCGCCAGTTTTACTACCAGTTCTTGTGAACCGGTCCGAATTGGGGGCAACCCACCACTGAAGTTGGCCGTGGTGAGTTGGCCATGGCAATTGTCATAGACCCATCTCATATGCTTTTGTATCAGACTGAGTAAGACTACATAAGAATCTTTGACACAGTAGTTAGATTGATAGAAAGAGAGAGAGAGAGAGAGAGAGAGAACAGGGTGGATTGGTCATAGATATGTAGATTTTATCTTTTCAATAAAAAAAGTATCTGATACAAAGAGATCCAACCACATGAAATCAGAAACACAAAATGAGCATATATTTTCTCTTTAAAGGCATACCAAAATAAAACTGATGTCATTTTCTCTACACTAGCTAGAAAGTAAAAGGACAGAGAAATTGACAGAAAATCTCCTGAAATCTTGAGGCTATCATAAAAGTGGTCTTGCTCTGGTTGCCACCCAAGTGACAGCAAAGCCTTGGATGATGATATCATCCATACCCAAGTAAGCTCATATGAGAATTGGCAGGTTCACAAATTGTTGGGTCATTTGAAACATGGTCTATGCTGTTGATGCTTACTGCCTTAAAATAAAACATTGCAGTCTGCTGAATTTATATCTAATTTCTCTGAAACTATGCTAATGTAGGCAGGCTATTTTCAAATATTGATTTCTGAGCCCATGCTTTATTATGTATATGTTCTAAAAGAAGAGAAACAAATGAGTATTTAAAGCTAGGCACATGCTTTTTAATGATTCTATGAAATGTGTGCACCCTGTTATAGCATATCACGACAAAATAGAACAATGGTACCATTATTTCAATCTATGGAGTATACATATTTGCAATAGCCTATGGCCCATCCTGAAAAAAGAAACACCCTACTATGCATTAATGTAAAATCTGTGCTCATTTGGTCTATTCATGGAAAAAAGAAGTGTGATAAAAGTCATTGAGTTAATAGTCTGCTCAAACAAAAATGTTCCTTCAATCAGTTATCTATGAGTTCAATAGGCTGTACTATAAGCGTACAGCCTATTGAACCCTTATGAAGGACACAAAAGCACCATTTTATATTAGTCAGTATTTTATATCATGGTTAATCATGATTAATCATGGTTAATCTCCAGAGCATGGGTTGCTTTTATTTTCGTGGATGAGAAGGGAACATTTGTATTGTCAATGCATTTTGCTGCATACAATGCAACACTTTCATCAGAAGTCAATTTCCAATTTCTTGGCAGCCTGTCATCAAAAAGATGAGCATATGCCTTCCTTATCTTGGTAGCCTCCTGATATTTGGAGGCAGGTCCCTGAATTCTAGTCAGCAAGATCACTGGAATTCTGGGTATTGTAGTCCTAATACATTTGGAGAGCTTCCAGTTGAGAGGAGGGGGGGGAACTCATTGTGTAGACATTTGATTATTGCACACATTCTACTATACATTGTAAACTCAACATAATCCCATTTCATTGTTCATCTTTTTGTGGTTGACACATAGTGGTATATTGACATTTTGGGTTGAAATCTTACATGATGCATATAAGACTCACCAGGATTCTGCTTAAATATCTGCGGTACTGTATAAATTCTCTGATTTGTATGAGATTAAATGCTTTCCCTCCTAATTAAGCTGTTTTTAAGATTTAAAACAGAAATGTGATTTGATATCATTATAACAAGTGTAGTAAAATCAGTATGGTTGAGCAGTAATTGATTTACATTCTCCCATATATTTTATTTTATTTTGCCATTCCCTCGCCTGTGGGTATTATATACATTTTACTTCTGTTTCTTTTTTTTCTTTTAAGCCCCAGATTCTATCCATTTATCTAGGCAAAATGCAAAATGCCATAGCAACTTGTACAGGATAAAAGACCTCTTTTCTTTTAAAAATGAATCTGCTCTCTGGGATTTGATAAGTCTTTTGGCTATGGCTGGAGTTGATACAAAGCTTAATCAATCAGAGATAATCTTAACAGAGACAAAACGCAAGTATTACCGAGTATATGGAGAAAGCAGATACCGAAGGCAAAAACAAATGTCAGTTGAAAAGGCTTCAGCCACTTGGCAACACACACTGTCAGCAGGAAACAAAGACACAAGCCCAAAGAATCAAGAAGTTGAGTCTATTCTGATGTTTTTAATGTTGCTTTTAGAGCTAAGCTTTCTCCCTGCATTGGTATCCGTTGAGTTCTTGCTTATTAAGAATCTATTCAGTGGTGGGATTCAATTTTTTTTACTACTGGTTCTGTGGGTGTGGCTTGGTGGGCGTGGCAGGGGAAGGATACTGTAAAATCTTCATTCCCACCCCACTCCAGGGGAAGGATACTGTAAAATCTCCATTCTGTCCCCAATCCAGGGGAAGGTTATCAGCTGGGACTCGGGAGGCAGAGAATAGATGGAGGCGGGGCCAGTCAGAGGTGGTATTTACCGGTTCTCCGAACTACTCAAAATTTCCACTACTGGTTCTCCAGAACTGGTCAGAACCTGCTGAATACTACCTCTGAATCTATTCCAGTGTAATGTTCCAGCGTAACACAATTTCTTTCTTTTAAAATAATCTTAGGTTTGAGGTAGACAATTTTAAAGAGGGCTGGAATTAAGAGAGGCCTTTATTCCTGCAAAATCGGTGAAGTGGAATTGAATGGAGGTTTATTGCTTAGTCGTGTCATTTTGATCACAGAACGATGCTTAAGCAGAATCATCTCTCTCTCTCTGTGCTCCATGTAGACAAAACATCTGCTTGAAAAGGATGGAGGACTTTACCAGAAGGTATTTAAGGCATGCAAAGGAAAGGAAAGTTCCATCATATCTCCTGATGAAACATTAGATACACTTTAGTGTAATCCTAATGGAATATTGTACTTAAACATTCTGCGCTTGATATAAATGTAAATAATTTCTTTGCCAGGCAATACATAGATGGTCCTATATCTTTATTACATTACCGGACAGGTGGGTTTTTTTGTTTCAACTAGTCATACTCAGGAGTGAGTTCTACTTACCTTTACTACCAGTTCAAATCGTGCCCGCGCGCACGCTCTTCTGTGCATGCGCAGATCAGAGGTGGGTTTCAGCAGGATCTGGAGTTCTGGAGAACCGGCAGTGGAAATTTTGAGTAGTTCGGAGAACCGGTAGTAAAGATTCTGATTGGCCCTGCCCCCATTTATTCTCTGCCTCTCAAGTCCCAGCTGATTGGGAGGAAATGGGGATTTTGCAGTATCCTTCCCCTGGAGTGGGGTGAGAATGGAGATTTTACAGAATCCTTCCCCTGCCACACCCACCAAAATATGCCACGCCCACCAAGCTACACCCACAAAACCAGTAGTAAAAAAATTTGAAACCCACCACTGGTGCAGATCACCTCTGATGACGTCTGGGTCAGTGGGCGGAGCCTCCCACCTGTTTTACTACCGGTTCTTGTGAACTGGTCCGAACCGGGAGCAACCTACCACTGGTCATGCTGTCGTCGATGGTCAAATACATTCTTACACATTTTGAAATAATTCAAAGTCCTACCTGCAGAAGTTACAAAAAAGTGGTTTATGACTGTTTTTCCACAGTATGACCACTGCAGCATCCCCATGGCCAAGTGATCAGAAATTCAGCTTCTTGGGAATTGGTTCATATTTATGATGGTTGCAGTGTCCTGGGGTCGTGTGATTACCTCATGCAAGCTTCTGACAAGCAAAGTCAGTGGGGAAGCCAGATTCACTTAACAACTGTGGCAAGAAAGGTCATCAAATGGGGCAAGACTCAATAACTGTCTCACTTAGCAGCAGAAACTTTGGGCTCAATGGTGATGGTAAGTCAAGGACCACCTGTATCTGTTTTGAATCTCTAAAAGGACAAGCTAGCTCCCTGCCTTGTTCATCCTGTCAGTAACAAAGGAAAGGCAGATACTGAATCTTCAGCAGATATTCAACACTATGTTGTGGCCCGTCAGCGGCCTGTGTGGATTGTAGCTGATTCTGACAGCAAGGAGGCTGGTGTGGTGCTGCGCCAGCAGCCTGTGGAGCTGGCACTTGAGTCAGACAATGAGGAGGCTGGAGAAGATGTGGTGCCAGAGGCAGGGATTCAGCCAGGGCCTTCAGAATCTCCAGAAGCTCCTTTAAGTGAAGAGGATGAAGAGGAGGAGCCTCTTCTCGATGCATGGGCACGCAGAGCTGCCAAAAGGCAAGAGTGGCTCCTCAGGAGAAGGTCTCCTCGAGAGTAAGGCTTGGGGCTAATTGGCCACTCCCTTAGCCTATTTAAGGAGGAACGTTGACTGAAGCAATTTGTAGGGAACAACTTTAGTTCACTCTACTTTGCATCTGGATTCTCTGCAAATTGCTTCTGGGCTTTCTGCCAACCTTAGTAAGATTGTGATTATCTTTGGTTTCTTGTAGGCTGTTAAGAAAGTTTATTAACAGCCTTTGTTTTGAAACAGACTGAATTATTTTAGTAAATTAAGTTTTGTACAAACTTTCTGTGTGCTGTGTTCTTTGGGGTCCGTAGCTGGGGCAGAACACACTGTGAGAGCTCATTTTCATGCACCATATCTTATTAATGAATCTTCCAACCTTCTCTTCCCACTGCCTTTTAAATTTATAAAATATAAATTTTATATATCTGCATGTTACATCCCTGTATCCAATCATTATGTCCCATAACATTTACTGTGTTCAGATCTCATAACAGAAATAGGTAATCGACTTCATTAATGAGATTTTCTTATTCCCAAATTATATTTGAGCATTTTTATGTAAAATCTCTTGGCAGGAATTGTAATGAAAAGTTTGTTTATTCATATGTACACATGCACATAACCACTAGGTGTGAAGCACATGATCTCTGGTCAAATGAACATTAGAGATTTGTTAACTTATGAGTATTTGCATAGGAAGGATTGCCTATACTAAAAAAAAATTAAAACTAGAATGTCCTGGAATAAAAAGGGCTGATGTGAATACTTCAAAGAAATAATTTTAAAGAGGATTGGATTGCAAACTCAGAAAGCTGCAGAAGAGTTTGGAGTGAGTCCCAAAATTACTGATCAAAAATGAAAACCATGTAGAATACAGAAAAGATCTATGCTACACAGCTGCTTCAACTTTAAGTACTGTTACATCACTGCTCTGGAAGCTGGCATGTTATTCTTTTCTGTTCAAACAAGAGAAGGAGTTGTTTTATTTTATAAGATGGTGGCTTGGATTCTATCTCCCTTTTCCTTTATTTCTGCTTCCTTGGTTGCCTTCTGCAGGGGGAAAAAAAGTTTACACTTTTATATATATATAGTGTAGATTAAAACAGCTGAGAGTTACATTTGACCTTGTCCTTTTGTTCAACAGCTTAGATGCTCCAGAGGGGATACAGTATATTGTTAGACAATATGAACAATTTATGACATAGCTGTTCTAGCATTTCAGCTCCTGAATCAAACAGAATAGAGCCTTCCTTCCCTCCTTCCTTCCTTCCTTCCTGTCTTCCCTCCTTCTTTTCTTCTTCCTTCCTTCCCTTCCTCCCTCCCTCTTTCCTTCCTTCCTTCTCTCCCTTTCTCTTTCCTCCCTCCCTCCCTCTTTCCTCCCTCCCTCCCTCTTTCCTTCCTTCCTTCCCTCCCTCTTTCCTTCCTTCCTTCCTTCCCTCCCTTTTTCTTTCCTTCATTCCTTCCTCCCTTCCTTCCTTCCCTTCCTCTTTCCTTCCTTTCTTCCTTCCTTCCCTCCCTCTCTCTTTCTTTCCTTCCTTCCTTCCTTCCTTCCTTCCTTCCTTCCTCCGTTCCCTGATGTATTTGTATATGTTCTATTTCAATGATCAACATAACTTTATCTTATGAATGATTAACCTCTGGTCCCGGTGACCAACCAGATTGGATCTGATAACTTTATCTTTTAGCTTTATCTCATTATCAACCTGCTGCCATGATTTATGTCATCAAGTACTTCCCAGCTCATAAATAATGGATTGCCTCCCCATATTACACTTTCTTATATTTTATGACCACATTTATATGGAGAGCAGCAGTCTTGTATGAATCCATATTTTTTTGCGGTGGTAGGATATGTGAAAAATATGGTGCAGTCGAAGGGTGGTGGTGCAAGTATCTTGAATATGGGGCTCCATAAGTGGAAGCTAATTTCTTCTTCAACTTCTAGGAGGTGACTTTAGAGTGGATGTTCTACATCTGGAGGAATGAACAATACTGGTGGGTAACACATTTGAATAGAGTAAAAGGATGGAAATGAGCAGAAGGCTTGTTTTGCAAGTAGGAATGCTTTTTCAAGATTGAATATATTCCCTAACTGGTAATCCCAAAGGTGCTTTTTCAGGAGGCAACTGGACTTTCTGGTTCCTTCTTTGAAGACATTTTACTTCTCATTCAGCTGAAGAAGCTTCTTGGATGAGAACTCTTCTATTGGTCTTGGAAAAAAAAATATGGCGTGACAAAAAGTTGATAAACCCTAAAATATATTCATATCAATGCTACTTATCAGCTGCAGCAATATGGACTCTTTGCTCCCATCTATCTGGTTGCTAGCATCCCTATGAATAAGGACTACAACACCCATCGGCCAACCCATTGAAGATTCTGGGTTGGCAAAAAGCTGGTTGACTTTTCTTAGGCCTTCACTGTCTTCCTGAAACACAGTTCTCTTCCACCTGCCATCCAGCATCCTTTCCCCTCCCCCCTCCTCCTTTTTGGAAATCTTATATTCACACCATGTCTGGTGAAGTTTGTGTCAGTGGATTTAAACTTTGGCTTTGTGAAACCAAGGAAGCCCAGATCTTTTGCTTCTGAATCCTGTCTCCCTGCCTCTCCTCCCCACCCCCTTCCCCCTCTTGGCTGCAGAAAAAGCACAAGGAAACTCTTTGTATGCTCCTAATCCTGAGGCAACACAGCTTTAGCAACATCCAGGGATAAAAGCACCATCAAACCACAACTTTATGGGGGCAAATCTCTTTTAATCCCTCGCTTTAGCTAAACAAAGCTTCTTGCCCTAATCCGCTATCGCTTCAAGGAAAAAAAAAGGCAAGCTCAGATTTTGTTTTTAGTAAGAAGATGATCCAAAGGACTAATTTTGAGAGAGACTAACCAAGTCTGACAGCCTTTAAAAGAGGCAATGAGAAAATAGATGCAAACTTCCCTCTCAATTCAAGGTTTTCTATGCAATAATAAGAAATATATCTAGGGTTTAACTGCTTTCCTCTTAAGCTCGCTCTTATTGTATTAAATTCTCTGACCAACTCATATTCCAATCATCCAGGCCTAAATGCCATTTGATCTTTAAAAAGGGAATAAAATGTGTGCATATTATTCCCAAGAAGGCAGGGCAGGGCAAATCAATTTTCACAAACAAGGCTGATATCTCACAATGGTTCAGTTTTATGGAACCACACACACAAACATCAAAGCAGCAAAGGTGGTGAAATATTTGTGAAGGTTTGTGAAATATTTGAAGAAATATTTAATTGCACTAGGCAGTCTTGGACATTAGAATTGAAAATAGTCCACAGTCCATCCCTCAGCCTCACCAAAGTCTGAACTCTTATATTTTGGGATTGGGCAGTCGAAAGAAAAGAGAATATAATAATAATGAAGCTTTCTTTTATTATCAGACATTACATTTGATATTTTTTATATTCTTACCCAGAGTACATCCTTCTTGTCCTTCTGAAAAAAAAAGCCAAAGTTGCATTGTGAATTTTGGCACCCTTTAAGTGTCACTTGTTTCTTTCTCTTATTGGCAACTGAGAAACACACGGTAACAGTCAATATGCCCTCAATGTATTTTACAACTCTTCTCATATATATGGATGATTATGTGAGAGCATATTCTGTTGTTCTAAAACCAATACATTCACATTTGGGCAACATATACAAGGTATAAACAAGATGTGAGTATAAATTGCCCCTGAATTTGCCACTCTGGTTTTCTCATTGGTCTTCAGTTTACATCAAGACCAGTGGTGAAATCCAAATTTTTTTTACTACTGGTTCTGTGGGTGTGGCGTGGTGTGGCTTGGTGGGCATGGCAGGGGAAGGATACTACAAAATCTCCATTCCCACCCCACTCTGGGGCCAGCTGGAGGTGGTATTTGCTGGTTCTCCGAACTGCTCAAAATTTCCACTACCGGTTCTCCAGAATCTGTCAGAACCTGCTGGATTTCACCCCTGATCAAACCCAAGGGAACAAGGGAACATGCCTTGTTTCATGTCTTGAAACTTTAGGAAATTTCAGAAAATCAAAATGTGTTTTAAAAAAATAATAATAATCCACCCCCATCCATCAGGCTCCTTGAGTATATTTAAATAATTCCTAATTTTCCTCTGTTTGCAATAACAGCAGAAGTACACTTTGTCTTTCTGTGTTCTGTTGTGAAGAATGGTGCATGAGAGAGTGGGGTTAATCAAAAGTCTCTACCTACAAAAGAAGGTGGATGAGCAAAGATGATTTTTCTTTAAAAAATACTAATTTAAGAGCCTAACTGCTCATGGGGTGATGGTATAAGGGATAGGAGGATTAGCATTTTGCAATAATTGAATGCTATATGATCTCTGTACATATTTGATAAGAGAGAGGCAGCAATAATCCGAAGCAGTACTTATGAAATTGAACATTTAACTCCTGCTAAGAGACCAGGTAAAGAAACTACATCCATTTTGAAGCATATTTACATTTATGACTTGTGGACTTCAACTCCCAGGCATTCTTGCTGGCTGAAGAATTCTGGGAGTTAAATTCCACTAGTTATAAAAGGGCCATCGTTCTCCATCCCTGCTTTAAACAAAAGAGCTAGAATTATTTGCAGGGACTGCAAAGACTAGAAGTAGTTTGCCTCTCTTGTGCTGTTCTCAAGGTTACAACATGGAGCAGAATGTGGGTGGTGACATTTGTTGGAAAAGGAAGCATTCTATGTACTCGTCTGACCATTCCTGAGATTGGGAATCTGATCTGAGGAGTGATTAGTGAAGTGGGTTATATAACTGTAACAGAAAGCAGATTAATGGACAGGAGGAAACACAAAGCCTAGCACCCAGCTAACTATCAGGTGGAAAGACAAAAGCCATGTATTCAGTGAACCCCAAAGAGCCAGGACCATTGGATTCATGGCCTCCTCCAACAAAGGCAAAGTATTGTGAAGGTTATCAAAGCTGCTCAGCCTGCACTAAATGCAGATTGTATCAAGGCACACTACAATGCTTTCAGTGAGAATATGAATACTAGTATAAGGCATCTTAACCATAGACTCGATGTCCAAATGTTGAATTTGGAACTGAAGGAAAAGCTTGCTATGTTATTCTTCCAGCATAAAAAGCAAGAATGGGAGGCTTTGGTTTTGTTTCCGGAACAATAAGAAACACAATAGTGACTGTACATTCCTTAAAACAATTGGTTTCCACATTGTTGACCTGAAGGGGTCTAAGACAACTCGCCACAGCCATCTTACCCTGGCCAACTTGCCCTGGCCACCTCACTCCAGCTGACTTGCCCCAGCCAACTTGATCTGGCCAACTCACCACGGGAGAACTGGGTGTGGCCAACTTGCCATGGGACAATTCAATGTGAGATCACTCAATAGAGAAACAAGTGAATTGCAGCAGGCCTTGTCTTACCATCTCAGGTTAGAAGTCCTCAAGGCTGAGATGAGCCAGAACCTGGAGTCCCAGTGGCCAATTGATCAAGATGTGCACCCTGTCGGCCAAGGCATGGAACAAAAACGGCATGCTCAGGTAGTCCCTGCGTGGATCCAGGCCAAGGGCGCAGTGCAATTTTGAGAGGAGGCCTGCAACTTCTGCTTCTTTCTGGTGCATCTGCTGTGCTGACATCCAGGTACAAACAGGAGTGCACACCTTGGCCATCGGGCTGCTGGGGCTCCATGTTCTGGTTCATCCCAGCCTTGAGGACTTCTAACTTGAGAAAGTTCAAACTTAAAGCAAGACAAGGCCTGTTGCTATTCACTCGTCCCTCTCTTGGGTTATCCCACACGGAATTGCCTTATGGTGAGTTGGCCTGGGGTGACTTGACCGGGATGAGTCAACTGGGGTGAAACAGGCATGGCAAATTGTGCCATTCCACCTGAAATGGTCCTTATTTGGATATTCAAGTAAAATCCATAACTCTAGCAATGTTTTACAGAATATGATGTTTGACCAACTGTGATTCTTCCTTAAATTGCTTTGTTTTAGTGATTCACGTTCTGATAATATGAAGGTTAGATAATTTACATACATTGATGCCTGTTTAGAAACTCCAGCCAAATTTGGTTCAGGACCAGGAAACTATATAACTGTGTAGGATTTGCCAATTTGAAGATACCTTGACCAATACTTGAACAGTAACAGTTATTACTATGCTGCCTATGCACCAAGGCATGAGGTTCGATTGGTTAGAAAGCCCATAAGATCTTGTTCTTCTGCTGAATGTTTCTTAGATTTATTCTGGTATCACTGTAGGGTCTAATGTTTTTATTGATATTATTTTCTCTATTGCTTTTAATGTGTTGTCTGCTGCCCAGAATTGAAACTTCGAGATGAATAGCCAAAGAAATCAAGTTAATATAAGCAAACAAACAAACAAAAAATTTGTTCAATTCCAAAAACAAGTTTTGACCTTTTGACCCCAAGGTTACTCCCTCCTAATTATTAATTGCATCTTCTGATTTATACAACCATCATTGCACCTGAGTAACAATAAGGGCAGGATTTATATCATTTCAGTGATGGCTAGGTGTTATCTATAAAGAGGTTGATAGTGTGCAGATGACCTTTGGAATGGACTCATCTTTAACTCTTCATCCGGCATTCTCATCTTTTCTGTAACAACACGTATACAAGGAAGTTAAAGAGGCTTGATTTGTTAATCTAGAATGACTGATTACCCATTTAAATGACAGCCAAGATAGCTCAGCTAGGTATGGAGAAAGTGCTTATTACTGAGATATACTAAGTCAACTATAAATTAGTGTGGTGTTCCTTTGAAACTATATCTATTTGTGTTATATATTCAACTAGCTGGACGCCTGTGCTTTGCTACAAAACTATGCGCTCGGGCTTGATAAATTGACACTTGCAGCCTGAAACTTAATGTAGAATGTATAACTCCGTATCATCAGAGTGTGTTAATATAATGCAACTGGCAGTTGGGACAGAGGGGGAGGGGAAGTAGAATTTCCCAGCCTGCAGCATCCATCAGTATTCATCTGGCTAGCATCCTGTCAGTGTGTGAAAGAGTTGAGGGATGTTTGGAAACTCAAACAGTATTTGCTGTGTGAACAAGAAGGAGACAGGAAGGAGGCTGGGCGTGGCTTAGCTCAACTGTTCTGTATTAAAGCTGCTTGCTGCTGTGAAAGTAAAACTGACAATGAAACTGAAAGTCCTCTCCTCTGCTTGTGTTTTGCATTTGGAACAGATTTCTTTTGAGGTGGGGAGGGGGAGTAGAACTCCTTAGCATCAGAGTGTGTTAATAATAATATAGAAAATACTAATGTTCTGATGGTCATTTTGAAAAATCCTTTCTTAGTAAGCACCTAGAAGCCAAGAGGAACATACATGGCAAATTTCAAGTTTGTAGGCTTTGTGGTTCTGAGGATTTTATGATTAATGCATGAGTGGTTTTCACTTTTATATATATAGATAACACACCGCTATGTGCTAAATTAGTACAAAATAGAAGTTGGATAATTACCAAACACATGAGATTATGGTTCTTCATAAAATGTACTCAGGTGCCTCCACACTGATGAACTCAATTCACACACATACACACATGTAAAAGTCCCCATAGAGATTTCAGAATGCTACATCTATCTTGATATTAGCAAGACACATACACTAGAAATCACCATGGAAAATAGCTTTTTCTGCTTGGCAGTGGCATGTGGCTTTATAAAGAAGGGGAAAAAAGGAAACCTCATTTTAGATAGAATATGAGGGAGGGAGGGAGGGAGGGAGGGAGGGAGGGAGAGGGGAATCCCAAAGCACCACTACAGTTTTTTTGTGTTACATCAATTGTACTGACAGAATGTAAAACTTTCCTTTATGGCTGTAGCCCATGTTCTCAGATTTAGGAAGGCATAAATATTGCAGACGACACATGGAGACTGCTTTATTTGTAGCTGCAATTGAAATCCACTCATCAGACTGTTAGAAATGGGGGGGGGGAGGCAGATTTGTGAGATAAAATTCATGTTAACATATGAAGTAAAATTCAAATGGATCTGCTTCTTCAAATTACCTGCTGTGAATTTCACTTTTGCATTGTCTCCCTTCCTCTTCCCCCTCCACTTAGGCTTGGATACTTGGATACTTGGATACTTGGAGGCTTTAAAATACTGTAAAATTAACAAACAAATAAATAAGATGACCCAATTGAATCTAATGCTAACAGCCATAGTAAATTACCAGATAGTGAACAAAACAAATAAATACTTGTGCAACATTTGCAACTGTACTACTGTACAGTTATTGTAAAATATAGGGGCATGAAAAACCTTCACTGAAGTCACTGAAACAATGAACAGGCTTGGGAAAGTTTGAAGTGGTCATGCAAGGCCTAGATTCCAAAGCTGATTCAGCCTTGAATTCAGCCTTCAAAACTGTTGCAAATGTAGCTTCTGAGGTCTAATATTCAATATGCCAGCGGAGAAATTTAAGTAATTTTTTGTCCTTCTCCAGCCCCTTTTTGTCTCGACTTGCATCATGTTTTTCAGAATGTTGTTCCATGGAAAAGTGCAGCCATCAGGCTGAAGAAGGTTGTGCAACCCTGACCTAGGGATTTAACCTTCCCTCCGTTGGCTTTTCATTCTACTCTTTGCATAGTTCTAAAGCGTGTCCCCACCCCCAAACACACAAGCACTCATACTTTGATAGGCATCTTAGCAGTCAAGTCCAAGGAAAAAGGTAAAAGTTCATTTGCTTGTGGCTTGGCTTCACATAGTGGGTGAAAGTGTTTTTTACCAGGGCAACCTGGTCTACCCAATTATGGGACAGAGCATTCGGCTTCTGCTTTCGCCTTTCAGCCCCAATCCAGGAGCCTTCACAGCCAGTCGCTTTCATGACAAACTATTTTTGTGTTACATTTATGTTTTACTGACAAAGAAATAAAGGGAGACTAGTATAGATCTATTTCAAGCTATTTAGGGATCCCAGAAGGGTAAGGCTAGCTGATGAGAGCTAAATAGCTTGAAATAAATCTATACTAGTCTCCCTTTATTTCTTTGTCAGAAAAACATAAATTTAACTCAACAGTGGGTGACATAATGGGAAAACCTAACCAAATTTCCATTGACATATTTCCTGGATGAGAATAAGGAATGCCTTGCTCCTCTCTCTTTCATTTCTTCCATGGGCAAAATGAATGCTCTTCTCTCTTTGGGTCCTTGACTCAAAATAGGATCACAATTTTAAAAATATTGTCAATCTGGGAGTCTTGTTACTGGGAGTCTCGTTACTAGTGAAGAACAATTTAAGGAAAGAAAGGTGATCGCTTACAGCCATCTGGCTGACCCACCTATTTTTTTTTTTAAATCCATTATTTATTACTGCTCTGTTCAACTTTAATGCTGTCTGCCATCACGCATAGCTGATCACAGTGAACCAATTAGCTGGCATGGTTGATGACAGTTCCTCCCCCTTTAATCTGCTCCTGTTTCATTGTCAAAGCTGATGATGGCTATTTCCCTAGATGCTGATCCCAGAAACACCTCAACTGCGGTTGTTAATCTGGTTAAAATATTTACTAATCTCCTTCTTCTTTACCCCTTCCAGTCGAATAGGCAGGACTGGTGAGTTTGAGCTACTCAGGGCCATCACTATGTTCGAGGTGCACAGGATTATTCTCGAGTTGTATAGACACAATAGAGGAGAGATAAAGGAGCTTCCCAGACATCCAGGCTAGCCAAGTAATGGTATTAGGTTCCTTTTAAAAAAGAAGAAAAAGAAGAAGTAGTGATTTCCATCTCTGCACAGGAAACAGGAGAAGAAACTCAAAAACACATGCAGGCCATCTAAGCAGAATTTACTGGCTCTACATGTATAGCTGTTTATTGCCAAATTCAAACTTCTCAATGTATTTTGGGCTTGATCACAGAGTTCACAGATTGAAGTCCATCGCTGTATACTTTGACATATTCATTATTATTGTACAATACCATTGAGTCCTGGTTCATTTGCATAAAAATATTATGAAAAGTGGAGTATTGTTATTATAATGGCCATTTGGACCCGACCCCTGACCTCTGATAAGAAAACCACATGATTCAATTCAGTCTCTTGTTTATTTTAATAATCAGCGAATAAACCAGAATTTGAAAAGCTGGAAAAACTAACAATTTGTTGTCCTTGTTCATTCTGGTAGTACTAGAAATAACAGTTGATACTATTACATATACTAATGTCTAACCTTTCCCATGGTAAAATACAATGCTGCTACAAAATGTGACAAGCCACACAAAATGTGATGGATTCAGATGCTAAGCAGGAAAAAAAAATCTGAATTCTGTGTTAGAAATAAGTCTAAGAAGTTAATGTTTTCATGTTTGATGCAAAAGAAAATATTTCTTCTGCAATAACAGATTTTGGAAGTCATTTGAATATGGCACTCAGATAGATAGTCAGGTGGCATGGTGTGTGTTTATTTGCATGCTTGTGTTTACTTCTGGTGCTTTTGATCAGTCCAGTAAGTGAAATTCTTTGTGTGAACCAGGAAGCGATTCAAAACATTAGGTGACAAAAACAGGCAAACAGTAAATACAATGAGTACAATCAAATGGAATTCTGAAATAACAAAGGAATCCATTAGTCCAATGTTAAACACTATTCAAAATCGGAAGTCTAGAAAGGCCTTCAAGGAAAAGGAAGTTTTTGCCAAAGTCTGAAAAGATGCTTAGGCGCTAATAGTTTCCAATCCCAAATCCCTGTCTGTTGTAGCTCCCTAACTCACTCCATTTGGGATGAGGGATCAGGAGAGGGCCTCAAAATAAACTAATGACCCCAAGCAGTAGACAAGAGAAGAGGCATTTCTTAAAGGAAACCATTTTGTCTGCAGAAACTCATGTTCTTTATAGGAGACTTATATGAATACCTGAATTAAATTACTATTAGGATGAGATTAAGCTCATCCCAACCACTAAGATCTAGGGTTAGGTTACTAATATTAGCAAGATTTGTAGGGGCCTTCTGAAAATAAAAGATTCAGTCCAGTAACAGTAAAAAAACAAAAGATATGAACAGGTCTTCGTGAATAAGATTGCAGAACAGTGCCGTGTCCCACCAGTGAGGGAAGAAGAAAGAAAGGAGGAAGTGGAAAAAGCAGGAAAAGCAATTTGCATCCTACCTAAGAAGAATACTGTCTAACAACAGTTGTGCTGGAAGGGCTAATTATCACCTGCAAAACAAGAAAGTATAACTCCCACTCCCTCTTGCCAGATTTAAAGGACACTGGCAGGCAATGGTCCTGTGAACCATTATAGCAAGCCCAGAAATCCAGAATATGCACTTCAGCAATCCAGAATATACAGTCTCTCTGGGTTCCCTTGAAATATAATGCAGACAAAAATGAATTTTCAAAAGGAAACTAAAAAGCATGTGCCAATTTGTGTTTATTTTTTTTAACTTTCTCTCTTTTTCCTGGGATTTTGAAAACAACAGCCTTGTTTAACAATAAAAAAACAGCCATTTATATTTTTTCATACAATTTCAAGAATCTTTCTAGAAAGAAGGGAGTGGAACCAAGAAGAGCTAGGCTTGCTTTCATCTGCTTTGCAGTTGATCCCATGCTCTCAAGACTTTTTTCAGTCTCTGTGTAGCAGGGCTGGGTTCTACTTACCTTTACTACCAATTCACAACAGGGCCCTGCATGCATGCAGAAGCTTCCTGATGATGTCGGGGTCGGTGGGCAGAGCCTCCTGTCAGTTTTACTACTGGTTCTATAGAACCGGTCTGAACCGGGGGCAACCAACCACTGCTGTGTACCCAACAGCATCATCAAGGCAAAAGCCAAGTAGCTTCTCTCTTATGAGATTACTACGTATCCAACTATATGCTACCCTGGGCAACTTAAGCACCATTCCCACGAGCATATATATTAAAACCCTACAATTATATGTAGGCCAAAAGACAGATTCGAATCTCCCTCCTAACATGACAGAGAAGGTCTTACTTTCAACCCCAACATGGTAAAAGGAGAATTTATTTGCAATATAGCAATAGAAAGATTCAGTTGTTGCAAACTGCAGCAGCATGGATGGT
>WNWU01000004.1:21755084-21774196 GCA_012654045.1 Ptyas mucosa
TAATACTAATACTAATACTAATACTAATACTAATACTAATACTAATACTAATACTAATACTAATACGTCAATGATATTTGTGATACATTTTAAATGTTCAGTTGATTGGGTTTCATGTTTAATGAATAAAAGATAATAATAATATCGCGAAAATGCTGAAAGAAAAGATTGAAAACAACATCAAAGAAAACAGAGAAAGAAAAAGACTGCCTGCCATTCATGAAGTGCACAATGAACGAGTGGAAGAACTACTAAATGCCGTGAACAACATTTTAACTTCCATCCCATCCAGCACACTACGTGAAACAAATCAACTAATGTACAGCACAGCCACCATTATAATTGTAGAACTGGATTATAAAATGCCAAAAAAGAAACCCACTGGAACACCAAAGTGGAAAATTGGACTTGAAAATAAAATAAAAAAACTAAGAGGAGATGTCAATAATTTGAAATACTTGAAAGAAGGAAAACTAAAGAATGAAAAGCTGAAAAATAGTTTATGCAAAAAATACAACCTGGATGAAAAGACAATAATGGAAATCATGGAAGAACTAAAACAATATTTTTAATAGCAACAGCAAAGAAAATAGAAAGATACAAAGGATGAATAAAACAATATCGTGAAAATGTCCATTTCAGAAGAAACCAACATTTCTTCTACTGGTCACTTGATGAAAATCAAGTCTAAACTAATGTTCAGCCATGTAAAGAAAAAACTTTGATGCTTTGGAAAGAACTGTGGGAAAACCCAGTGGAACGCAATAATGCCTCCTGGATCAAAGATATTAAAAAAACAAGCAACACGAAACAGAATGGAGAATATTGTAATAACAACTGATATGGTTGCAAAACAAGCAAAGGAAGTCAAGAAGTGGAGCACACCTGGCCTGGATGACCTGCATGGATACTGGCTAAAACACCTGACCAGCCTCCATCACCACACGGCCACTCAATTTGATGAAATGCTTCAAAATGCAACAAGTGAAGAATGATTAACAGTTGGCCGAACAGACTTGATAATGAAAGATTCAGAAAAGATCGTACCAATAGTAACAGGAGCCCAATACACAAAGGGCTGCCTAGATAAATGAAAACTTTGAACTTATTAGACCTGAATATCCTGACTTTGCATAAAAACTCTACTCTATTCAGAACTGCCTATATAACTTAATAGCTCTTAGGTCCTTGGTTAGGACTTGAACTGTTAAGTTTTTTCAGTCCCAGACTGCGAATCGAATTGAAGATTAAATTAATAACAACAACAACAATAATAATAACTATAACTACTACAACGACACTCAGGCGCTATCTTAACAGCTCTTAGAATCTTGGTTAGAACTTGAACTGTTAAGTCTTTATCAGTCCAGACTGTGAATTGAATTGAAGATTAACCATAATAATAATAGCAACAACAATTAAGGAGATGATTTAAAATGGTCAGGATTAATAGGACCTTGTCATTTGTAAGGCAAGACATTTGCAAGGCCAACTGTTACCAAAGAGAAAGCAAGTCAGCGGAACTTGAATATCTTTAAAAGTTAAGGAAAAAAATCCTTAACTATCAAAAGTCAAGGTATGAGGTATGTCAAAAGTGTAACATGCAGATTTGTACTGAGGAATACACTGTTTTGCTTAAATTACTTTGATTGATTTCATTCTCTCTTTCTTTGCCATTTGCCAGAAAAAAAGGGGGAAAAAGTTTGCAGAAGTTGTCATTCTTATTACCTGCGTAATCTATTGCACAGCAAATCTGTTTTCTGCCCTACATGTGCTGTTTGATTGAATCACTTAATTCACTAATCTTATCATTCAGTTTTGCTCTCTTTAAAAGAGGCATAATGAGGCCTTCATAATGCTTTCCATGTCTTAAAATATGTGCTGTGAAATTCTACTCTGGCAAACCTTTGATTCTAATTTATTTGAAATACAGAAGGTTTAAAAATTTCAGTTGGCAATTGCTAGGCCATCTCAAGAGTCCCAAGTCCATGTTTACATCAGTAAGTGGGAGCTGCTGGATCAGATCTATTTCCTTACCCCACCCCCACCCCCCACATTATAACAATTACTTCAAATGTGCAGACCTGAAATGGCTAGATTCATAGGATTATTAAAGAGATACAGTGCTTGCTACAGTTTATTAATCGACAAAACCCAGATTGTTCTTTAATATTCCTAAAGCTGGTGTTAAGCACCTTATGAGCAATTTTCACTTTCAAAAGAAGCTGACCCTTCTCTTGGCCTTTGACCTAACCCTGATCACCTTCTGCAACCATAAGAGACTTTTTTAAAAAACACAGCTCATGCGTTGCTGGGATCCTTTGGCGTAAGCATTGCAGACATTTTGCTCAGGATTTTCTCCCACTGATTATTCCATCCCCTTAAGCTACTTTTGAACCAGGATGTATCTCTTTATTTATCTCTCTAGACTCTCCTCTGTTTCCATGTGGATTCTTTGGGGAAGCAGATGGGCACCGTGGAACACAGAGACCTTCCCTGAGCATTAGGGAAAATCCATGCTGGACTTTAATTAACCGTTTAGAAAGAAAAAGTCATAGAATGGTTATTTATTATGTATATTCTGGGTAACCTACTAAAAGACTTGTAGGTATTTTCTACCTGTTTTGCAACTGACTTTTGTTAGCACTTTTGTAAGATTTAAACATTACCAGTTGATGCTGAATTACAGGTGGAGTATGCCAAAACTGCTTCAAAAGCTGAGAAAGGACATGCTGTTGTGGCCCGTCAGTGGCCTGTGCAGTTAGTAGCTGATTCCAACAGCGAGGAGGCTGGTGTGGTGCTGTGCCAGCAGTCTGTGCAGCTGGCACTCGAGTTAGACAATGAGGAGGCTGGAGAAGATGTGGTTCCAGAGGCGGGGTTTCAGCCAAGGCCTTCAGAACCTCCAGAAGCTTCCATGGGTAAAGAGGAAGAAGAGGAGGAGCCTCTTCTCGATGCACGGGCGCACAAAGCTGCCAAAAGGCATGAGTGGCTCCTCAGGAGGAGGTCTCCTCGAGAGTAAGGCTTGGGGCTAATTGGCCATTCCCTTAGCCTATTTAAGGACAGACAATGACTGAGACAATTTGCAGGGAACAACTTAGTTCATTCTCCTTCACGTCTTGATCTTAGTTCTTTTATCAGTTTCCTGCAAATTGCTTCTGGGCTTTCTGCCAATCCTAGTAAGATTACGATTATTTATTCTTTCTTGTTAATTAACAAGAAAGTTAATTAACAGCCTTTGTTTGAAAAAGACTGGTTTAATTTAGTAAACTAAGGTTTGTACAGACTTTGTGTGTGCTGCATTCTTTGGGGTCCGTAGCTGGGGCAGAACACATGCACAGAATAATATGTGAACTTGTATTTCAATGATACAAGTGTGCTCCCGTTGCGAACCAGTAGTAAAGGTTAAGTAGAACCACCCCTGGTGCCATTGTAACTTCAAGCCATCACTAAATTAAGGACTACCTGTATACTATGTAGGAAAATTAATCATCATATGATAGGACAGGCATTGTTTGAGATTGTATAATCTGTGGTTGTAAACAACCATAGAAATAGGGTATTTATGCACTACAGAGCAGAGGAGGCATTACAGGAGAGAAATAGGGAGAAGTGAATGGGGTTTCTAATAATGAAGACAGAATTCAGAGATTACCTGAGTGGTGTCCCAAAGGTGCTTTTTCAAGAGGCATCTGGACTTACTGTTTTTTCTTTGAAGACGTTTTGCTTCTCATCCAAGAAGCTTCTTCATTCTGACTGGATGGTGGGGAATAGAATAAATCCTGCCGTTCCCCACCATCCAGTCAGAGCACCTTTGGGACAACCATGATCTGGATGACTGAGAATCTCCATAGACATTTACTTGAGTGATGCTACAAAATCTTATCACCTGAAAATATACCTACCTAAGCTGATCAGAACTGCAAAGATATTAGTTCATTATGAGTTTTCTATTCAGAAAGGAGGTTTTTACTGAAAGAGTTCATTTCAATTTCTTGCTTTATGAATCAATTACCTTTTAGGAAAATTCTAGTCATGAATATTTACCCTTTTTTTTTCTTTCCCTGGTCTGTTTAAATCTATTTCTTCCAGTAACTTCTGCTTACGATCCAGCTTTAAATCCCTCAAAGACATCCTAAGCTTTTGCAATTATATTTAAGGTTCGGAAATTAGAAATAAATAACAAGATTCTTCTCTCCATAAAACCATTGCTACCTCTGCAGAGAATATTTGTAGCTTGTCAATTGATAATAGCAGATTTCTATTTTCAGAAATCAAGATGAGCTCCCTCCACCATTTAGCCCCATAAATTCGTGGTAACTTGTTGGGATCAGCTGGGCATATAAAAAATTGGGCAACTCTCACAGCAATAGCCTCATAACCCAGAAGTTTCATGGAATATTGTCTGCCTTTATGATGGAGTATTGAAGTGTTGCAGAATTCTGTAGAGATTAAAAGAAGTTTGTTTACCAATCTTTTACTATTTGATTTACTGTAGAGCAGTGGGATTCTAATAGAGACACCTTCAGGCCAAGAAATTAAAGAGTTTTTCTGCCAGAAGACCACCAATAAAAATAAATCATATGAAATCCAACTACTTATATTTTACTTTGCCACAGAGTCTTAGGTAATGCTACACTTGTAATACCACAATAAAGTTAAATAAAATTTAATGTGCAGTGATGAAGTGCACAAAAGCTTTGTTAAAATAACTGTAATATTTTTGAAGGCAGAAAGAGACTAAAATGTCAAATTACTATCCCTGATTTTCCCCCCCAATAACTTCTTTATTAGAACATGATAACATGGTCTTGCATTTAAGATGGAGAGATTGTTTAAATGTTTATTTTAACAGTTCTAACATTTTTGAAGGAATTTTGAAGGTCTTTAAAGGATATATTTTTTCCAGCCTGCCTGTTTTGCATTATGGCCATCTGTTGAATAGGCATAGGGAACCAATATGATAGACAATGAAAGATTGTCAAGATTTGAAGTATCACAATCTGTATTATTAAATAGAGACAGAGATTGATCCTCTCCTGTACATCTCATGTCTATTTATTAACTATAAAATGGCATAAATTGGCCTAATCTCATTTTATCTCACAACTAACCTGTTAGATAAGCTGGATGAGAAAAGGTGACTAAGACTAATGACTTTCAGGTCAGCTGTGTCATCTCACACTTGGCTCATCTGCAGCAGAAATGTCCCTGTGACTATTTCAGTTGTTTGCATGTACACATATACAGGTATGCAGGGATTATGGTGCAATTGAAGCTCTGCTTGTTTTTTTATGGGATACATAAAAAAAAACAGGCAGAGTTTAGATTACATTGTCAAGGCTGCCATCCTGACGTTGGCAACTACACACTATGGACACCTCTGCTCTCATTTATGCCCGGTTCTGATTGAACTGTCAGTTCAATGAAACAAAGAATGGTGGCTGTGTCGACAAAAAAAGAAAACCTAAATGTGCCAAGTTTTCTGGAGGATGCAGATGCTTTAACACAAAAAAGTTGTTTTGCTTGCATGGATGGTCTCAACTTAGCAAGCTCTGCAGTTCAGCATTAAGGGCTTTTCCACACTTCTGGGCCGAATAGCTCTCCTCTCATCCTTGAACTGGCAGAAAATCTTACGACAGCGGTATGAAATTGGCCATACCCATTTCTAATCTTCTATCCTGTTTCTATTGCCTCTGTTTCACATCGATACATCACTTCCAGCTGAGTGGCAGATGTTACATACCTTGAAGCTGCCCTTGCCTGGTGTTAAAATAGAGAGGATTTTAAAAACATTTATATAAAAATTTTATTAGAACTTTTTAAAAAAGAAAATGGAAAGTAATACAAACTATTCTTTTGATTTTTGTGCCTTTGAGTCAGTATTGAATCTTGATGATTGCCTGATCTGTTCCTGGTGGTTTTTCTTGGTATGGAAGATACAGGTAAAGTGACCATCCAGGAATCTGTAAGAAGAACCATCAAAGAATCAGGAATGTTATATTTGTAATTATATGTAACGATATTCTTTCCTTGCAAGAATCTGAAGAACTGTCTCCCTACCTCTGGACATTACCTGACCATTTTTGGCGCATCAAAATAACACTTAGCTATTGATGTTTATAAAGTATGACAAAGTGCTTTTTAAAAGACCCATAAATTTAAACAATTGTTTAACAAAATGAATCACAACAGGTGGCTGGCTAATCTTAGCTCATATCAAAAAAAGCTAAGCAAGTTCAAACCCTGATTAGAAAACCAGAAAACCTCAAGGATTAAAATTAGACTAGAGGAAAAAAAGAAAGAAAGAAGACATATGTGTGTGTGTGTGTGTGTGTGTGTGTGTGTGTGTGTGTAACAGTTGTATAAATTCTCATCAATCTTCATAGTGAGTCAATAAACCAGGTCTATATGGATGGCCCAACTTTTTAGATGCAAAGTGTCACTTTGGATGGATGATAGCAAACTGTACTTAAGATGACAGGCTGGGCATTGGCACATTTGCAAATCAAATTAATGTAATGGTTTGAAGCTTAAACTCTCCTTCAAATAATGCCCTGGTTGGAAGAGCTGAATCTGAAAATCTAATCCAGAGCAGTTTGGAAAAATGTCACCTTCCTGGAGGGTATCCTTTTCACTCAGCTGACATGTTTTTTATGTGCTAAAAGTAACCTTCTTCTTTACCACATATCTTACCCAAGCATTTTACACAGAAAGCTTCTCCATGGCACTGCACACCGTTCCTCTTTCTTTTGCTGTGTCAGAAGCTCTTTCTAAGATGATGAATCCATACACAGTGGTAGGTTATATTCATTTATTTTCCTCCTCACTTCATTTATCACCATGAGAGTTCTGTTTGGAGAATCCGGATGGAAAGCCTGCTTATTCTGCTGGCTGCCTTGGAATGCAGCTTTCAATCATCTGATTGCTTGTAACTGCTGCATTGGTGGAAAAGCTTGCTGGACAAAGAAGGGCAAAAGAGTCTATGGGGTAGAGATAACAGCGCTTCTGTATTTGTCCTGCTAGGGACACTGCAAAACCAGATTTTCATCAATTGGAAGGTTTAGATTTCATGTTATAAAAGTGTCCTTCAGTGAAGGGAAGTTATATGCTTGATGAAGTACAGAAACTCTTCCTTTTCGTTCTGGCTCTGTCATAAAATTAAAAAGGTACCTTAGGCAGTGAGTTCAAGATTGGTTTGTTTACACAATAACTTGGGATCAGAGCAAGATATCAATAATAATATATCTGGATAGTGGACATTGTAATGCCTGGAGACAGCAGCATTGAAGAGAAAGAAATAGAGAAAATCACAATATACAAATACCTGTAAATAGAATCAGAACAACTGTGGCAAAATAAAGCAAAGATTGTGCCAACAGTAATAGTGACTTGGGTGTAATCCGAAAACAACTGGATGCTTTTGAACACTCTCAACATTGACAAAAATCACCATCAATCAATTGCAAAAGGCAGATTTATTTGGAGCTACTTACTACCTATGACAAGGCCTGTATTATCAACAAAAACAACAAAATCTGCATATCCCAGGGTCCTTGGGAAGAACCTGTTAGGTGATAAAAATGCAAATCTAGTCTTAATATATGGCTGATTGTGCAACCAACCATCATCATCATACTTTATTACATGTATATGCCACCTGATTTAACTGGGGTTGAAAAGAGGAAAGTGTGGATAATTGATGTGGAAATATCAGGGGATGGTAGAATAGAAGACAAAGAATAGAAGAAGATCACAAAGTAGCAAGTTCTGAAAATTGAAGTTGAAAGATTATGGCATAAACTGGTGTGGCAATCCCAGTAGTTATCAGAACACTGAATACCATAACAAAGAAATATTGGAGACATTTTAGAAAATCCGATCACTGATAACATTTACATCTGTCAATTACAAAAGAGCGTACTGTTTGGACCTGCACATTTACTATGCTGATACATAATGACATCTTAGGTCAGTGATGGCTAACCTTTTCCCCATTGCATGCCAAAAGTGGGGGGAGCAGGGTGTGGTCACACGCGCGTGTGCCCGCACCCATATGCAACCCCCCGTGCTCCCCCCGCTTTTGGCACGCAATGGCACAGTGGGCCTGGTAGGCCCGTTTTTTGCCCTCCCCAGGCTCCAGAGCCTTTCTAGGACCCTGGGGAGGGCAAAAACAGCCTCCCCCCGACGCACTCCAGACGCCAGAAATGGCCCGTTTGCCAACTTCCGATGGGCCCAGAAGGCCTGAAAATCAGCTGGCAGAGCTGAGTTGGTGTGCCCATTGATAAGACTCCACGTGCCACCTGTGGCATGTGTGCCATAGATTCGCCATCATGGTCCTAGGCTCTTAGGAATGTGTAAACCAGCTCTAGCTAAAGAACCAGCATCTGTGACTTCAGATTATTGTATATATCAGTGATGGCTAATCTTTTTGCCATCGCGTGCCAAAAGAGGGGGGAGCGCGGTGGGGTCACATGCACACGTGCACACACCCATAATTCTATATGCCCCACCCCCCTGTGCTCCCCCCGCTTTTGGTACGTGATGGCACAGTGAGTCTGGTAGGCCCAGAGCCTTTCTAGGAGCCTGGGGAGGGCAAAAACGGCTTTCCCCACCACCACCCAGAGGCCTTCCGGAGGCCAGAAGCAGTGTGTTTCCTGACTTCTGGTGGGCCCAGAAGGCCCGAAAATCAGCTGGCTGGTGCATGCATGTGTGCCGGAGCTGAGCTCACGTACCTACCAATATGGCTCCGCGTGCCACCTGTGGCACCCGTGCCATAGGTTTGCCATCACGGGTATATATAATAACAAACATCTGGAGCACCACTTGAACACCATCAGCATTGACAAAATCACCAAGTTCAAATGCAGCTTTAGCAGTAACATCTAACATCTTGCAATTATACCTTTAATATTATTAAATAACAACATCTCTTATCCCAGATCCTTGGGAAGGATTTGATAGGTGGACAAAAACACAAAATTCAGTCTACACATCTGGCTGAGGTTGTGACAAACCATAATAATAATCATACATATATGACCTCCCCCATGACTCTAAGTGGTTTACAATTGTTGAAACATTTTAAACCAAGGAACAATTCAAAAGCATCACAAGATTTTTCCTGATTTGTAGTCTAAGACCTCACTATTACTATGGTTTTGAATAACAGCCACCAAAAATGATGAATGGCAGAAGCCTTTTCTATTTTCCTTTCCAATATACCATACTTTCCCTCATTCTATTGACTCCTATACAATTTTTTCCCAAAATGATAATATATATGTCTTTACTAGTGTGGATCCCTGTCATTAATTTTAATTTATGCAAATGAACAAGTATATCAATGGCACCACACAGAAAGGGCCAAGCCTCCAAGGGTTACACTAGACATTGGTTCTTAAAACCTCTGTATTTACATTTAGGTTTACAACTTAATGGAACTGAGAAGACGGATAGGGGATTTATAGGAGAAATTATGATGGTGCTTAATACTCCCTTGCAAACTCTAATCCTTTTTTTTTTTTTTGCTTCAATAAGATCTCCATATTCTAAATTATCAGGGTAAAACCTGGTTGGGAATCTTATGCTGCACTTCATAATGTTCACTTCCAAGTAGTTGCCTTGAATTCATTCGGACCTACTTGTATGTCAGGATGACACACATTAACACAGCGAAAACCTGAGGTTCCCTAGAGTGGTTGGACCTGCTAGGAGTCAGGCTGGCAATTCTTATGATTCATTGGACACATAGATACAGCATTCTAAGCACATGCAGAAGTACAATACACAAATAGCTCACCAACTGCCTTAAAAGTCATAATGGATAACAGATCTCGTTGTCACTTCAGCTGGGATCAAGAGAATTTATTGAAAGAACCACCCGCTGCTTCAGAGTTTTTCTTAGCATATAAAACAAATAGGTCCCACCCAGCAATGGACAGTGCAGGTTTATCATCTTGTTGACAGGTAATTTTCTCCACTGAAACTATATCCCAGACTTACGAAGGCCCATTTTCTCTGGGTGAAATGAAATTGTTTCACCAGTGCCTACAAGGAATAATCTGTGGGGATTTGTTCCAAAAAGGCTCAGACCGATGGAAGTCCCATTCCTCGTAATAATATTGGTATAAGTGGAATCTTCTTTCCTGGATAAATATATATTTTGATATGTTCTGGTACTGATAAATTGCACAACTAAATTAAATGCTGATATTTATTAGGAAAAAATAACGTGAAATTTGTTTAGAATTTCTATCTCCCCATGGTAGGAAAAAATACAAAACATCAACCAAGACCCCTGTTCCTGTGTGCATTTTACTAGATTAGCCCTCTTGGAGATTTATCCTCTGTAAATGATCTTTTGGGAGGCAAGTTTGCACTGAACGTGCAGTTAGGTTTTGAGTGATTAACTGCATGCTTTGCATTCTCTCTAGAATTCCCTCCCATTGTGTTTCTTGTCTCTTCCTTTTTTCCCCCTTCTCCCCTTGAAAATAAAGTTCAGTGGTCAAAGTGGAGGTGATGGTCATCATGATGGAGGCAGAGAAGAGAAAGCACATGGGATCACTTTACTTCCGATTAGGCCAGATTCAATTTAACTTGTAATACATTCATCATCTTTGAGTTTAGCCTCTATAGAGGCCATTTTGTTTTTTAGCCTTCCCAAACCTGGACATGGAGGCATAGCAGGCAAGCATCACAAGGGTGTAGATCAGGCTGCCTTTGGTTTAGCAAAGGGAGAAAAAGCCACGATATGTCATGTGATGCCACCATGATGCCGTGAGTTTGACACCCCTGGTGTACATAGTCAGCTTTCTGTCTGAATAGTTAATTTATGGTTACAACAAGAGCGCAGCTCAGTAGAAGCTCTCTTGTGTATTAAGCTTGTTGGCCCTTTTTAAATGAAGCAATTTTTATAAGTACTGTCCTCTCCCTGCTTAATAATAGATTTGGTCTGGATCTATAGTCCTCACATCTGAAATAGTTTGACATTAACTGAAGAGAATGGTGGCCCCACCAAAATAGGTAAAAGGGCATCCCATGCATTTCAACCCCTAGTTCGAAATTGATGTTCGACATCAGGATGTTTTGTATCCCCAAACCAACTAATATTGCTTTAATTCTGAATAAGCAAACACTTGCCTAAATCCAAAGATTTCCTTCCAGCTTTGCCCTGTGAGCCAGAAGGGTTAATTTTACTTGTTGCATTATGAACTACAAACCAGGAATGCTTAACTTTGAGGTCCCAGAACTACGGGAAAGCCCAAACCCAAGCTCCAGCTCCCCTCTAAAATGTATAACTATTTAATTATTTTTAATATGTCAGAAGGAGGAGTTATTTAACCCTATTGAATTAAATCAAATTAAACTGGAATTTAATTTTCATCCAGATACATTCCCTTTTTGGAGTTTGCCCATTGACCAGCTATTCAGAGACCAAGGGCACTTTGCTATCTAAATAATCAGAAAAATTCCCATCCCCTTGGGGATATAGGTTTTAATAAGAATTTTAATTATAATTGTAAAAACTAATATAAGGTACTTAGAGAAAGAAAATAATAGAAAGAAAGAAGAAAAAAGAATATAACAAAACAAAAGAAATATACAGAGAAGTGACTTCCAACTTTCATCACAAGAAATATAAAGAAATTTAATAAATCTTCATCCCCTATAAGGTTAAACAGATTTCTCTTTATCCTCCATCCCATCCTTTATCTATGAGCAAATGCATAAAACATCAACTAAATGCCATTTCCTTTGGAGACTGAAAGACACAGGAAGTTATGTTATGTGAGCTTAATACTGTTGACACTTATTAGCGATAGCTACTCATATTTTCAGATTATGGTCTTTCTAGGCCATTCCTGGAGATTTTAAGCGTTTGAACTTGGGACTTCTGCATATGAAACATGCTATCTATATGGAGTTGCACCAGCACTGGCTGATTTTTTTTTACATGATTCACTGACATTATCATAAGTCTCAGCTGTTGTGATTGATGATGGTGGAACCAATTATCAAAAACAGTTCAACAATGGAACTGATTAGCAAGGGAAGTCATAAGCTGTGTTCTTAAAACAGAGGCTAGACAGCCATCTGCCACAAATGTTTAATATAGATTCCTGCACTGAGCAAGGAGTTGGACTCAATAACCTAAAAAAGCCGCCTTCTGGGTGATTCTGGCCCATACAATAATCATTTGTATTGATCATGTTTATTTATTTTGCTCCAAAATGGTAAAAAATGGTTTCAGTGCCTGAGCTTCTAAGACTGTTCTGGTAGTGCTCATTTCTCAAAATAAGTTAGCATTAATTAATCACCCCGTTTGGATCATTAAAGCAGCTGCATCACCTGGAAGTATCTTAAAATTGCTATAAAGGCTGCCCTGTTGTCTCTGTGCATATATGTTGACAATGCTTCTGCTGAGATTGCATCTGAAGCAAAGTGCCTATGCAAGCTTGCACATGCAGAGAGCCGTGAAGGACTTTTGAAGTCACCCTGTGAGTTTTCCAAATGATGCAGCTCTTTAAGATTTCAAAGGGCAGGGCTTCATTTGTTCTAATGCATTTTATAAAGTGCCTTTTTTGGATGCTTTGGGCAGCCCTAGTTTTTCTTTTTCTTCACTGGCAAATAATATGTAGCAATTGGTTTCTGCCTGAATGTGCTCTTTCTTTTTCCCCTGTCGCAGTCTCTACCTCTACTCCATCCATGCTGAAGACAATGAACTTCTAAAGAAGGAGCTCTGATGGCTCAGTAGACTAAGGCAGTGATTAACATCCACTTACGTCTGCTGCCTGCAATTACTGCAAGTTCAAATCCCACCAGGCTCAAGGTTGACTCAGCCTTCCATCCTTTCTAAGGTAGGTAAAATGAGGACCCAGATTATGGGGGCAATAAACTGACTTTGTATAAATATACAAAAGTATGAAGGCTATTGCTTAACACATTGTAAGCCGCCCTGAGTCTCCGGAGAAGGGCGGCATATAAATCAAATTTAAAAAAAAGAAGAAGAAGCAAGGGAGAACATTGGTTGCTATGTAGATCCCAAATCCTCTGTCACGGACCACAACCTTCTGCTTAAGGTATCCAAGTCCTCATCTAGTTTTAAAATAAAGAACCTTCAAAGGGGAGAGCAGGGACTTGGGTTTGCCCCAAAATAGTTTGCCTGTTAACAGCAGGTCACTGTGTCTTTACTTATTGTATTTTTTGCACTATAAGACACACTTCCCCCCATTAAAAAAAGTGGGTGGAAATGTCTGTGCGAGGGGGATTGGTGCAGCAGTGGTATTCACCATTGCCGCCTGTCACCGCCGCCGCCTGTAACTGCTGCCACCATTTGCTGTCAGCGGGGAATGCTGGAGCCTTTGCTACCAAGCAGCTGATCAGCGGTTGGATCGGCCTCCCACAATACTGTTGATCAGCTGTTCTAGGAAGCAGCGAACAGCGGTTGTGGTAGCGAGCAGTGGCGGTGGCGATAGGTGGCGGTGGCAATCCCCACCACCTAAAACAGTTGATTGGCAGTATTCCTGGAGGCCGATCCAACTCCCAATCAGCTGCTCAGCAGCAAAGGTTCCAGCGTTCCCCAGCAGTGGCGGCAGCTCAGCTCAGTTGACTGGTGGTGGACGCAATGGAGTGGAGCCCTGATGAGCCATGTGCTGGGGCTGCGATAACGTGCTGAAGCTGACCAGACTGTTTGCTGTTTGCTGCAAGGATGCTAGCCAGATGAATACTGGATGGATGCTGGGAGGCAGAGGCAATTTTTTTTTCTTGTTTTCCTCCTCTAAAGCTAATGTGTGTCTTATGGTCCGATGCGTCTTATAGTGTGAAAAATATAGTAAGTAAAATTACTTTTAGCATGGCTAAATTTCTAGATCACTGGGATTTCTTAGTGCAAATTATCATATAAAATATATGTTTGATCCAATTGATGTGAAACACATTCTTGTTTCTAGAATATTGATGGGGGGGAGCTTTAAGTAGTCAAAGTTAGAAATCTTATTTTGGTTACTGTATCTTTAAAGAAAAAGTCAATGCTGTCCCAGTAAAGGAATGTGAATTTTGATTATATTTCATAATGAGTTTTGAAAAAGATCTGGAGCCAAATTATAGGTAACAAAAAGCTGGAGAGATAAATGACCCAAACATGAAATTAAATTGGCTTTTGTGCAATTGGTTGCATAGTGAAGCCTCGTTAATACATTTTGCAGAATGAAAGGCCATTTATCATCAGAATTTCGTTCTTAGGGGGAAAAAAACCATTTCCCCTTTTTATTTTGTTCAAAATTCAGATCCTTTGTGCCAAAGGGCCAGATCCTTTGCTTCAGAATGTTGTTTTATACTCATCTGAGAATATGCTGCTTTAACTTAAATTTTGCTTGAAAGCTTAACTAACTTTTAATATCTGTTGTTCTAACACATATCACTGTCATAATTGCTTTTAAATTGGGACAATATTATTCCTCTTATTATTTCCTTCAACCATCTTACTTTCTCAGGGATGTAAAAAAAATTTAGATGTATTTTACATTTTCATAATTTGCTTTCCCTTGCTGTTCTACCATGAACTGCCCATAAGCTATTTTCACTGAGTACCCTGAGAGTACTTTCCACCTTTCTCTTTTGTTCTTACCTTCATTCTGTCTAAATCAGCTGTGGCAAATTTGCTTTATGACAACTTAGCAAAACCTATGATATATCAGAAAGGGCTTTGAAGTAGTCTGAAGCCTGCTAAAATCAAGAGCACCTGACACATTTGTTAAAGACCTCATTGACCTCTGACCCTAAGGTTGCTTTCATATTGATTTTTAGGGTCTTGGGCTCAATTGAATGGGGAAAGCATACCTGACAAGGAAAGCAACATTTTATAATAGGAACAGATCAATGGGGAATGCTTCATAGTTTTGCTGGAAAAGTTAAGCAAAAATTAAGCCAGTGAATGGAAATAGGCATACCATCTGCTTCTGATAAGTTTTCTGTCCAAAGGATGGCACTTTTAAGGTAATTAATCTACAAATTCTCAATTTTGGAAATGTCTATTTTTGAATGGTTAAAAAAATGAGTGGTTTTTAGTCCAAAAGCCTGCATAATAGAGGCGAAGTAAGTCTTTTTAGTTTAGAGCGCATAGACAAGCCAGAGAGTAACATTGGCCAATTAGTTAGACCTATACATTGAGGTCTATAATATAAACTCTTCTTTTTTTACATATATAATTTTTTTTTAATTTTCAAACAAAAACAACATAAAAACATCATCCTTTCAAACAGTTACTGACAGTGTTCCAGTTGGTTAAAATCCTTTCGTGCTCTAAAATCTTCAAAATATCAATATATGACACATGTTCTTTTCCCCTACAGAAAAATAAGTTTTTAGACATTTTATCTTGATTTCATTTCATATATCATATTTCATCTCCATGTTTTATTATCTACCCATTGATAAAATAAATCCCATATCAAATAATATTGTTTATCTTCCTGTTCTCTTATTTCAAATGTCAATTTACTCATTTCAGCACAGTCCAACATTTTCTTAATAATTTCTTCATCAGTAGATATCTTCTCTCCTTTCCAGTTTTTAGCAAATACAATTCTAACTGTTGTTAAGATATTCACAATTAAATCTTGCAATTCTTTATTGAATGTCTCTGGTAAGATCCCTAATAAAAATGTCTCTAAAATCAATATGTCTCTTTATCATTTTTTCCAACCACGTGTGTATTTTAGACCAATATCTTCTTGCTTCTACGCATGTCCACCACATATGGTAATATGATCCTGGGGTCTGGTGACACTTCCAACATTTCTCTGATTTATTCTTGAACATTCTGGCTATCCTCATCAGGGGTAAGTGCCACCTGTAAAACATCTTATATAAATTCTCCTTATATGCTGTGGACATTGTCATTTTATAATTAAGTGACCACAATTTTTGCCATTTCTCTAAATCAATACCATAACCAAAATTTTTCCCCCACGCTAATTTAAACTCTTCTTGATGATGGATTTTGCAGACTGAATAATCAGTTACTCCAGATATTTCTGAATTAGTGACTCTAAATATTTCAGAGCTCACAAGACAAATTGTGAGGCCACATCTAGCAAAGCCATAAACTTTCTTCCTCCCTCCTTTCCTCTTTTTTCCTACTTAGTTTCAGGAAGCTTCTGGAAACCTCTGAATTGGTTCCAAGAAAGATAGGGTATTGGAGGCAGTCCTGATACAGCCATGGATTTTGCATTATTCATTTTACATCCAATACCCAAACACTTTTAAGTCATGCTGTGTGCCACTGCTGGGATGTTACGTGCTTGACTGGCTTAAAGATGGAGCAAACTGTATTCTACAATTTGACTTCTATGTGCTATGAAACACAAGTTCCAGTGAAATAATTGAATGGACTTCTGGGTAAATATGCTTTGGATAAAGCCGAAAGTCTTAGCATTGAGGCCTGAAGCCCTTTTCAAGTTGTCTGAAAAAAAAAATCTTACTTAGAGCTTCTTCTGAGTCTTTCCACTTTCATTCCGTCTTTGATATCACACTACTGAATAATGTCCTTGAGTCTGAAATTTCATTCCAGTTTTACAATAATGTTAAGGTCACTAAAAAGAGAGGGAGAGAGGGAAAGACAGAGAGATAAACTTGAAAGCAACCTTACCCTTTAAGAAAGGATTGGTCTTAATCTATTTCCAGCATACAAGAGATGAGCTCAGGATTGCTGGGACACTTTCACTGACACAAATCTACATAATCGTTTTAAAATTCTCACCATTTCTTCCGATTATTCTCTTTCTGTCACTTTAGGAAGCTCTAAAACTGATTTTCTCACTATAATCTTCCAGTATTGCTTAGCTCCCAAATCTCTAATATTTTAAGAAGATTATTTCATTTATAATTGATTGAGTGTATTTGCTAGATTGCCACTTCAAAGAAGTGTTTTAGAAAGGGGCTCAGGTAGACACAGCATGACTCGGTGGTGCCACACCACTCTGCATCCCCACCCAACCTAAATTTTGCATCTTTTCCCACCATTCTTTCCATGTGCTTACTTACATTGCCAGTAGGCTGAGCAGCTGAGAAACAGAGCACTGAGAAGCTGATTCAAAATAGCACATTGGGGGTGATGAATCCTTCATGTTTTAATTGTCATCCAGGGGAAGCAAACTCTCTTCCGTTCATTTTGTGAATTGTTCTGTTCACAGCACAGTTTCTCATTTAGTCCGAAGGCTTTGAACCAGGGCTTTGATGACATTTGGAGAAGGTCAGTACTAAATGAAACTTGAATGACCTTGAGTGCCTGATTTAAATGAAGATTTTTGAAGAAGCTGTGATAAAATATTGCAGTATCTCCATCCCCAACACAGAGATGTCCCGTTTGACATATATAGTATGCCTCCCCTCTTTTGAATCATTTTCCAAAGAGTGTCTTTTAAAACATTGGTTCTCTGCGAGGATTATACAATTTTTGTCAGATGCACCTCTCCCGCTTGCAGGTACACATATGAAAACCACAGGAAAGCCTTTGGTTTTTATTTTGCATTAATCATAAAGGTATTTTTTTTGAAAAAAATGCTATACTCTACGGAAGACAATCCTTGTAGCTTCGGCCATGTTTTTCAAAGGTTTCAGTACAGTTTTTATTGAAGACTTACCATCTAAACATTCTAGCATGGAATTTTTTCATGATCCATTGCAGAGCATGAACCACATCCATCTAAGTCTCTTCAGTTTTATTTAAGAGAAAAATCAAGTGAGGCTAAAGAAATTTCTGGGGAAGAAATAGCAAAGTAAAGACAGCTCTGATGAGAATTGATGTCCACAGTGGAATAAAAAGCAGGTGAAATGCCCAGCTCTTTGCAATTTCTCTCTGGACAAGAAGAGGACTTGAGATCACAAGTGTTAAAGACAGGAGATCATACAACAGCAGTTTCTAGCAGTTTTACAACTCCAGGAGACAAGGGTACACCATCTTATCCCAAAACACCTTTGGCAACTCTATGGACACAGTGAAGTGTCTGCCTCTGTCATTAGGTTGTCTTTAAAAGATGTTATGGAAGAGGAACATGTTTTACTGGACAAGACTGAGACTGAACTGAAGGTGAATTTAAAAATGATAGGCTACAAGAATTATATAGAAGAAGATGGTACACTGGATAAACAGGCTGATGTTTTCATAATTAAAAGAGATATAAGTAACAAACTAAAAGACTAACCTGGATAATTTTCCTATACTGGATTTACAAAAGAGATTTGAAAAATGACCAGTCAGAAAAAATTGCCAGGTGCAGATAATATATCACATGAGACACTTTTAAAGTCATACTGCCCATAAAATTATTATACTAAAATGACTTTTCAGAAGAGCATTTGAGGGCAAATGTTGTCATGGTTGGCCACAAAGGACTTTTTCCTCTTTATCTTACCCTCACAATGACATTTAATGAGGTGAAATATGATAATTTCCAAATTACATATAGATGAATGAAAATCTGTTCATTACCCAAGCTATAAACTGAGTTTTCAAATCTTCTGTTTGGTACAGGAGCCCTATGCATTTTCAGACATGGTTCGTGCAGGCTTCTGTTCATATGTTGAAGTCTTTCTCATTATGTATTCTTATAGCTAGACAATGTTTGGAGAGCTGCAAAGTATGGAGTCCAACAAGATATGGAAGTTCTCAAGCTGTTAGTGCTTGCTAGAGATGTGAAATAGACCCTAAAATGTACATTACTAACAATGTAAATTCACATAGAAGTTTGCAAATGGCATCAAGTAGAGTGACCATGTGTCTCAGTTTGTGCAGGATGGTTACTTCCTACAATCAGATCCCCAAGAAGCTGCCACCTTCTTCCCATAGTCCCTGACTTCTGTGGAATTATTTTGTTCTCTACAGTGCTGTCTTGTGCAGTGCATCTTTTTATTGGTCAAACCTGCCAGCCAATAAATAGATTCATTTATATATACACATATTTATCTATCCCCCCTCTCTCTCTCCCTCTCTCTCTCTCTCTCTCTCTCTCTCTCTCTCTCTCTTTTATATATCCATCAATTTCAATCTCAAAAGTGTCTTATTTTGGGTGGTAAATTATATGGTCACCCTATCACTAAGGAATCAGTAGTTT
>WNWU01000004.1:21774206-21801013 GCA_012654045.1 Ptyas mucosa
CAAAACAGAGATTGGTATCGGGTCAAAGCACATTCTACTAGCAAACCTTCATGCTTCTTCATGGACTAGAAGACAGCACATTGAACTAGAGGGCTTGGTGAGCCATATGACTATTTATCCACTAATGACTTCTAGTTTCTTTATAATATCAGCCATCTATTGTTGAAATTATGTAAAACCTGTCCTCTGTTATTTTGATACAACAATGATTGGATGATGCTGTAACTTGTTGTAGGGCAATGATGAAGCAGAAGGATAAAAATGCAACATTCATTAGTTTCACTAGAAACAATAAGTCTTGCAAACTCTCAGATCCCAGAAAATTGATCAAATATTGCGAGTGACACAGATCATATTTCTTATTCAAAATCTAGTCTCCTGCCAGAAGGAGCCCACCTGAGCAATAAGAAATATGTGAAAATATTTTATTTATGGCTTGGACACAATGCCAAAAGGAAGCTGCTGGATAGTGTAGCTATTACATTTCCAAGTAGTACTTAGGGAGAATTCTGCTGCAGAGTAATTGTCTCAAACATATTCTACTTATAGTTTCCAAACTAACAGATTTCAGTGTGCAAATGGTAGAAGAGAAAATCTCTATAACACATTCACAACCTCTCTTTGTTTCTCACATTACAAAATCTAAGGCTGAATTCCAATCCAATGGATCAGTCCATGTATTGTTGAGCACATATTCCACTGAATCCCTTTGAATCCCATGTCCTGTTGATTCTAATAGGATCTGAAAGTCACTGGCTTGAATTTAACTCAGCATTTACATGAACCCTTGGATGCCAACATGTCAAATTTTTAATATTATCTTTCTATGCAGCTTGCATTAAGCATAAATTTACTCTCTTTCTACAGAAATAATTTATATTGGTGGGAATATCTATTCTATTAATTCCCTTGATCATAAAGCACACCATCGGAATATATTCCTTCGTCTTTCATGGTCAATCAATTTGTAATTCAAATTTCAAGCAAAAATGTAACTTAAAGTTTCTTCTTTTTCTTTCAGTTCTTTGAATCTGAATAAATTACAGTAAGGAAATATTATCTTTGATTTCAGGCACCTTTGAATAATATCGCCTTGTCTGTTTGCTTATAATTCTCAGGTAAACTTTAATCGGGTAATGTGTATGAATGAAAATAAATATAGAAACTTTTTCAGCTTTATTTCCTCTATATTGGGGAATCCTACCTATTTACTTTCAAGAAAACCTGAACAAGCATCTATGTACCAAATATATATAAATTAAAATTATATCAAAAAAATAACATCCTAATCCTCTACATGAAAACATCCAATATATTGGGGTAGGTACAGTATACAAAATATTAAACCAAATTCCCAATGTATAAGTGGCTACCTTACTCTTTTATATACCTCCAAATTATTAGAATATAGTAAAGGAAGTTAAATTTAATATCTCCAAGGTAAGCATGACACCTGGTAACTACATGGACAGACATATATGTTATAAAAACTTTTCTTGTTTTTTCTGTTACATATATACAATTGTCCAAAGGATAGGGAACCAATGGCAATGATGCTTGTGATTGGTTCAAGTCTGCTCAAGATTCACATGCCTTGGGAGCATTAGAGATGAAAAATATTTGCAATAGGAGCCTGACAAAATTAACATGATTAACATCTTTGCTTTAACTATTTCTTCTGCAAAGAATGACTTCCAGGGAAGATCATGTAAAAGAGATAGATGTTTTGTTAACCATCCTCTTATTATAGTAAAATAAGCAAAGCTTGAAAGAAACAGGAAAACAGCCTTCTTCAAATCCAATTGAGGGATTTGAAATCCTCACTAAACGCTTAATTAATTTTTTGATTAGCTTGAGAACCCATTAACCAGTCTGATTCTTCTAGCTTTATGAGAGATGGCAGCATGCTGCTTTAATTCAATTAATATTAAAAGATGTTCATTTTCAAATCCTTAGGTTGGGGGGGTTTTTTTTGGAGAAAAATAATTTCATTTCCTCTAAGAGGTTTAAAAAGGTAAAGTCTCCATCTAGTGAAGCATAGCTCCTGGTGACTACAGGTTGATGTCCAGGCAGTTTTCTTGGAGACATTGAAGAAACAATGAGAGACCAACGTCATTTCAGTTGTAGGTTAGACTAGAATGGAAAAAGAGAGAGTTGTAAGATGGAATAGAAAACCACTTTCTGTTGTTTCTAAGAAACAGGATCCATAGAATATGATCAAAAAAGTTAAAATGAAGATTCCAAGGGTAGAACCAAAGCTCTGCTTGGTTTTTTTTTTTTTTTTAATGTATATTGTGGCTACCATCTCAATTTTATTTTTTTTTTACTATACCTTCTGGACAACTCGGTTGCTTGGTTGTGCCCATATAGTCACAAGAGTTCAATGCAATTTGAGGATGTGTTTCCTTTATTAAGATATTTTCTGGTTTCTTTTTTCTAATACATTTCACCTTCTTTTCCTCCAGTATTCTTTATTCTGTTCAGAAAGGATTTTTTCCTTACTCTCACATGTATTGTCCCAATAGATTCATGGAGGATAAAAGTTCAACGTGTTCTCAAAAACGATGAAATCTGATCCCCATCATCTTTTTCCATCTCTTTTCTCACAAATATTTAGTCTGCCCTACCAAGTAGACCAGATCAGGAAATAGACACCCCGCCACACCATGAAAATTAATGCTATGCTTTATGGCGACCAGCCATGCTTATGGAAATTTGGACACTGTTACTTACTTTCCCTGTCTCTTATATCCCAATCAATTAGCGAGGAACCTGTCTGAGTCTCTTGAATACTATCTAATTTCCAGGTCTTAAATAAGGTTGCAGCTTTTTTTCCTTAGTTCTGGCCTATTTCTTTCAAGGTCATCTCTTTGACTAGAAATCCTTTGTTTCCAATCATCATCATCATCATCATCATCATCATCATCATCATCATCGCTATACACAAAATGCCTACTAAGGAATTTTAGAGAAGATTTTCAGTAAATCACTACTCCAGATAAGATTTGCCAGGTCATGTTTTAAATAAGAAACATTCTCAAACAGTGTTCCTCAACCTTGGCAACTTTAACTTCAACTCCCAGAACTCCCCATCAAGGAAGGCTGATTGGGGAATTCTGGAAGTTGAACTCAACGCATCTTAAAATTGCCAGGGTTGAAAAACACTGCTCTAAAGTATGACTATGCCTTTATTTATATTTTACACACACACACACACACACACACACACACACACACACACACACACAAAGTGTTTTTCTATCGAGGCACCTGGTCTACCCCAACATGTGGGAGGGAGCATACTGCTTTCCTTTCGCCTTTCAGCTCCAATCCAGGAGCCCTCAAGCAGTCGCATTCACAACAAAATATTTTATACCAAATTTATATTTCGCTGATATATTATATTAACTTATATGCAGAGCACATCGTGAGAAAGGCAGGGCTAGATGAATCAAAAGCTGGAATTAAGATTGCTGTGGAAAATATCAACAACCTCAGATATGCAGATGATACCACTCTAATGGCAGAAAGCAAAAAGGAACTAAAGAGCCTCTTGATGCGGGTGAAGAGGGAGAGTGCAATTTCTGGCAAATAGATGGGGAAGAAATGGAGGTAGTGACAGATTTTATTTTCCTGGGCTCCGAGATCACCGTAGATGGGGACTGCAGCCAAGAAATTAAAAGACGCTTGCTCCTGGGGACGAAAGCTATGGCAAATCTAGACAGCATACTAAAAAGCAGAGACATCACCCTGCCAACAAAAGTGTGTATAGTCAAGGCTACGGTTTTCCCAGTTGCAATGTATGGCTGTGAAAGTTGGACCATAGGAAAGGCTGAGTGCCAAAGAATTGAGGCCTTTGAACTATGGTGCTGGAGAAGACTCCTGTGAGTCCCTTGGACTGCAAGGTGATCAAACTGTCCTAGAGGAGATCAACCCTGACTGCTCTTTAGAAGGCCAGATCCTGAAGATGAAACTCAAATACTTTGGCCACCTAATGAGAAGGAAGGACTCACTGGAGAAAAGCCTAATGCTGGGAAAGATTGAGGGCAAAAGAAGAAGGGGACGACAGAGAACGAGGTGGCTGGATGGAGTCACTTAAGCAGACGTGTGAGCTTAAATGGACTCCAGAGGATGGTAGAGGACAGGAAGGCCTTGAGGAATGTTGTCCATGGGGTCATGATGGGTCAGACATGACTTCACAACTAACAACAACAACAATGCCTTTACTGATTTGACTAAAAGCTTCCTATTTCCTTAGAAGTAAAAAACCATTCATAAAATATGGTAATTAGTCTAAATAGTAATTTAGTATGGTAAAATATGGCAATTAGTCTAAATGAAATTTAGATTGTTGTGCTCAATTGCCATGACAAATAGTTAGCCCTAGTTGCTCATGCTGGCTGGAGAATTCTGGATGTGAAATCCACACATCTTGATGTTGCTGTGGTTGAGAAACACTGGGTCAGACCAAGCAGCAAGGAGATGAGATAATCCGGTTACTTTCAGAATGGAACATTAGGAACAGGCCCAAGATTCCCAAACTGAATTCTACAGACCACCAGGTGAGACAACAATGAAGAAAGTTAAAGGAAAGGAGAAACAGGACACAGTGGTGCAATTTGCATAAGAAAACGCCAAGCTGCAAACTTTGCTTTGGTATTATTTTTCAGTTCCTGTTGAAATACTTTTAATTTTCCACCAAGTATTTGAATAGGAATCAGTTTTTATGGACGCAATTTAAATGAGGGATGAGTAGTGCAGTCTGTTTTATTTATTTCCATCATGTGATATGCAGTAAGATAATCCTTATAGAATTTTGCTTGGCACCAAATATATTCAGGAATGTGCTGTGTGCTAATTAAAGAGATATGTTATAAAAAAATGTAGGAACTATGAACGGTTTCTATCTCACAATGAATCATTTTCTCTAACTTATGCCTCTCTTAGCTTCTTAATCTTCAAAGGATTACGATTGCTATTCTTCTGTTAAAATACCTGATCTTTTGGCTATAGAGGATTGGCTTTATGTTGCTATTAATATACCATCTGGCCTTTTTTTGCTGCTCTTTTACACCAGAGCTGGACTAAAGCTATTGTCTCAGGAAGTAAATTAATCCTAGCTCCCAAGTCCAAAAGAAAGCTGTTTTTTATTAAAAGAGAGGAAAATTATATGAAGAATGAAACCATACCAAGGTTATTAGAAGGCATTCATGTTGGGAAACTGGCAGTTGGATGCGTCACCTGCAGGCCACACCCACCCCAGCTCCGCGAAGGGAAAAAACATCGTAATACATCACATGATGGCAACATGATGCCATGAATTTGACACCCGTGGTAGGACAACAAAACTAGCCGCATCACAAGAGTGAAATTGGCTAGGTCAGTTCCTCAAAAAATCCATTTGGATTTTAAAGTTTGGATTTGTATATTTATGGAATGGAGGCAGAATTGCTCATAAGGATATAGAGGGAGATCTAGCTGAGATATATATGCATTCAGAAATGCTGGGTCTGGAGTCAGGCTAAGCTAAGGACCGGTCCTACTGAAATTTAGTACTGCATAAAAGAAGATAGAACGAGTAGTACGGTAAGTTCTACTTGTCTTCAGAGCTTAACTGTTCAGTCCTGTATGTAAATCCAGACCAGTCACTATGTCATTATAGAGTTATGGAGATAAAATAGGATGATGGAACACTGAATAACTAGGCATATTGTTATAAGCTTCTGGGAAGAGATTTTTATTACCTTCCTATCCATCTTGTATATTTTATATCAAAATATCTGCAACAGTGGCTTTGTAAATGAAAAAAGGTCTGAAGTAATAATTTCATAGCCTTTCAACATGTTCCTTCTGGGCTCTTCAGTGGGAACATTCCTAATATATTGCCTGGGGTTAAATCTGCCCTGACAATGTTTGTTATCTTCACTCTAAATACTTGCAACAATTTCTCTACAAGCAGAGCCATGAAAGTAGATATGATGCGTCTCGGATGCAATAATCCAGAATACTGTTTGTTACAGGTGTTATGTCTACCTTATATGCAGCTCTATTATTCCTCTCGTATTGTAGTTGTTTCCTGTATCACATTGCCACTCTAGGATTCATCTCTGTTGTTCCTGTGATGCATTTCCTGTTCCTGTTGTATTATTCACTCTCTGATACAGTGGTTTCTGCAGAGTGATGGCTTGTAGTGTGCTTACTTACTCTACACGAAACACTGTTACATGGGTGACACCCCAAATAGCAATGTCCAAAAAAGACTGCTCCTTTGGAAAAGCCATTTAAAGGGTAACATGAGAGTAAGGATTATATTCCCTAAGAATGTTGTGAATGTTGTGAAAGGACGTGTATCTGCTCCAGTGGTGAAATTTTTTTACTATTGGTTCTGTGGTCATGGCTTGGTTGACATGGTGTGGCTTGGTAGCCATGGCAGGGGAAGCATACTGCAAAATCTCCATTCTCACCCCACTCCAGGGGAAGGATACTGCAAAATCCCTATTCCCTCCCCACTCCTGGGGGAAGGATATTGCAAAATCTCCATTCCCACCCCACTCTGGGGCCAGCCAGAGGTGGTATTTGCCAGTTCGCGAAGCTAGTCAGAATTTCTGCTACTGGTTCTCTAAAACCTGTCAGAACCTGCTGGATTTCACCCCTGATCTGCTCTCTGTTTGGGCACAGGATCACCCAGGATCATTAGAGATAAGGGTTTAAGCTATACTTTTCCCACAGTGAGAGTGCAGTGCAAGAAAGTGGTAAACAAAGGGAAAGTATGAATGTCACTTCACTTTAAGATGGTAAGAAGCAGAGGTAGCATTCAGCCGGTTCGACAATTGCAGGTGGGTCCACCCACCTGCCCCAGAGTAATGCTGTCCTATTTAGCCATGTTTTTAAGGCCGTGCACAGGTGCAGAAGGTGCGTGTGTTGGTGGGTTGCTCCCAGTTCAGACCGGTTCGCAAGAACTAGTAGTAAAACCAGAGGGAGGCCCCCGCCCACTGCCCCGAATGTCATCATCAGCGATCTGCGCATGCACAGAAGTAAGGCACATGCGCAAGCATGGTGAGCGCACCCAACCGATCCCATTGTGAACCGGTAGTAAAGGTAAGTAGAACCCACCCCTGGTGTGCGTGAGCAAAGCGCAGGTATGGCAAACCAGTGGTAAGAATATGTGAAATCCACCACTGGTAAGAATGACAGTTTTCTCTGACTATGCTGAGCTGTGGGATTCCATTCCACTCCATTCCATTCCAAGACCACACTACTTCTCTTTCTCTCTCCATCCTCCCATTTAGATATAGATGTAATCCTAACCCTTTTACAGCCTTTATTAACTTGTTAAAGTCTATGTTGTAATGAATTAGCATGAGTCAAAATCTACAACTGAGAAATGATAAATAGAATATATTACTCCTTCTAGCAATGTTCATAGCTCTCGCACCTTGGAGATGGCTTCTGTATTCTATCAAAGAATATAGTCTTGTCCCGTTATAATGCCAGATCCAAAATCTCTAAAAGATGACTTTATACATAGACATAACTGGATTAACAATATTAAAATCAAATTGATTATATACTTAGCAAACAAAGATGGAGAAACTGCATTTAGTCAGCCAAAAGAAGACCTAGTGCTAGCTATGGTTCAGATTACACACTTCTTTCTGCAAAATTACAATTTAAATAAAACAAGGACATTCATTAGAACAAGAAGATATGAGATCGGCAATATTCCATAGATAAATTTTTAATGGTTTTATTGATTTTAAAAAAGACCCTGAAAAACTGAGATGAAGAAAGCAAGCAAGGAAGCAAGCAAACAAACAAACAAACAAAAAACACACCTACTGGTAAAAGGAAAAAATGTTTAAAAAAATTAAATGCCTGTTGATACTACCTGAAGAAAGCAGAAAACAAAAAGCAGAGACAGAAGAAAATCTCTCCAACTAAACAGCAAGTTCCAGAAAGGAAAAACAAAAGGAGGTAAGGAGTTATATCTAAGCAATAAACAATATAAAGTAATTGAGGATGACAATTAAATAAGAAGGAGAAACATATGCTTTAAGTTGGATTCAGAAAAGGCAAAGGCATGGAAGATCCTATTAGTAATAATTTATGGATTAGAGAAATGACCGCTATTTTTGCTTTACTAGTTACACAAAAGAAATTACTGTGTAAATCGTACATGTTTTGATACTACATTGTCTAAGTTAGTACACCAAAGTTTCACTACTGAATTAATTATTAAAGAGATGGGGCATCCTTGTAGAATTCTCCATTTCCTCTTAATTACAGAAGAAATAACTCCATTAGTAATTATCCAGTAGAAGGTTCAGAATAATGTACTGTATAGGTATCCATGAAATAAAATTTATCAGAAGTCTATTTCTTAGTTTAATTTGTTCCAGAAGCCTAATTTCTACCCTTTTGAAGTCTTTTTCTACTTTATAATTTTGTTTACTTAAATATTCTTGTCTCAGTGTGTAAGCTAAGATACATTTCTACATATTTACATGAAGAACACTAACTCTGAGGACTTTTAGGGTGTATCTGTGTGGGAATTTTATTCCAATCCAAAATTCTACAAGTAAATTTTTTAAAAAGCTACAATGTTAGCATTTGACCTTGCTGTGCAGTTTGGTAAAATATGTAAAATAGGGAAACGTCTGTCTGGATTTTTCGTTTATGTTAAATGTGTTTTGTCTTGTTGTATATAAGTTTGCCATTTTAATTATTGTTGTTAATATAGGTCCAGGCTAGTATGGTTTATGAATAAATAAATATTTTTTTGTAATTTTTATTTTGTAAAAGAATTATTCTGTGGTAAGATGGATGGTCAATAAAATGAATGAATGAATGAATGAATGAATGAATGAAGGAGTGAATGAATGAAAATGGTATTATAAAATGCCTAGCTAAAATAGATATTCGTTTGATTACTTAATCCAGTTTGTTATTTATAATCAATTAGTTGATGTTTTGTTGCTTGGTTTGTTTCCTTGGCTGAAGTTTTTCTTACATATTTCTTATTACAGAAATGGAGGTGAGTATCCAAAAAACCCTGCCTTAATTTTCTATAGGATAATGTAATTTTGGAAGTTCAACAGAAAGTCAAAAATGGCCTCACAAGATACCTGCACCAGGCTTATGTTTAACAGCCATGTTTGTAAGGTGTGTAATTTACATTGAATTACTGACTAAATTTACAATTTACACTGACTTACTAAACCTGATTTCTGCAAATGAATATTGAAATCAAATGATGGTATGTCAAATCAAAATATAGCTCACATTTAAACCAGCATGTTTATGTGGAAGCCAGTTTATTGTTATCTGATGGGATGGCAGCTGTAGCTGCATCAGTGTGAATATTTGTGCCCTATATGAAATTACATAATCTTAAATCAGTTCACTAAAACTGTCTTGCAAAGACTGTCCACAAATTTAGACAGGACCCTTTTCAGTCTAGTAAATATCAAGGACCAAATGTGGATTTCCAAAGAATGTGTAGAATTTACATAGTCATGATTCTTCCATTTCCCAAGTGGGAAATGTTTCATTGGAACACACTTCCTATTCTAACTTCCTGCTTTTCCCATCTAGTCCACTTGCTGAAATTATTTTGCTGACAGGTCTTTTCTTTTCCTATCTTTTTCATGTTCTTGCTCATAATCACTGTTGGATTGCTTTTTAATAGATGAAGAACGGAATATGTTTCTTCTCCCATTCTGCTTGCTGGACAATGATCTGAGTCATAGTGGACCGGTCAAATAATCACTGGAACCATTTTCTTCTCAGTTCATCCATTTATATAACTTATGAAATGGGCTTTTAGATCACAGATCATCTAGCAAGTCCTGGGTTACTTTGATGATCTGTTCTATTTATTTAGCAACACAGCCATAACAATATCTTCCCTTTAGGAAATGGACAGATCAAAAGAACAAACTATTTGCTGCATTCGCCATAATAAATAAGAACAAAACAATTTTGTACAGAAAAGCAATTGTAGACAATTCCCCATAATTATTGGAATCTAGGAACAGCTGTCATTTGACATAACTACAGTACCATAAGGTTTGCAGAGACCTGAGTAAAATATATTTTCTAATTCAGTATTTTACAATATTTCTTTTTACAAAATTGCAATTGTTACATGTAGAAGAATGGTCAGTTTTACAGCACAGAAGGTGCTACAAGTAGAGTGGTAGAGAGGTAACCTCAAATAGTAGAGAGGTAACCTCATGTATCAAGAGAGATTCTGACCTGCTGCATACAGCTGCATACAGCTGTGTTATAGCAATAGGAGCAAAGTGTCCAAACTTGCTGGGAATTCAATGGCATATAAATTCAATATACATTATTATTAGTAGTAGTAGTACTAGTAGCAACAGCAGCACAAATAGTAATATTAGTGTTTGAAAAGCAAGGAAATATGTAGTATTTTCTAAGGGCTTTGACTTCAGACAAATATAATACAATATTCAGGATACAATGTGTTTTGTGTAATAAATTCTAGGTAATCAAATATTTGAATAGGTGATGCTATATTAGTGCTTTTGGAATGCCAGATAATGGTCATTCCATGCATTTTTGACCTGACCACAAGAACTATTTTTAAAATGCTGTCTTGTCCCAAAAAAAGTATATATCTGCAGCAATAATCAAATGAATAATTTAATTTTATACATACATCTATATAGTATCAAATATTGGGTGGATGATATGAAATTAATCCTTATCTAACATGGAAAACACTCATTCCAGCAAAATGTATTACAAAATAAATAAACACTATTATTTTTATTTCACCATACCCTTCCACTAGATTCACAGCAAAATGTAGGCAGATTCAGACAGAGTGTAAAAACAACGTTCAGGACAAAGAAGACAAAATAGTCATTAATCAGATATTGAAAGAAATGCATATTTGAAAGACATGTAGTAATCAAGATTGTCAGAGGGCTTTTAAAATTTGTTTTTTTGTTTTAAGATTACAATTTTTACCCTCTGTCTTATTGATTGTACTGAAAAACTTGCAATTTGGATTACCAAACTAGCAAATCAGCAAATGATGCAAATCAGTAATTAAGTAATAAATGTATTCAATATGTTTTAAGATCTTTGAGATCTTTGTCATTAAAAAAAAAAAAGAATTTGGGGATAGTAGGAAGACAGCAGTGCCCCTAAGATCATTCTTGGCTCATGGATTTGGCTCAATTAGATAAGATTTTACAATGAAGTTACATTAAACTATATATATTAAAATAAAGCGCAACTAGACAATAAGCTTAGTTAAGACAGGCAGTCAATTGTGGATAGGCATTTAGAATTTCCTTTTTTTCCAATGCTTCTCTGTTTATGAGAATTGGGGACTATTTACAGTATTTCTGCATTGTGTTTCTTGCAATTTCTAGAAATAAGCTGATATGATTAGTTAAAGCGAGAGCTGACTTACCGCTTCTAAAAGCTTAAAAGGGTGTTAAAGACTTGCCAAATTAGAAATACTGAGTTAATAGCAGGACTAATAAATAGGAGAGGGTGCTTAATTCCTTTACATCTCAAGCTCTCCAGGGCATTAGAGTGATTGATGGATGGATGCAATTCTGGACAGGCAAAAGAGAGTACAGAAAATCTTTCTGCATTTCAAAATGGTTTGCAAAAGCTTCTGCAAAAGCAACTTTGGCTGTGTGCTTTAAACTGGATTGTTATTACCCCTAATGTATTAGAACGGGAAGGAAGAAGTGGGGAAAAATGGGGAAAAGGAGGGGGTTTTTTTGTCTTCTGTGGATTGTAGACCCCTTCCCCCCTCAAATCTCCTTAAGCTGTCTTGCATTAATTAGTCTTAACCACACTGTTGCATATTTGGAAAGAGATCGCTGAATTCCAATAAGGCTTGACCCTAGAGGGACTAGTTCTCTTGCTTTTCTTCTCTCATCTCCTTAAATCTAAAAATTGCTAAGTGATCTCTGTGGCTCAGGCTTTCTAGCAGATTAGTGTAAGAAAAGCCCCAACATCTGCAAAAGTGACTGCTTTTGACAACCATACCAATATCTTAAAGAGCAGGAATTTCCCTAATAAAACCCCTTAAAAATAAGTCGTCTTAAGATTTTTTAATGCCACAGTGATCAGTTTGCATGTTTCAGAAATTCAAGATTTTTTTTTTATCTGCTTTTGAAAGTTATGAAAATGAAGCAGGTTTATTTAAAGGAAAGGGAAAGTGGGGAATTGAAATGCAGGAGCACGGGCAAGCAAAGTTTAGAAGCTCTTGATAAGACCATAAATTGCGTGATTCTGTAAATTTGCAAGCTGAGTGAAAATTGTCAATTCGTGGTTGATTTGAACTTCAGTAACATTGGCAGCAGTCATACTAATGTTAATAGCAATAAGTGTTTGTGTTGTTCTTAGATAATAATATCTATTTGTTTTATAGGTGACACAAATTTTTCATTTAATAGTTAAAAAAGAACTTGCATAGTTGTGATTTCCAATAAATACCTATATACTCGAGTAAAAGTCGACCCGAATATAAGCCGAGGCACCCAATTTTACCACAAAAAACTGGGTATATCCCCAGACATATTTTGTATCCAGTATAACTCCAATGTTTTACCACCTCTCCAGGAGAGTCCACTTTCAGCATTTGTTTGGGGGACAGTCCGATTGCATGTGCTGTTTCAACTCTTAAGCCCTTTAAGTGTTCCCATCAGAAAAGGAATACATTATGCCATTTTGAACATTTGGTCTTACCTAAAATCTGCATCTATGTTTATATAGAGTAGCTTGCCCTGCCAATTTTGCTAGGGGTATAGTTTTCCCCATGGTAGAACTTTGATTAGTGTATTGTTTTCTGCTTGACTCATTGTCTGGGGTTAATATGGGTTATCTGGACATAGGCTGCTGGAGATGATGTTCTGGGTTTTTGTTATTTCCTTCTTAACTTTTTTATTGGGTCTTTTAAATGATATGTAAATATGGTTTATCTCTATGTGTCTTGTTAATGTGACACATTAACTATGTGCCTTATTAACACTCTTATTAATGGCAAGCTAATAAGAATATTTACAGCCCACCATTGTTAACTCATCTATTCAAATTTGATCGATGTTCTTTAACTCTAATGAGTGTGTGTTTTTCTTAATTATTTTTTAATCTTATTATTTCCTTGTTTTACATCTATGTATCTACAGAGTCCTACCACTTAAACCATTCAAATATTATCCTATGATGTAAAGTAGCTAACACAATGCAGAAATCAGTAGCATTTATAACAAATGCAGCACAGCATTTGCTTCTTGGAGGCCACACTTTTTTTTTTAATTTTGTGGCTTTGATTTTATCTCCTGAAGACTGCCTGAACAAATCCTTGCAGTTTTCTTGGCAAGGTTTTTCAGAAGTAGTTTGCCATTGCCTGTTTCCTGGGGCTGAGCAAGAGTAACTGGCCCAAGTTCACCACTTGGCTTTGTATCTAAGATGGGATTAGAACTCACAGCCTACCAGTTATAGCCTGATGCCTTAATACTGCACTGAACTGGCTCTCCTCAACTGGGATAGACTAGTAAGGTTATATTTAATCTTCTTTTCTTCCTGATGCATAAGAAAATTGAAAACAAGGAATAGCGATTGATTCCATATCTCCAGGATAGGCTGCTGAGATTTGAATGCTTCTTAGAATACAGAATACAAAGTAGCATAGTTGGAAGGGGCCTTGGAGGTCTTCTAGACCATTCCCCTACCAAAGCATATATCATTCCACACAAATGGCTGTCTAATCTCTTCTTTAAAATCTCCAGTGTCAAAAAAAATCTCCAGTGTCAAAGCACCACAACTTCTGAAGTCAAGCTGTTCCACTGTGGCACAGTGGTTAAAATGCTGCAGGCTAACTCACTGCTCATTCCAGGAGTTCGATTCTCACCGGTTCAAGGTTAACTCAGCCTTCCATCCTTCCGAGTCGATAAAAAATGAGACCCAGATTGTTGGGGGCAATATGCTGACTCTGTAAACCGCTTAGAGAGGGCTGTAAAGCACTGTGAAGTGGTAAATGTGTCTAAGTGCCATTGCTATTGCTAATTGTTCTCACTGTCAGGAACTCTCTGCTTAGTTGGATTTTTCTTTGATAAGTTTCCATCCATTACTTCTTGTCTTGCCCTCAGGTAAGGCAATAGGTTGTTCCCCTTTTCTTTGGGACAGCCTCTCAACTATTAGAATATTGCTATCATGTCACCCCTAGTCCTTGTCTCCATTAGACATACTCAGTTAGCAGCACCCCATATCCACTAAACTAGCTCTATCTAGATAGTCCCATTAACCACTATGCTAAACTGATTCTCATATAGTTATAGAAAATTATACTATAGAAAACAGTACATTTCTCCAAACAGGATAAAGTAAGATTGAATGATCTATGTACTGATATGTTATCAATGAGCAACATCAGTGCTTTTCCTCTTTAGAGGTTTAAACTGATTTGGAGTGGAAAGCTTCAGATAGAGCAGGGTTTCCTCAGCTTAGACGTCATCCAGAAGTGTTGATTTCAGTTTCCAGAATTTCCAAACAATTATGGGCATTGCTTAGCATTTTTAGTGATGAAGTTCATACAATCGATGGGGATTCAGATTGGTGTACTGATTTCTGACTGTCAAAGGGAGAATTATCTTCCATAAAGTAAGATGCCTAGTTTTATCACAACTATAAAATCCCAGTATTTATAAACCCCAAAAGTATCTTGGCTTATTTTAATAGCTGACATACTATAACTTAAAATACAGATTGGCAACCCTTCTGAAATTCTCATGAGTCCCAACCATCATGATAAAATGGTCAGGAATTTGGGACGATGTACTGTAGTCTGAAATGTCCAGAAGACACTTCAGGCTATAGTGACAAATAGTTCCTTGGGAAAAATCTCCATTAAAATCAATGAGTCTGATTTTCCATTTAAACCTATTTAAAATCACATTGCTTGATAGACAAAAAGAAAAATAGGAGAGTGTTATTACTGATACAGTCTAATTGCTCAAAGAAGTCAGTGAAGATTTACTAATAACTTCACAGATAGAATAAACAGAATGCTTATATTATTTCGAAAACAACCTTTCAGCTTAATATCTCAATCAGTGCAAACGGGTCTTTGTAATTCAGAGAGTGGACTGTTGAACTATTTTCCCCATAGATGCCCTGTTGTATAGGGAATATTGGTAGCTGCCAATTGCAATAATGGCTTCTAATTCCAAATTAATTCAGTGTAAATGAACTGTCAAGAAAAGATTGATTTGTTTTGGTAATTGCCTTGCTCCTGATTGCTTGGTGACAGCAGGAAAGAGCCAACAGGAGCGATGCATTGGCAGCTCCGCTAGAGCCTAAAGGAGCATTTGGGAGGTGAGGGACCAGTTACAAATATCAACTGTCAGGCCTGCCACTGACTAGGATGCTATTCCAGGCAGAAATGTCTTCAAGAGCTGCATGAATGTTACACTAAAAGCTCCTTCCATGAAACTGGTGCATAAAAACAGTCGGGGTGCATCTAGATGCAGAGGGTTTTTGAAAGACAGGTGTGCATGTAACCTATACAGGCAGTCCTCAACTTACAACAGTTCATTTAGTGAACATTAGTGACCATTACAACCCCAATGAAAAAAATGATTTATGACCGTTTTTCACACTTACGACCATTGCAGTATCCCCATGGTCAGGCAACCACAATTTGGACGCTTAGCAACTGGCTCATATTTATGACGGTTGCAGTGTCTCAGGGTCATGTGATCACCTTTTGCCACCTTCTGACAAGCAAAGCTAATGGAGAAGCCAGATTCATAACTGTGTTACTAACTTAACAGCTGCAGTGATTCACTTAACAACTGTGGCAAGAAAGTTCATAAAATGGGGCAAAACTCTCTTAACAAACATCTCATCGAGCAACAGAAGATTTGGGCTCAATTGTGGCCCTTAGTCAAGGGCTACCTGTACATATTTGTTTTAATATGTTTTAATCTGTTTTAATCTGTTTTAAAGTGACTGCCTCACTGTTGTGCCAGAAACAGAGAGCAGATCAAGGAAGATTCGGACTAATAGAGTTTCCAGGACAGCCTACTGCTGTTAGGCAAAAATGTACAACTTCTTTTTCTTTCATTGGGCTGATCTGCTGAAGAATCCAAATGTGGTGAGAGGCAAGTCCATCTTTTTCTTTAAACCTTCTCTCTTTCTCTCTCCCATCCCCCATCCGTTTATTGCAGTACATTTTTGAAATGGACCTGATAGACAAAAAGAAAAATAGGAGAGCATTATTACTGATACAGTCTAATTGTTCAAAGAAGTCAGGGAAGATTTACTAATAACTTCACAGATAAAATAAACAGAATGCTTATATTATTTTGAAAGCAACCTTTCGGCTTAATATCTCAATCAGTGCATGAATCAGTGATGAATGCTGGGACTATTTTAAGAGAATCCATGTTTATGGTTTACAATGTTTGTTGTTGGCAAGATGGGATCAGAAGAAATTATTACTGGAATATGTGCTTCTTGCAAGCTGTTTTCCAAAGACATTGGAAATCTCAAATTAAATGTGTTGAGAAATTTTAATTTTAAATATTGGTCTAACTCTTTTTCACAGGAATTCTGAGAGAGTGGAACTGACTCAGGGCCAGGAACATGGATGATCAGGGATTAGAAAATAAATCCTATGTAGAGAGATCAAGGGAACTGAGAATAATCAATAGCAATCTTCACATATCTGAAAAGATTCACACAAAAGACTTTTAAAAGCTGTTCTGTGTATTACCTAGAGCACAGGAGATAAAGGATTTTTTGGGATGTGTGTGTGTGTGGAATCCTTAAAATAAGAATGGTTCACCTTTTACCATTTACCTCAAGAGATAGCAGGCTTCACTTCACTGATTGTATTCCAGCAGGACATAGATAACCAGGAACTGGTGGGATGCTCATGTAACATGGCAAGTAGCATCAAGTTGTAACCAATCTATGTCAGCAAATCTAGACTATGACCCAGTGAGCAACTAACTGGAAGAGGTCAGTCTACATTCCAATGCAACAAAGAAAATTTAACAGTCTGCAAACTACTATACAATATCCTTAATTTCATATACTAGCAAAATAATGCTTAGCCTCATCCAACACAAATTAGTGCCCTACATGGAAAGATATGTCAGATATTCAAGCTGACTTTAGAAAATGTTGAGGAACACAAGACAGTATTGCCAATGTAAACTATAAATAACCAAATAATATCAAAAAGAAATCAGTATGTGCTTTATCAGTTAAAGAAGAACCTTTGATTGTTTCAATCATTCCAAGCTGTGGGATATGCTCAGTAAAATGGGAATCGTAGAACATTTATTATTTTATTTTATTTTATTTCATTTCATTTTTACAAATAACTCAAGATGATGAATTTATCCAATACACCTTCCTTCTGCTGTTTTCCCCACAACAACAACCCAGTGAAGTGGGTAAGCTGAGAATGACTGGCCCAAAGTCACACAACTGGCTACTCATTGTCCTCATGAGAAACTTATATACAGGTCAGAAAACCACAGTCTGGACATAATAAGGTTAACAAAGGAGTGTGAGAAGACTGTATACTCTTCTTTATTTATTTAACCCACATAGAGAATATATATTATGGGAAACGTGATTGAAAGATGATGAGTGTGGTTTTTAAACTGGAGGAAGAAACATCAATCAACTGTCCTATGTTGTTGACACTACCCTGATTTGCAAGCCCCAGTACTAAGAGCCAAACAGCACAGTTAAAATGGGATTAAATATAAAGAAGATCAAATTAACGACAACAGATAAAACAGCTATCCTTAGAGTTGACAATGAAGATAGCAAAGTGGTGATACCTTCTGCCATCAACAGTGAAGAAACAAGCAGTAAAGAAATATACTGCAGACTAGCCTAAGACAGAGGGAGAGGGAGAGGGAGAGGGAGTAAGTGAGTTACTGGCTCATGGTCACCCAGCCAGCTTTATGCCTAAGGCTGAACTACAATTCATGGCTTTTTAGTTTCTAGTCTGGTGTGAAACTATTGCACCGAATTATATAGAGATAGAAGATAGATAGATAGATAGATAGATAGATAGATAGATAGATAGATAGATAGATGATAGAATAGTTATTCCATTCTTGGCTTATGAACTCTCTAACACAAAAACCTACACATATATCTTTCCCATCGCTTTCATTTTTGCTGTTTAAATTCTCTGATCAATACAGGTGCTGTGAGAATGAATTACTAATGGGACTGTCTAGATGGTTTTATCAATAACATTTAAATACTTTTCACACTTGCAGTAGATTTTGAATAATTTATTTGTTTGGGGTCAATTGCATATTATCTCATTAGCATTAGTCTGAGAAGTAATATTCGGGCCAGCTAACAATCTTTAAAGACTTCGGTGTTGGGATTTAGAATTTTTTTAAAAAAAATTAAGAATGAGTGTTATTAAGCACCTGGTTTTGCAAAATTGTGGTGTACAGGACCGATCAAAGTAACATTTTGACATACGAATTCAAAATAAACAGACATTTAACATCCTTTGGAAGAGATAGTAAACAAATAACAAGACAGTGGCTGCCATTTTACACAGTTTCTCAACATAAATGTATTTTAATTGAAATACTGTTATCTTATTTAAAAGATTTTTACTTCATGCTTCGATTCCTGAAAATTTGCCACTAAAGTATTTGTTAACAAAATACCACTGCATGAAGTATAAATCTTATGATAAGGAAGACACAGGGATAGCTAATGTAAAGACTTAGTATTTTCTGTGGGACTTGCAGTGCTTAAGTGTAGTTTGTTTGAGCAGTCTGAGGGTCCTTTTGCAGACTAAAAGGGATTAACCCCCCCTATCCACCAATGCTATGTACACATTCAACAGTATAATAATCTCTCTCTCTAATCACTTCATTCTAATTTACAATAGCAATAGCAATAGTACTTTGACTTATATACCGCTTTACAGTGCTTCACAATCCTCTCTAAGCAGTTTACAGAGTCAGCATACTGCACACAACAATTTGGGTCTCATTTTACCTCGGAAGGATGGAAGGCTGAGTCAACCTTGAACCTGATGAGATTTGAACTGCCAAATTGCAGGCAGGCAGCAGAAGTAGCCTGCAGTACTCTACTCTAACCACTGCGCCACCATGGCCAAATGATTTCTTAAGAATTATCATTTGATTACTGCTAAAAAAAAAACAGTCTTGTGTTCCTGTAGGTCAAAAAGAAAAAGAAAAAGAAAAAAAAATATTCCCCAGACATTTATTTCAAAACTGATAGCGTGAAATGCAACCTTTTCTCTGAAACAAATAATGGAAATGCCATACATTTGAAATATAATAATTCTACTGCATTTAGGAGCACATTGCTCAAAAAAACCTCCTTGGCAATTCTGGTCTTGAGCCAATTTTTTCAGCGCCAAATCTGCTCCAGTGACATGTCTACTCACCTCTAGATGAGACAGGCAGTACATAAATCTAATAAATAAATAAAAATAAATGTTTTAAAATGCACACATAGTGTATTCATCAGTGAATGTCTACATCAGTGTGTATCGAATCCTCTATTGTATATTTTTACAATTTACAGGAGCATTGCTGATGTAAATGTAGCCTCATCTTATTTCATATGAACAAATGTTTGGGTGAAAATCACGCCTTAAATGAAAATGGAGAGAATGACCACATCTGAGAAATATCTTCATAATCAGGGCCACACCTGGCTTTTGAAGTGTGGCCTGTAACATGCCCTCAAATGAGGCCTTGCTTCAAAAAAATATCGTATACAATACCCTAAGCCAGGGGTGTCAAACTCATGGTGTCACGACAGCGTCACGTGACGTATTGGGATTTCCCCACCCCCATCCTGCTTTGCTAAACCAGGCATGGGCATGGCCAGCACATCATGCATCCAGTCCTCAGGCCACGAGTTTGACAGCCCTGCCCTAAGAGATAGAATGGTGCTATGAGTGTGAAAGTGATTATAGGCCTCTGTACGATAATGAGACTCAAATAGGCATGTATGTTGATCCCCACAAGCTAATAACCACAAATAGACATCTCATACATGAGAATGCAGATGTCATACTGTAGATATATTTTATTTCTTAAGATCACTTCCCAAATTCCCATTCTTCCCTTTTTTCTTTTTTCTTTTTAATCTGATTTATATGCCGCCCTTCTCCGGAGACTCAGGGCGGCTTACAGTGGGTTAAGCAATAGCCTTCATACTTTTGTATATTTATACAAAGTCAGCTTATTGCCCCCACAATCTGGGTCCTCATTTCACCTACCTTAGAAAGGATGGAAGGCTGAGTCAACCTTGAGCCTGGTGGGATTTGAACTTGCAGTAATTGCAAGCAGCTGATCTTAATAACAGTGAATTAGTCCACTGCGCCACCAGGACCCTTGCACTATCAATTTGAGACCCACTCGCTGTTAAAAATTGCTCTGCATTGCCCAGTCAGCATCCACAAGGTACTGTAAGTATCCATCCAGATCATAAGTGTAACCCATGCCAAAAGCTGTGATGGAATGACCAAGAGAGGTCTGATCTCAGGGGTCACTCTGAATTGAAGACAGCCCTGCTGATCATTGGCCATTCCTTTTCTCATGAGCCAACTTTCTATGCAAATAAGAGGTTTACATGTTTCTTCCTTTGGATGCACCTGGGGCAGTACCCCATTTGCAGATTAGTGAAGCTCCATAATGGCAAACTGAGAGCAGAGGCTTTCAAAAGTTTTTTTTTTAAATCACGCCAGGTGCATTAGAAACACTTTGCTCCAATTCAACACATCTGGTGTGGAGTCCCAAGTTGGACTATAACTAGCCTGATCAGTCAGGATCAGAAGTTTAGCTGTCCAGTAATAACTGAGGTGAAGCATGTCATAGTTCTACTCCCTTGCTTCATTTTGTAGCATTTCTTTCTTGCAAGTTCAAACAGACATGAGTTTGCTAAGGGAATTATGATGAACTGTGAGAGGAGCAATCTATTTCCCCCAGACTTTTGTTGCTGACATTACAAATGACCACAATCAGAAAAACAAACAGCATAATTGAGTAATCTCAACAGCCTGCTTTAATGGAATTTGAGGAATTAAAATACAGATCTCAGCTTTATAAAGCTGTCGCTAGCCAAGTGGAGGTAAGTGTTTATGTATGGAATGGAATCTGCTCACAGTAATCCCATGTTAATAACTGGATGATGAAAAGCCATTGCACTAAAATAACCCTGGATGTAAAGAAAACATCCAAATCAAACAAATAGGTCTTTCAACATTATGCCTCCTGGTTGCCTGGAGGCATACACCAGACAACAACAACAACAACAACAACAACAACAAAATTAGATATAAAGTCTGATCCCACTGTGTTCCTTACAGGTGTACTGCACATAGGAAAATTCTATAATTGTGACATATATAATGTATCAGTCTTTGGAGTGTTCCCATGTCTCATTTCCTTCACAGGGGTTGATTTTAGCTGCCAGCAGTGAAAGATTTGACACTTCTAGTTTAATTGTAAACATGTCTATGAAGCTGACTTATACCAAGTAATCCACCTGGATCTCATTACCTATGCAAACTGGGAGCATTGTTCCAGAGTTTTTAGATTAGAGTTTTCTTTAGGCCTTTCTGAAAATGTCAGAAATTAAACGTAACCCTTCTACCTGCAGATCTTCTGCTGTACAACAGATGTTTGATTCTTTGCATGACTACTCTGGCTAATATAGCATAGGTTGCATGCTTGAAAAGGGTTTGTTTAGTTTGAAAGTTTTTAAATCCAATATACCAACATGCTTGATTAAAAATATTCATTATTTCTATTGTACAGTTCAGGGGATGGACAATAAAGAGATAACTATTCTGTTATACAGTATAGGTTTGGAATTATTTCCAAATCCTATTGTCTTTATTTGTTATGTTGAAGGATTATATCATAGAAAATTTTTTTTTACTCACTGTGAAACCATTATTTTTATATAATTTGTGGTTGGGCCTCCCAAAGGGATGTCATAGACTGAATAGTAACCACCTTAGTTTAGTTGTTAGGGTTTTTCTTTCTCTCTCAACCTAACTTACATTGTAGAACTTTTATGAGGATGAACTGGAAGAAGAGAATCTTGACTTCACTGGAAAAACAATAGAAAATAGATAAAAAGATAGATATTGATAGATCAATCAGTCAATCAAAAGATGATAGATATCATTCATTGGATTTTGTATATTCATTGTACTTCATATTAAAAAAGCTAATTAAATTTGACATCCATGTAATTAATTTAATTTAAGCTTTAATGTATCATTTATTATTAACGACAATTGCTAAGCGTAAGAGACCAAGGCAATATATTATTGATCATTCCTTGGAATGTTTGTTGTTATGCCATTTGATCACATGCTAGGAATTATGACAGTTGTAGCTTCAATGAACAGGCTGGAGAAAGTTGGATGAGATATACTGATTAAGCAAAACAGGTTTTTGCATAACACAGCCAAAAAAGGTTGAAATGCAGGGAGTTGATTAATTAAAACCTGAGCAGGTTTTCTTAGAAGAAGTAGTTTCAGAAGAAGTTTCTCACAAGAGAAGTTCACAACAAAATTAAAGCTGTATGTCTACTGGTTATGGCTGGTAATCTTCCCCATACATACGTATAGACTTCTGCTCAGAGTCCTTCTAATTTGTATGGTGCCCATCTCCAATTCAACTAGACACATTTTTCAGACATGGGAAATGTCCTCCTAATTCACTTCCCCAAATCTCTAAAGATTAGGTACTTGATTCAATTGAACCAGGGCTGTCAAACTCTTAGCCCATGCCCACACCCAGTTTACTGAAGGGGAGAAAAGTCCAGATATGTCATGTGACACCGTTGTGACGACATAAGTTTGACACCCCTGAAGTAAACATTAAGTTTCTTTCCCACAAAGAAACAAAATCCCATTACTCTAAATATGTTTCCAGGCACTCAGCAAGTATTCTTTTCTAGCCAATACCTATATAGCAGTGAGCAGTATTTAACCATCTTTTCAAGTAGTAGTCAATCGTTTCAGTATTTAGTAAGCACCCACAAAATGAAAGTTTATTCAGGGACAATCAAAATGACCTTTTCCCTCTCTAAATCATGATGCTAACATCAATGAAGACCCTGTCTCAGTGGTGGGTTGCCCCCAGTTCAGACCGGTTCACAAGAACCAGTAGTAAAACCAGCAGGAGACCCCGCCCACCGCCCCAGATGCCATCATCAGTGATTTGCGCATGCGCAGAAGCAAGGCACGCACGCTTGCTTCACTCGTGCGTGCAATCCCATTGCGAACCAGTAGTAAAGGTAAGTAGAACCCACCCCTGCCCTGTCTATATGGTACCATGTGATTGCCTGAAATTGGGACCCTTCATATACCTGTAAATGTTTCTACATGTGCTGGAATCTGGAATTCCATTCCCTATGGATTCTTTTGCATGAATGGAAAGCTGCTCAGCTACAGATCACTGAACCACCCTTGTGGAGACAAGCTGTTCATTAATGGTACCAAAACAAGTTAGACATGGGAGATGCTATTCACCATTCTTGGATGTTCACTTCTTCATTGAAAAAAAAGTCAGGAGGTAGAGATGCAATTTATTTATCATTACGTTTACACTTGTATCTGTCATAAAAGACATGCTTGACAAAATAAAATAAATAAAATAAAAAATAAAAACTAACATTCAGCTAATCCATACACGCACGCACACAGAGGGGGGGGGGAGAGAGAGAATATTTTCACATCCACTTATGATGGACATAGTGCTTTTCTCTGAGTAAAGAAAAGCATGTTTGTGTTATTGGGTAATTCTCAACAGCATTCTTTTTAACACAAGGAAAAGTATGTACGAGAAAGATCGATATTGAAATGTTAGTTTTCCTAGGCAGCAATTCAGCATAATATTCACACTGTTGTTGTCACCCACATCTCCAACCATCCTTTTGCAGAATTGCATAGATGCACCATTACTACTGTGACATTGTGACACGTTTCTTGCAGGAAAGATGCTACAATCGGAGCTGAATAAACATTGCTGCCAGACAAGCTTTGATAAACTTTAATTAAGTACAACTCAAGGCAAATCAGCAAGGATTGTCAGAAAATGGGAATGGTTAACTGTTTCATTCAACTTGGTTTGAGGCTATTGTATATAAGAAATAATACCAAAGCTGCAGAATGATACCATGTAGTACATGAAAAATATTAGGAGATGGAACAATGAAAAACTCCTTTAAATAAACAGAGGGGCTTATGCCCAGCCAGGCCCTGGTTTAGATTGGCCAAATGCAAACCACATGTGGCTTTACCATACTTTAATACTCTCCCTTGAGCAATTTCATCTGATAATCCTGTTATATTATTTTGTTGTGTTTTGATCACTGTTATTAGAGGAGCCCATCTGTGATTTTAATCCTCTCTCTCTTAATTAGCCCAGATGGCCAAGAACCAACTGAAGCAATTCCCCAACAGGCCTTAAAAGCCACAAAACGATTCCCACCAGTAAATAAATTTAAGCACGAAGGACGCCCGTGTTTAAAAACATATCCTGGCTAATATTTTGCACTGAGGAATAAAGCTTAATTTGTAGTCCCTGTTGTGTGTTCTGAGAGGCCCCAGAGTAATTATAAATGTCTGTATATTTTTCATGATTGGACCTCCATTGTTTTTAATCCTGTGCACAGGATTAAAATATACATGTGCAGTTGATTTAAATCCCATTGAATTTGATGAGGTTTACAGTATTTTTAGCGCAAATGCAAAGATTAGGTCCAGGTTAATAGTTAAATTGTCAGTGACAAAGATATGTTAGCATATCTAAGACTTAATTAAGATCACATGCATGGAGAAGGAACTGCCCACTTGATGCAATTCAGCTATAGTGCTTTCCATCATACTATTAGGTTTGTAAGCTATATTATCTAACCTCAGGTAATATTTTAAATTTTTCTATGGTTTCTATATTTCTAAGCTGAGAAATATATGTCACCTTTATTTTTATAAATAACTCAAAGTGACAATCGTGATACTCGTCCTCCTCCTATTTTTGCCACAACAACAATCCTCTAAAGTGTGGGTTAAGCTGAGAAAGAATGACTTGTTTACCCAGCTAATCCAAATAAGGCAGGACTAGAACTCACAGCCTCTTGGTTTCTAGCCTGATGTCTTAACCGCTAGACCAAACTGAAAATCAACATGTTTTATATTGTATTTATGGTTACAAAACCTTGCATGTGCATGCATATGTACACACCTCTGAGTCAATCTTGACTCCTAGAGACTGCCTGTATCTGTCACTGCAGTATTCTGCATTTTAGAAGTGGTTTGGCATTGCTTTCTTTCTAAGAGTCCTGGTGGCGCACTGGACTAATTCACTGTTATTAAGATCAGCTGCTTGCAATTACTGCAAGTTCAAATCCCACTAGGCTCAAGGTTGACTCAGCCTTCCATCCTTTCTAAGGTAGGTGAAATGAGGACTCAGATTGTGGGGGCAATAAGCTGACTTTGTATAAATATACAAAAGTATGAAGACTATTGCTTAACGCATTGTAAGCCGCCCTGAGTCTCCGGAGAAGGGCGGCATATAAATCAATTTTTAAAAAAAAGTCTGAAAGGGTATGACTGGTTCCAAATCACCCAGCTGACTTCCTGCCTAAATTGAAATTAGAAATCACAGTTTCTTAATTTCAATGCCTTTACACCAAATTTCTTGCCTACCAATAGGATACCAAAACAATAGAAATCAATCCTAAAGACTTCTTGTCTTTTAAAAAAAATCTGCAACACACAAAATATAGCTGCTAAATGTATTTGTTTCCTTGTCTGCTGATTCATTCACTAAAGCCACCCCTTAATGAATAACTAGTAAAAATTAATAGCTAACACGAACCTCACTTTGCATAATGGGAGTAAGATATTGGCATTGGCAGCAAGATGTCCCTGTAAACCATACTGATAGAAAGAAAAACCTAAAAGCAAGTTGGGGTGGAAAAACCCTCAAGAAAGAATTCAGTATGATTTTGCCAGTCAGAAGTAAGTCTGCACTGGCAGCAATGCCTATATGGAAGTTTATAATGCCTCGGTATTACTGCAGATTGGAAAGATAAAGTCTACAGTAACCTCAAGATTAAAGAAATCCCCAAGATTTGTCAAACTACAACTCCTATTATCTTTGGTCAGACTAACCCTTATCAACATGTACTAAGGATGGTTGGCATAGTCATATTCCACTCAGTATCAAAGATGCAGCTGTAGAGGTGGTCAACAGCATTAAGTAAGTGGGGGTGCAGATAACTAATAATCTGAACTGGTCTCCCCACACGTTCATCTTTAGTGAAGCATGCAAACCAGCATCTGCATTTCCTTGATAGTGTTTTAACAAACTGCATCACTGTTTGGTTTGGTGGTAGCAGTGCCTCAGATAGAAGGTCCATACAGAGAGTGGTAAGGACAGCAGAGAAGATTATAGAAGCTTGATTCCTGTTATTCAGGATACTGCTTAAGAGCGTTATGTGCTTAGACCTCAAAGCATTGTTAGAGACCCCACACACCCACTTTATGGTCTCTTTCGAGGTTTCGGAGTATTTCTAGCAGGACTACCATATTCTGTAACAGGTTTGTTCCCTAGGCCATCCATCTGGTAAACTCGCAAGATTCGTTTTTCTCACCATATACATATATACATCTAAATTAGACTGTATTGTTTCTCTGTGTCATACAACTTCTATTCTATTCTATTCTATTCTATTCTATTCTATTCTATTCTATT
>WNWU01000004.1:21801023-21827848 GCA_012654045.1 Ptyas mucosa
TTCTATTCTATTCTATTCTATTCTATTCTATTCTATTCTATTCTATTCTATTCTATTCTATTCTATTCTATTCTATTCTATTCTATTCTATCGTTATACTATGAGGACACTTAGGGAAGATTAATCTGTAGGAATGTATGGGACATCTCAAATTAGATCCCATGTAACCAGTCCTCTTAGGAAATGCACTATATTCTTGTTCTGGAAAAGAAAAGAGGGGAAGGAGGGTAGACTCCGATCCATTCCTTATTCAATGAGTGGGAAAGAGAATGAAAAGAAATATAACAGATTGTGTAAGCCTATATATATATATATGTGTGTGTGTGTGTGTGTGTGTGTGTGTGTGTGTGTATATATATATATATATATATATATATATATATATATATATATATAAGGTCTATGGATGAAAGATGATTTGTAAATGATGCAGGACCACATCTTTGAAAGGAAACCTCCGGATTAGTCCCATCTAACAAGAGATCACCTACTGAGATTTAAAACAAAGTAGTCCAACTTAACTAATGATTTTTAAAGCTTTGCCTGGTTACATCAAGGTCAGAAGAATTAATGCAGGCCAGATGGTTATGTTATCATATTGTCTCACTCTGCTTCAAGCTTATACTGTAATCCTTATCATACAAAGCAAATCGTTTTAATGTAGAGATATCAGTGGTATTTAGCTAAAGCAGAAAAATGGACTTTTTTTAAAAAAAAGATGAAACAAAGAAAGTCGTGTTTCCTTTTGTGGGGAATAGAACAGATCCGATTAATCTTTACTAATAGGTACTTACTATAGAGAGAGAATTTTAGAAGGTGCCCTTTTTTTAAAAGGAAGGAAGCTGCAAATAACTGCATTGGATGGCAATATAGTTGGACTTCTTCCAAAAAAATTACAATCATTTGAGAAATGGAATTATTATTAGGAAAAGAATTTCAAAGCCTGAGATTTATCATAGAAGTTAATTCTATATGGTTCATGGATTATTGTATTTCTATCCCACACACTTCCATTACAAAGCCACCTACGGTGGCTAACAAAATAATTTAACGTCATACGCAGAGTCCTAACAAAGATTAAAATATATTAAAAACATAATATTTTGTATCATCTATTAATCCAGTGCTTCACAATTTGGGGAATAAATTGAATAAAAGTGGGGTTTTTTTCCTCCCTTTGGGTAATCATACATGAACCCAGTACCCAATTACAGTAGATTCAGAAGTTCTCCAAGATCATCTTCATTATTTTATTCTCATACAAAATAATGATATTGTGGTTCATGTTTTTTGTTCGTAGGGATCCTAGGCCAGACAATAAGAACATTGGAAAATATCAAGTCCAGGAGACTTAAGACATTGAATTTTACCCAGTCATCTGTACCATTACGGTTTCTCTCTTCACTAAAAATAGGATTGCTAAAGATCAGAACTAGCATGGATAACATTCTAATTTAAAAGCCAAGTTTGTGGAACAAAATGGCAGTTATATTATCTGTGAACCTAAACTCTGCTATCTCACTGCATGGCTCTCTTTCAATCTTGCCAGAATGATCAATCAGCAATTCCTTTATGTATAATCATTTGATGTATTAACGTTTGCTTTACCTTGTTTTACTGATCCATCTTATATCAGATTATGTTTGTATTTACTGGGATTTATGGCTGTAATACTGCCTCTCAGCTCACACAGATCTGGCTAATTTTTCAATTAGAACAATTGAATGCTATTCCTAGAAAAAAAGCTTTTAAACTTCAGTGTTGGTTTCGAAATTGGGCTGATCTTGAAATACAAATTAATTTTGAATGACCCCTTTTCTTCTTTCTCCTGATTACAGATATAGCCTGATTTGAATATTTATCTTAAGGAACACTGAAATTTTTAGACCTTCCCAAAAAAAACCATGTTTCCCTGAAAATAAGACTCTGTCTTATATTTTTTGAACCCTGAAATAAGCGCTTGGCCTTATTGCCATGCACTTAAAAGCCCAATTGGGCTTATTATTAGGGGATGTCTTATTTTTGGAGAAACAGGGTAATAAAATGAATTTGATTGAATGCTAAACTAGGCATAGTGTTATGAATAAATATCACCCAATCAGATTTATTTTTACTTTGGGTAACCAGATCTGCCAGTAAAATTGTTTTGTGATGCACAATTGGTTTAACCAGCCTACTTCATCAGTTTCTTCCATTTGGGGTTTAATCATCTGCTTAAAGAATTAATGTAGAGAAGAGACAAATTTAAGAGCTCTTTAATATTTAGTGTTTCTGTAGGAAAATAGGAAACTATTCTTAATCATGCCAGACTTTTCATTAATATATCACTATTTTGTCAACTCTGGCTGATGGTATATTTTGGGAAGATAATTTTTTCTTTTTTTTTTTATAATAAAAAGTTTTTATTGGTTAAGAATATACAATATTATAGTTTACAATATGTTGAATTTTCAATATCTTTATATAAAGATATTTCAATTATTATTTTCTTTTTTTAATTTCTCACACAACAGACATTATTATCTTAAATCAAAACAAACAACCAGGTTATATAAAAATTATATAAACAAAAAAAAGAGTGTTATACAAAATACAATAAAAAAAGAGAGAGAGAAAAAAAGTCAATTAAAAAAACCTTAAACAATAGATTCCCCTCCTTTCTTCATTTCCTAGTTCTGGCTCTTAAAACCATGGTCTGGCCTCCCTCCCCCTCCCGGGCCGCAACAGCTCCGTCCGCCTCCGCTCCTTGATCATCTAATACTTCCCCCTCTTCGGCTCCTGTATCTTCTCCACCTAGGAAGGATTTATGTTGGTCAAAAAAAGCCTTAGCTTCCGTTACATTATTAATTTTCTTCTTACTGTCCTCCCAAAAAATCATCAAACCCTCCGGAATCAACCACCTAAAACCTACTCCCTTGAGGTACAACTTATTTGATAAAAAATAATATTTTTTTCTTAATTCTCGTACCTGTCTGGGAATCTGCTTCAGGATGGTGATCTCCTTGCCCCTGTACACCAGCACCCCCAGTCTTTGTTTTCTCAATATCTCATCTCTCAGTTCCCTTCTCACAAATTTAATATGAATCTCTCTTGGTAGATTATGTAAAATTGCAAATTGTGAGTTTACTCTGTACACCAAGTCCACATCCCTTCCAATAGACTCCAAATCTCTTTCTAAAAATTCACCCAACATTTTAACCATCACTTCTCTCAAATTTTCCTGGTCAAGTTGTTCCACGTTTTGGAACCTGAGAAAATAAGACATCTTATCCAATTGTAAGGTTAACATTGCATTTCCTCTCCCATCCTCCACCTTCTGGAGTGCCCGTACCTCCCCCTCCAGACCCCCCATCTTCTTCTTGTTTTGCTCTGCCAGCTGTTGAACATCATTTAAATCTTTTTTCATAAGTGTCATTTCAGATTTAATTTCAGATAATCCTTTTTGGACGTCATCTAACTTGTCCAACTTCTGGTCCAATATTGCCAGTCTTTCCAAAATTTTCCCCATGTCAGTTGCTGCTGATTTGTGGCCCTTAGCCATCTTAGATCAATAGAAGATGAGAAATCAAAGGGCAAACCTCCAGAGAAGAAAGAGGGATTAGCAATCAAAGTAATTTTTCAACTGTCCACCAGTGGGCGCTCACAGGAGCAACGAGTCCGAAGTATAGAGTAGGTCAAACAGGAAGCCAGAGGAGAATGTTGTCTTCAATCATAAATAAAGAAGCAGGAAGTCAGACCGCCGCCATTGCCTGCCGGGGGGAGGGGCCACCAGACCTCTCCAAGAAACTCTGCCACAGCCATCCTCCAAGGAAAAGTCAGAAAGGTAAGGGATTTCACCCCATCTCCTTCCCCCTAGTTTTCTGCCACGGCACCTTTCCAGCTACAAGGGGGGGGGAAACTCCAACCCCCCCCTCTCGCCTCCAGGATGCCTGCTCCACTCTGCAATCAGTCAGTACAGTCCGTTGTGCCTTCTTAGGTAGCACCGGTCCCCTTAGGCGCTGTGGCGCCTCCGCGGCCTCGAAAAAAAGCCGCCGATCGCCTCCCACCCCCTCTGGAGCCTCGGGCGCGCCAGCATCGGCCTCCCGGCCCCTGGAAGTGAGGCAGGGGACCCCTGGCGAGCCGCCCTCAAACGGCAAACGCCCCAATAATGGGGCACTTGGCCCAAAGGGCCTCCAGATGGGGGGGATCAGACTCTGGGGCCAGAGCTAGCCCGATCAAAGTCTGTCGCCCGCGGAACCGGAAGCGGAAGTCCCGGAAGATAATTTTTTCTATCCTCTACAACCTGATCCTTTTAATTAGAAAGGCAATAATACAAGAAAACCTCCAGGGTAGAGAGTTTTTCCATATTTTTTTTTAGTGAAGTATAGCAGCAACAACAAAAAGAATACATCAGTAATAGTACAAAACCTATATATCACACAGTGCTTAAAATAAATCAAACTTCAAAGAAGAAAAACTAAACCAAGGAAAAATGAAAAATTCAAATGATATTAATATAAACGTAATTCAATCCTTAAACTTTTTATTAAATTTATGTAGGAGATGACCAGGCTGAGTCCAAGGGCGGAGTCAAATGCATCAGCAGTTTGGAGTCCCTACACCCCCGTAAAAGACCTAAGTCCACTCCCACTTGAAGCCCATTGGCTCTTATCTGGCGCCAATTTGCCTTGACCATTGGTAGTTCAGATTCTTGTGTATAGGTAGCATGGAACAAAACTTGTACTTTTGAACTCTATCTGGGCTCCTGACTTCTTGCACCTAAACTATTATTGGAAGAAATATCCTTTTGGTTCAGTTCCAAGCTGAGAGAAAGGAACTGGAGACAAAATGGAGGCTAGAGGCTGATTGGAAAGAGGGTCCATTTATTGATGAACCAAGCACGTGTGATTCTGGGTAGCTGACCACATGGAGTTGAGAGTGAGGGGTATTTATACCTTCTCGGAGCTTTGCACTTGAACTTCCTGTTCCTGTGCAAGAACATGTATTCTATTGGCTGTTGTCAGGCTCCCATGAGGCCATGTACAAATCCTAGGGGTTTGAGCTAAGTTTGGTTGAAGTTTCTGAGGGTGATGAAATGAAGGGGTGTTGGGCAATTCCTATTGTAGTGGAGGGCTAATCCTACCTTTGTTGGATCTTGGGGGATGGTATTTGCTTATGAATAGAGCTATCTATCTCTTTATCGCTTAAGTGCTGATATCTGCTGTGGGCTATTAAGGAAGGTGGGGGCTGCTTTCCAAGAGCATGTTTCGCCATTTCTCATCCAGGGAAATATAATATTCAGCCTTTTTAATATTTCTCAAAATATTTCATTCTTCTAGGAGAGGGGTGGTGGTAACCTTCTACACTATATAGAAACATATTGCTGCAGCTTCTTATTTTTAGAATATAAAATATTTCGCTCCATTTTACCTTTAATATTCACATGAATGTTGCAAACCCTGCAAATGGCATGAGAAAATAAACAAAATTATGTAATTCATAAGAACAATAGAAACACACTTCAGAGGGAGAGACCAAGACAGAGACTCCTTAAGAATGTATTAATTCCCATTGGTCAAATTATGGGAAACATAATATATCCGGAAGAAAGCTAACAATGGAGATAAATGCAATCAGGCAAGAAGAAAATAAATTAGGAAACCATAATTTGGTGAACTGAGTGACCTGGAATATCCAGGATGCAACATTTGGTCCAGTAATACGGCATGCAAGATGAAATAATATGATGAGTCTAATTGCAAATACGGAACTTGTTAGATTTTAAGTTTACACACACTGAGCCTCTCTGAGCTTTTCCCCATATGTGCACAAAATTACAGCTTAACTGTTCTTAAAAGAAGCAGAAAGCAGCAGATCTATCTAGCCCTGTGATTAAATACTTGCAACACCCATATAAGAGGCTGGCTAATGCATCAAACCCATTGGTTAAGACAAATACTGTATATGCAGTTAGGAGCTTTAAGCAAGTCATATTAAGTGGAAATAGCCCCACAGCTTCCAGGTTGTGGAATATCTTTAATCCAAAGACAGATAAATGACCCAATATTGTGAGGACTGATGCTTAAGGTTTTCTCAATAAAGATTAGGGTTACCGAATCAGAATTGCAAAAATCTAGACCAGGAAAGAGATCTGGAAAACTCTTTTATCCATCTACTGGTTGTCTGGATTTTTGCAGACCAGATATATTAGCCGTATTTTAAAATCCCTTGTGTTCATCCATTTACCCTATATGCCCCAGTGAGTAATGTTACAAACTTTTAAAGATAAATTAGAAGAAAAAAAATTCAAACTCTAGATTTATATTTGTGAATACAAACTTTTAAAGATAAATTAGAAGAAAAAAATTCAAACTCTAGATTTATATTTGTGAATACAAACTTTTAAAGATAAATTAGAAGAAAAAAAATTCAAACACTAGATTTATAGTTATGAATGGGATCGATGAAGTCCTGTTTTATCTGCACATCTATGAATATACCTGGAGAACTAGAAGCTTGCATGACACTGTGATGGTTATCAGATTATGGATGTGGTACTCACTATGAGATCTGGGATGTTGTTGCTTTTTTATAGCAAGCATGCAGAGTTGGGAGATTGAATGTAATTTGAAGGCATCCTAATTTATACATGTACACTGAGACATTTCCATTTGTGCCCATGGAATGATCCTAAAAAATAAACTCAGTCACAACATAGCTGAGAATGTGAGCATATGATGTGTTTTATGCTCACTCCTCATCCAACTCTTTAGTTTCCAGAAGGTTCAGAAATGACTATTTCCATATGGACACCCATGGGTGATTGTTAAAACTTGGTTCTTGTTCTTATAAAGCATTGTTTTTTAAATTATAAAGTAATTGTATCTTGAAAATGCTTTATAATTATAAGTGATTGTGTCTTGAAAATGCTGGGAAACATCTACTAACAGAGCACTAGATATATACCAGAAATGCAATGGTTGTTTTGTGACTTCCATTATTTCCACACAGCTAAACTAGTTTGACCTTCTTTCTCCTGGAGGTTGTTATACTTAATCTATTTGTACCATGAGAATCATCTTCAATATAATTTTACCTTGCCAAAATACTGCTGTTCAAGAGTCAAGAGCTCATCCTAGAACTTTCAACTGCTAGGCCATTTTTAGAGGAGAAATATGAATCAGTACAAGATTTAGGGACCCTAAATAGGGTCAAAGATTCACAGATCTTAGCTCTGACTGAACTCATTTCCAAATCATTCAGTCTAATAGGACTAAAAATGTAAAAGAAGCTAGTCTACTAAAAAAATGACTGTGAATGTGCACATACAGTATGTGTGTCCAAACACATTCTACATTGGAATTACAATTAACAGATTACATAACTCCTGGGAATGGCTTAAATCTTAAAAAGGGTCAAAAGCAAAATCTTTCCTCTTTGTCTACTTTCCCTATTCCATTGGGTTTTTAAGGGGAAAAAAAGACCAAATAGGTGTTACCTGTGCTTTCACCTCTAGGTATGTAGTAAAAATGAAATTAATTCTAAATATAGTGGCATTCCAAGGTTTTAAATTAAAGCAGCGTAAATGGGATGGGATACAATATTTTAAAAGAACAACCTGTCTGTTTTGCTTCCCTACGGTATCCCAAAACACCATTTATAACTCCAGAAGATAGCTGATATTGACTAAAGCATCAACCTGTGATTTGGCTTTCGGCTAAATGTACTGTTTGCTTGAGGCAGGCATAAAACAGCACATTATTGGTTTGTTATCAATTTAGGACTGAGCTATTGATCCATAGTCCATTGGAAAATTATCAGCCTGGAGATTCTTATTCCAATTTGTTGTAATGTACATATTGTGTTCTTTAATACATGGATGATCATCTATCCCCCGTTGCCATTTAGGATTTAATTTCCACAGGGAGCCATTTTGTATGGCCAAGTTGCCATGATGAAAATGTGACTGAACTCTCCCACTCTGTATTGGATGATGAGACAATAAAGGCAGGTTAACCTGGGAGCAACAAAAAATCATAATACAGTGACCTAGCTTTCAAACTTATGGGAAAACAAAAAAAGGGTATAGTACACTTTAACATTAAATTATTATTTTTTTCCTTTTCTATTTATGGGACAAAAAAAGACAAGATGTTTTATAGCAAGCATTATGGACACTGCATCTATTACTTTTTTAGAAAGTATATTCACAAACATTCAATTTAACTTTGTAACAATCTGACTTCATTATATTTTAGTATGATTGCATAGATTATGAGCTAAAGATTACAATCAACATACATTTTGTCTATGTTTGTTCCATCGAGAACAGTGTCTTATAGCCTTAGCAGCTGTAAGATAGGTGAACTTCAACTCCCAGAATTCCCCAGCCTGCATGTGCATATATGTTAAAGTTACTAAGAAACGTTGATCAAAAGTATAGAAGATTAGAGATCCGGATTTTGTCTGCAAAAATTTGTTTAGGCAACTTCCCACCAAATGGTGATTTTAGGTGAAGTGAACTGTAATTCTTATTATACCCACTGAGATGGCTGTCTGCATTTACTATTTGTAAGGCTAGTAAGAAATGGGATTGTGTTTTGTGAGAGAAAAGATCCCTAAAATGTGTCATTGGATCTTCAGGAATCACACATATCTCAAATATCCCTGCTACTGACAAGGAGGGACAAATTTTATATTGGCACCAGTGAAACACTCTTTACTCTTCTTAATAGAAAATAGGGTCCTTCCTGAGCATTTCCACCGACTAAAAACAAGAAGTCAGGCAATTCAAGATGTTTTAAATCAGGGGTCCCCAATCCCCGGTCTGTAGACTGGCACCGGGAATGCCAGAAACCAGGCCATGCAAACAAGCGAAGCCCCATCCATGGGATACAGGCAGCATGCAAAAACACACCCCTTCCGATCAGTGGTGGGTTCCAATTTTTTTTTACTACCGGTTCTGTGGGTGTGGCTTGGTGGGTGTGCCTTGGTGGGCCTGGCAGGGGAAGGATACTGTAAAATATCCATTCCGTCCCCAATCCAGGGGAAGGTTACTGCAAAATCCACACTTCCTCCCAAACAGCTGGAACTTGGGAGGCAGAGAATAGATGGGGTGGGGCCAGTCAGAATTTTTACTACCGGTTCTCAGACCTACTCAAAATTTCCACTACCGGTTCTCCAGAACTGGTCAGAACCTGCTGAAACCCACTTCTGATGTACAGTAGTTTCATTGAGGACCACATGGTGAGTTCAGTTGGTCAGTCAACTCAAATCCATCTGGTGATGGTCCTGTCTAGTCCACATCTTGTGGATCTATACTGTGGTCTATTTTATCAAATGCTTTACTGAAGTCTATACTTTATCCACAGCATTTCTTTGGTCCACTAATTTTGTTACTTTATCAAAGAAGGCAAATAAGGTTTATTTGGTGGGGCCTGCTTTTAACAAACCTATGCTGGTTTCTAGTATTCACCTTGTTCATTTCTAGCTGCCGCTTGGTTTTTAAACTTTTAAACTTTCCATAACAGAGTTAGTGACCAGTTCAGTAGTATCAAAATAGCATGTGTTTTGTTTTAGTTATGATATTTATTTACTGTTTGACTACGGAGGATGGTTTTAGAATATATGTAGTCAGGGGTTTTTTTCTGGTTGCAGAACATTGACAGGGAGAGGTTACAGAGCAGAGAGATTTCATTTAAGAGGCTGAGCTTTTATTTCTACTAAACAGAGATTTACAACCTTTTCTAATCCTTTTACAATTTGGGGTAAATATTTTGTGATAGTAAGCTGGAGGGGGAGCCAGGCCCATTTCTAGGATCACACATTTATTTAAAATGTAGCATTGATTAAAGCACACACACACCCTCTTTGGGCACCAGGGACCAATTCTGTGGAGAGTGGCTTTTCCATGGACCGGAAGCAGAGGTGGGTTTCAGCAGGTTCTGAACAGTTCTGGAGAACTGGTAGTGGAAATTTTGAGTAGTTCAGAGAACCAGTAGTAAAAATTCTGACTGGCCCCGCCCCCATCTATTCTCTGCCTCCCAAGTCCCAGCTGATCGGGAGGAAATTGGGATTTTGCAGTAACCTTCCCCTGGAGTGGGGTGGGAATGGAGATTTTATAGTATCCTTCCCTTGCCACGCCCACCAAGCCATGCCCACAGAACTGGTAGTAAAAAAAATTGAAACCCACCACTGCTGTACATCTACATGGAGAGAAGCATGCAATGGGGAATTTCAAGGTTCTTTCTTGAGCCAATATCTTCATATCTGATCTAGCTAAGGGAATTGATGGGGTACTCATCAAACCTGCATGTAACACAAAGCTGGGAAAATTGCTAGCATTTTGGAAGATAGACTCAAGATTCAGAAGGCTCTTGACTGACTTGAGGAATGGGCCCTTTCCAGTAAAATGCAGTTCAGTGGTGAGAAAAGTAAGATCCTGCACTTAGGCAAAAAAACCCAGATGCACAAATATAGAATAGGCAGTACCTGGCTCAATTGTGAGAGGGATTTAGGTGTCCTAATGGACCACTGCTTAAATATGAACCAGCAGTGCGTTGTGGCTGCTAAAAAATCCAATGCAATCGTAGGCTGCATCAACAGAAGGATAGCATTAAGATCATGGTAAGTGATCATCCTGCTCTATACTGTATTAGTGAAGCCACAGATGGAATCGGTATCCAGCTCTGCTCACCACAATATAGAAAAGTTGTGCAGGTCCTAGAAAGAATGCAGAAAAGAGCAACAAATATGACAAGGGTGTCTGGAGGCTAAATTGTATAATGAACAGCTAAGGTAACTAAATATATCTAACCTAACTAAGAGAAGGCTTAGAGGAGATTTGATAGCAGTCTTCCAATACTTGAAGGGCTGCCATAAGGAAGAGAGTATTGATTTATTCTCCAGAGTACCTGAAGGTAGGACAAGAAGCAATGGGTGGAAGCTCATCAGAGGGAGATTCAACTCGGAAATAAGTAGGAATTTCCTGACATTGAGAATGATTATTCAAATGGAACAGCATTATTTGTCTCATGGAGTTGTGGGTGCTCCATCACTACAGGTGTTCATGAAAAGATTGGACAACTATTTGTCTGGGACAATATAAGGACAGGGAGTTGGACTAAAAGACATTCCAGCTCTATGATTCTATAATTCTGTGTGGCATAATTCCTTTTTCTTTCTCTCATTCACACCTCAAAAGTGTCACTAGAGATGTTTACCTATGGTTAAAGACAGACCTTTAAAAAATACAAAATCAGAGAGTGCAAACAAAACTTTTATGTGAATACAATGTGCTGATGTTTATGCTGATGCCTTAATTTTCTCTTTTTTTCCCTCCATTTTAACTCCTCCTCTTCAATGTATTTGCATTAATACATCTCAACTAATTTCTATTCCCTGGCAGGCATCTCCACATCTTTGCCTGGGTTAAAAAGTGGGGTATTGGACAGCCAATCTGTTATCTATCATCCCAGTGAGGCTCTGTTGTGATTTCCAAGGATCAGGTAATAAGAAAGCTAAAGCCCTGAAGACAACAAATTTTAAAACAAGAAAAGATTTACTTAGGACACCTAATTAGGAATCCTAATCAGAAGCCATCAAGAGCTCTAATTAGCAAGGTTTGTTCAAACTCATTGCTTTCTTCTTAACTGGCCACAGGACATGCAAGTAGTTTTAAATTATGTATCACAGGCTCCTAATCAGTATATTGAGCGTCATAAATTGTTAAAAGGAGCTAATAGCTTGCGTTCCTTGATAGAAAGCGCTGATACTGGAGGCAGGGAACTCATCAAAGAGAGAGCCTCGTTAGGCAGCGAGGGAGAAGGGATGCTGTGCTTCGGTGTCTCATTTTGTTTTAGTAATTAGCCTTTACTGGATTATCCGATCCAAATCTTTATTCAGTTTACTCTGTCAAATCTCGTTTGCATTTTAAATGGGAAACTGACAAGGGGAGCAATTTATCTCCTGACTAGGTTAAACACGTTCAACTTGGTAGGGAGCATCTGATGAGCTTATGAGAGCATCAAACATCAGTCTATCAGGGCATATGTTACACTCCATCTGCCTACTCATAACAGTATCTTCTGAACTGCTCTTGTCTTTGTTTCACAGGTAAGATATCTGAAACAAGTAGACAAGAGGGTAACGATTGGAGACAGGGCCATTAGGTCTGGGCTGCTATATTTCTAGAATATTTTTCAACAGGAATACACAACGCCCATATCTGAGGACCACAATAAAGTTCTTTTGATGGCTTCTGTTTGTCTGTAAGAGGAAGTGTATTGGAAGTTAAAATGGTATTAGTTTTTTTTTCAATGGAGGGTCCATGTGAGCATTAAAAGTGGGGCCATTTTTGAATCTGAGGAGGCCAAACTGTCATTATTTTTAATATGGTGATCCAAGCCAGTGTTTCTCAGCCTTATCAACTTTAAGATGTTTGGACTTCTAGCATGTGGGGAATCCTGGGAGTTGAAGTCTATACATCTTAAAGGTTCTGTAACTGAGGAACACTGATCCAAACCATTATTGGTTGCTTTTTCTGCTCTTGTAGATGCTCTCTCTCTTGGTTTACTTCTTTCTTTTTTTGAACAGAAAAGTTATCATTGTTTGCTTGCTTTTAACATAAGGATATGCATTCTATGAAAGAAGTGGTCTGGTGATTAGGCTAGTCCTGTGGTGATAGAATTGATTTTTCCAGCAGTCTATCCAGCACATTTTGTAAAGTTTAATGCATTTCTCAAATTCTAGCTATGAATGTATTGAAATGTTAAAGATATTTTCCTATTACAGAAAATTAATATTATTGGCTAAAAACTTGATTTCTTTTTGATTTGTCCAAGTTTTATTGCAAAATTTAAAATTATTAAAACATAATTTTTTTTAAAAATAGAGGTGCTGAACACAAAAGCATTAAGTTTAACTTAAATGTTTAGAGGATATGTCTGTTTGGAATTCAGAATTCTAGATTATTTATTTATTGATTCATTCATTATACAGATTTTCCTCAGGCAGTTTTCAATAGTAAAACAATTAAAATTTAAATTTCAAAAATGGATACCCAATATAAGTATATGCCTATCAGTAATGATACTGTATAAAGCGACATTAGGATTGGATCAGTGGGCTGCACAAGGAATTTTCTGCAAATAACATTTTGCATGATTTTCATTTGACATCATACAAACATCTTATCCACTGCTTTTCTTTGAAGATAGAGCAGTTGAATATTGGGAGAATTTGTTGTTATTTAGTCATTCATTTGCATCTGAGTATATGTGACTGAATGGCCAACAAGCACACCAGAGCTGTCTACTAGGAGCCGTGGTGGAGCAGTGGTGGGAATGCAGTATTTCAGGTTGACTCTGCCCATTGCCAGGAGTTCGATCCTGACCTGCTCCAAGATTGATTCAGCCTTCCATCCTTCTGAGATCAGTAAAATGAGGACCCAAATTGTGGGGGCAATATGCTGATGTTGTAGAGTGTGCTGAAAAGCACTGTGGAGTAATATATAAGTCTAAGTGCTATTGCTATCGTTAACCTTTGAGTTATTATAAACACCCATGATAGCAATACTAATATTTAGTATAACCTCCTTCCAGCCTTTTTTTTCTCTTGCTTTTGATTTTTCAACCATTTGGGTCTTCCCTAAAGACATCTACATCCATATTATGTGTTTAAAATATTTAAGCTTTAACTGCATTATTATTAATGCTTCTAGTGAATTTTACGCCTCTTCTGTTGTTGTTTTTTCTTCTTGCTATCCAAGATACTCTCCACAAAGTTCTCTAGCACCACAGACATTGTTATTTTCTCATGGTCCTGTTTTCACAGTCATACATTATATCTAAAAACACCATGCCCATGACCATACTTACCTTCATTGTAAATATCATGTCTCTGGTTCATTGTTCATGGAACAACCACCATTCAATTATAAAGTTTTATGGTTACTATCTAATTCCAGAACGGAGTATAAGCAGGGCTTTCAACAAACCATTAAGTATAGCATACTTCAGATTTCTAGCTAGTCAACCATTGCCTTTTCCAAGGTATCTGAGCTCCATTCTCTAATCTCAGGCACTAAGCATTCTTTCTTCTCAGAGAGATGACTAGCAGGGCAGCTGAAGATTCCTATAGCTTTACTTCTAAACATGTGCTTGTTTTTGTTGTTATTGGTTTTGATACTTATGATTCCTGTCATTAAGGTTTCCTTCAGGCCTGCTGATTAGTCCTTCTGTGTTATGATATCTTTGGCAATCTAAAGAGCTACATTTGGAGAATAAGTTGACTATTTAATATGTTGGCTATTTTAGTGAATTATCCTAGTCAACTAACCTCTGGAATGTTTCTAAAGCTAATGAACTAATCAGCCCCGTTATGACAGTGCTAGTTACAATGAGTTTTGAACATGAAACTTGTTTCTTGTGGTTCAACTATAAATATAAATGATAAATATCATTTATCGAAGCAGATGGGTCTGTAACTTCAGTTCAGTGACAGGTGAGAAAAATGAAACTCATCAAATTGGAGATTGGGAAGAAATTTCCACCTGACTTTTATAACAACCAAAACTGACCGACTTTTAAGCCAAGATGGGAGGATACCCCAAACACTTGAGGGCAAAGATGGGACAGATTTCACAGACTGCAGTTACACCAACCATCTTACATCAGTGATGGGCTACACCAGGGGTCAGCAACCTGTGGCTCTGGAACCACATGTGGCTCTTTCACCCCTCTGCTGCGGCTCCCTGTCACTCAAAATATGCGTCACAACCGCCAATGTGCGACATCCGCCAGCACATGATTTATTGAGCTTAGGCCAACCATGGATAAATCCAAGAAAAGAAAAGTTTCAGAAGAAAACAGAACGTTTAATTCAACTACATATGCTAGTTTTGTGGCTGCTCAAGAAATAGTCAGGCACAGGAAGGGTTTTGTGGCTCCCTGTGTTTTCTTTTCTGTGGGAAATGGGTCCAAATGGCTCTTTGAGTATTTAAGGTTGCAGACCCCTGGGCTACACCATGTAGATCAAGCAAAGATTGTAGAACCATATCTTGGGGCCTGTTTTAATTTTGACCCCTGCCTCCCACCCTCCATATGGAGCAGTTAGTTGGACTTGATGGCCCTAGATCATGCTTTCCTATGTATGAATCTATTCCGGCTCAGTGGCCTCACATCTATTGATCTCCCCTTAGATAGCTTCATATCCATCCATGTGGGAAAGAATAGGATTTTAAGCCTTACTTTCTAAATGACTGGCTTACTTCTGAAAGTGCACTATTATTATATGAAATCCTTAAAGCACTAATGCTAAGCACACCAAGGTTTCTACATTTGTGATACTTTCTCTTCCTTCCAACACTCAGAGATACTCAGAGAGAAAAACAAACAAAATAAAAACAAAAGGGATAGACCCCCTCTACTCCTGCCCAAGGAACAAAATCTATATCTATATAAAATATGCTGAGGAAAAGTAAGTCTTTTTCATACTAATGTCACACAATTACCTCTTAACTGCCAAAACAAATGGCAGAAAAAGGAAAAGTGACACCAAATCAAAAATGTCACAGGTGATCGATTTGTGTCATCTACTGTCCTCGGTGCCGAGGCTACAGAGAAAGACACGATCACCCAAGACTAATATTATATTACAGCCTTCACAGCACCGAGTGCCAAGTGATGAATATGTGTCACTTTGTGTGTCGCTCACTCTCAGGGCCTGGGCGGGCAAGCATGGAAAATGGAGTGCTTAGGATTAATGATATTGAAAATGATAGAGAGGAGATTGAAAATTCCTGCCTTCCTGAACCATGCAGATTGAAATGTACCTCAGAGCTATCTTGGTTTGTCCCCTCCTCTTTTCCCTCCTCCTCCTCTATCCCCCCCCCCCCCCGCCTCCACAACCTAGCAGGTTCATGTTCATCTTTTAAAGGGCCCTTGACTGCTCTCTTCCTATGGTTTTTGACTGCAAAGGGGAAGAATGAGGCTTTGCTTGATGGATTGCTGGCCCCCCCGTCCCCTCCCCAAAGAGTGGAAATTCCTTGCATACCAATATTTCAAAACAAACCTCAGTGTTACAGAAACACACTAGTGATGAATCAGCCCAATCTCATAAGTACACCAGATTTTGGTTACACACGGCAACATGGTTCATGGGAAGTCTTCTATTTATAAAGCTCTTTAGGTATGGTATCTGGAAAAGTGGTGAGGCATCTCTCTGTTGAACAGTGGATTTCCCTGGATAGTGAAAATGTCCACATGACTCCTAAAGCTCCCTGATTCCTCAAGCAACAAAGGCTAGGATATAGCGTAGCCTATTCCTCTCATTCCACCCAGGGTTATCCGGGACAGAGAGCAATAATCACTTGTGTCGTTCAAACTGGTTGAGGGACAATTAAGTGATGGCTATGCCACAATCAACATCCTGAGATCTTCAAGCATGTGGTCCTCCCACCCACTACATTCTTGAAAGCACAGGCATGAGGAAGGCCTTTCAGGTTGTCACATCACAGCATTCGAAAAGAAGAGTGACGGATTGGTTCCCACGGTTCCATGGATCCACCATTCACCTTGGATTGCATGTAGTCCTTGATTTATGACCACAATTGGGACCAAAATTTCCATTGCTAAGCAAGACACTTGTTAAGTGAATTTTGCCCCATTGTATGACCTTTCTTGCCACTGATATTAAGTGAATCACTGCAGTTGCTATATTAGTAAGACGGCAGTTAAATGAATCTGGCTTCCCAATAGATTTTGCTTGTCAGAAGGTCATGATCCCAAGAAACTGCAACTGTCACAAATACATCCCAGTTACCAAGCATTCAAATTTTTATCACACAACCATGAGGATGCTACAATGGTCATAAATATGAAAAACTGTCATTTTTTTTGTGTGTTTTAACTTTGAATGTTAACTAAATGAATGACTGTAAGTCGAGAACTACCTGTACAGGATGGAAACAGGTAGCAGCCAACAACACAAAGAATTGTTTCTGTCTTCCAGGCTTATGGGAGGAAGAAACAAAAATAAATTATGAAGTATGTCAAGCTCTTGAGAACGTTTGAAGTTATGATGCTGTTAACAGAGGCAAAAACTCTGTCTCTCTTGTTACGAAGATAGGCATGTACAAAAAGAGCCACTTCTACAGATCTTAAATATTCTATGGCAGGGATGGGCAACTATGGCCCTTTTATGACTTGTGGACTTCAAATCCCAGAATTCCTGAGCCAGCCATGTTAGCTCAGGAATTCTGGGAATTGAAGTCCACAAGTCATAAAAGGGCCATAGTTGCCCACCTCTGTTCTATGGAATACTTGGATGGAAGATTACATGGAAATTTCAGAGCTATTAGCTATACTTCATGTATGTGACCTTCAGTAGTTGAACTTTACTTGAGAAAAACTAGTTTGCTGCAGTGTTACTCTCTTGAAACAGCATTCCACCAAATGATACTATCCTGATGACTTCAAAAAGTCATTAAAATTTGGCCATTCTTCCAGACCTTAGAACAAGGGTGTCCAACCTTGGCAACCTTAAGACTTGTGGACTTCAACTCTCAAAATTTCCCAGCCAGCAAATTTTTTTAATAAATTTCTGACCTGGAAGGATGGCCTGGCCTGGGAACATGGCTGGCTGGGGAATTCTGAGAATTGAAGTCCACAGATATTAGAGTTGGACCAAGGTTGGACACCCTGCCTTAGAACAAAATGGTGGCTAAGCCACCAGAGGATGTTTCGTTTGAAAAATCTTGCTTGCCTTCTAGGTGCTTATGAACAGTTTCTTTTTTAAATTATTCCTTCTTTTTTTTTAAAAAAGTTTAAGCTGCCTGGAATCATTCTAAGATGGGTAGCCTCAAAATGAAAATTTTAACAGATCACTGTACACAGCCTTATGGTGTAATGCATGTAATGGTATTCATGTAGCTACTTTATGTTTTTCATGCATTCTCTGATAGCACTTGCAATATACTTGTAAAAATAATTCAGTATTACAGTTCCCAAAATTGCAAATGTGGTAGGAAGGAGTGGGAAGAGCTGAAGAAATTTGGATGTTTGGAGGCTGAAGACATTTCCTTGAGAATTTCTTAATTCATAGCTTATCCTTGCCCTTTCCAATTGACACCCTCCAGATGTCAATTAAATATCAGTAGGGAAATTAAAGTTTAAACATCCGAAGAGCAGCAAATCAGGCAACATGACTGTAACAAGTTCCTTTTTGTGTTTATTTTGCTTTTAATCAGTTGGAATTGTCAAGTCTTTGATCACTCAAATTGCTGTATAAAAGTTCAGGCATGCTTAATTTAGACCACTGCTCCTTTTTTTACCCCAAATAGCAATCTAATATATGTTGCCCAGCAACCATGACTCAACCCCAAAAGTGTAATGTTCCATTAAAAAAGAGGGGGGGGAGGGAGAGATTTCATGGCTGGTCAAAATAAAAGTATGATCCATGTGAGCAGATAAACAGGCAAGGATAAATGTATAGAATGTTCAGTCTTTGAGCACCTTTTAAATAAATGTCACTCTGGAGAGATTCAGTGTTTAAGACAATGCATAAAAGTTTATTACCATTTCATGGACATGCAGTGTTAAATTAAAATAATGCCCATAGGGCCTGTCAACATTATTTTTATATTATAATGCATTGATAATAAAGCCACAAACTGAGAATCAACAGAAAACCCAATTAATTGGATAATAATTACATTTGCTTCATTGGGGGGCAATGAGTGCCAAGATAATGGATCTATTTAAATTATGACCCTCATCATGGAAATCGCATGAGATTTGGGAGACAAAAAAGCATCCAAATCCTTAATAGCTATCCAGAGAAAGGGGAATAGAATCTATACAAACATTTAAACAATTGACCTATTGGTTTCATGAGAATAAAGCTTTCTGTAACCATCCTTCCCCTAAATCAGCAAAACTGAAAGATTGCTGCAGATATTCACTTCTGATTTGCTCCTGAGTGTTGTTTCTCATGAAATAGTTTGTATATGTTCAATGGCTGTTGATTTCACAGCATGTCCATGATGTAATTAATGATTCTTCTTGTTCAGTGCATAAGCAACACATCTAATGAGAAGCAGTCTTGAAGATTGCTCTTCCAATGATAGATTCATCTTATTACCTACTTAATTTGTGAAAGTGAACTATACTTATATTCTGGATAAATGTTCACTAAATTATAATTGGAAAGAATTAAGCATGTTCAGCAAGAGAAACTGAAAGATTTTTTTAAAAGCATTTTTAATGACAATAGCAACAAACAATAACAAATCTGGGTAATTTGGGAAGGTCTTTTACATGCCCTGTGTCTTTATACGTTTTAATTAACATGTGCCATTAAAATAATATAGCATAATGTCTGAACTTTGGTTAAAATTAGTTTTTTGGAATTTGACAAAAGGAAGCATTTAGGATTTTTAAAAAATGAGTACTTGATGATGTTGGAATTCTAATTTCAAAAAGTGTTTGAGCTTGGAACTATAGCAACCCTGTTTTCTCACAGAAAATTTCATCAAAGTTGTCTAACAATGGGAGTTCAGAAGATTGGGCTTTGACTTTTAAGAGTAAAATAGAAATGCATAGAATGCATTTGTATAGCTATAATCTAATCAATTAGGATTAATTCAGCCCATTGAATTCAATCCCTTGCTCAGGGCAGGAATCCAGATAAAAACAGATCTATCCACCCTCTATTTGAACTCATCCACTGAAAGGGATGACCCACACTTCAATGGATAATTGTCAAATTACTCTTACAGTTAAGAAGGTTTTGATCATTGTATCAGAATTTGCCTTGGTGAAACACAGAAGTTATAATTCCCAGGCCTATAGTGCCAGTAAAAGAGAATATATGTAGCTGAAGGCTGAACTGTGGCATTCTTGGTGGTGCTCTCTAAGTTTATTATTATTAGTTAGACTTCTATACCGCTTCATAGTGCTTTACAGCCCTCTCTAAGTGGTTTACAAAGTTAGCATATAGCATATTGCATAATAGCATATTGCCCCCAACAATCTGGGTCCTCATTTTACCCACCTCGGAAGGATGGAAGGCTGAGTCAACCTTGAGCCGGTGAGATTTGATCTGCTGATCTGCTGAACTAGCTGCACTCTAACCACTGCGCCACCTCGGCTCATGTTTGGTTGTTTGCTTGCAGATATTTCTTTACCTGATTAGGTAATCATAGTCAGTAACCTATTTGGTGATGAAATGTCTACAAGCAAATAACCGAGCTCACAGAGAACATCAAGAACTCCAGTCTGGAATGATGGAAAATAAGACCTTGTCTTCTTCTATGTGATACCTTTTCAGATGTTTAAAAAGTGCTAGCATATCTTTCCTCTATCTTCTCGCAAGCCTGAGAATGTCCCCATCTACATGTTCCCTTGATAAGATTTCATTTTAGTCCTTATATGGTAACTTCATGGGATTCTAATGTGGATTCTTCTGCACATTATCACTAATCTTTACTTTCAATCTAAAGTTGCCTATCAACTGATATATGTCCGTATCTTCAAGGAATCCTCCTTGATTCCTGGTGACTGCCTTGGCTAGTCCTGCAAATTTTATTGGTAAGATCGCAGAAGTGGTTTGCCACTGCTTATTTTTGAGAGCTGAGAAAGAATGTAATTTGATCAAGGTCAAACAACTGCCTTTCTACCTAAAGCAGGATTAGAACTCACAGTCTCCGGGTCTCTAGAGCCTGATGCTTTAACCACTACACCAAACTGGCTGATACGAAGGTGACTTTATAACTGAAGCAGTTATACTTATGGACTGGTTCAGAGTTACACAGGTAGCAGCTCATAGAATCATAAAGTTAGAAGAGATCTTGGAGATCTTCTTCTTGATCAATCATCTGGTCCAGGATTCCAGGGAAGGAATCCTCATATCATCCCAGACAAATGGCTGTCTAATCTTTGCTGGTAAGCCTTCAGTGAGGGAATATCTACAGTGTAATTGTAGAAGGCTGTTCTACTGTTTAATAGGTCTCATGGGCTGAGAATTTCTCCTTCTCTTTTCTCTCTCCGTTGCATGTGATATTTACCTATAGTTACACTTTTGAATACTCTGTTTTTAATGTTTGGTATTGCTATCTAGATTCTAGTCCAGGACTAAAGGACTTTGCAGATTAAATTTTGATAGTTGAGAATCAAAGAAAAGCAAAGAAGGCAAAATAGGAAACAAAGCCTCAAAACAGTTAAGATAACAACAGTTAATCCTATAATCTGAGGCAGCTGCCTCAAGCTGGAGATGCTAAGAGCTGTTGATCAGCTTCATGTTGCAAGACAGAGTTGTTTTTGTCAGCCTGCTCTGTCCCCTAACTAGATTGGTGCCGTTAAATAAAGTGCAGGATGCTGCCCTATAGCCAGTGTGAAAATAACAGTTATCTAACAGTACAGTAACTTCTCTTGTTTTAAAGCCGGCATCATGTTTTCAGGCAGCCCTGATTATTTTATTTATTGTCTCAGCCTAAGAAGTCAAGATTACAAGCTCCATCAACCAGTCCCGCTTTGATAAATATTGAGCAACTCCCCGGTGTCACATTAATTATAATTCTATGGATTTCAGAAGAATAAGGATTAGCATGGGAAAGTTTCAACTATTCCTTCATTTGGGCTTAAGGCACAATATGGAAAATCACCATAGAAACCTACACATCAAAGCTTGATTTGGAATATTTTCACTGGGCTTCCTTGATGAGCCCAGTAATCAGTGTCTGATCTTTGACATACATTGTATCAAAAATTATGTGCTTTTTAATTGATGTTAGTACCATGTGTATTTGAAAAACCTTCTCCAAATACATCTTAATTGAAATATTCCAAATACAAAATATTGAGTATACAGTAGAACCGTGATGGTGAACCTATGGCACTGGTGTCAGAGGTGGCATGCGGCGTCCTCTCTGAGAGCATGCGAGCCGTCACCCCAATTCAGCTCCGCTGCACATGTGAGTGTGCCTCCCGCCAGCCAGCTGGTCTTTGAGTCTCTGCCATGCATGCAGGGGGCAGGGCGCATATGCGGGGGCATGCGTGCATGAGTGGCAGGTGGGTGCATGCATGGGGGCCATATGCACATTGCATTTTGGAGGTTCGGGTGCGCACATGCGCTTTGGACACTCAGTCTGGAAAAGGTTAGCCATCACTGCAGTAGAACCTCTGGTCACGACCATAATTCGTTCCATAACTTTGGTCACAAACCGATTTGTCGTGACCTGAACTTAATTTTAGAAATTTGGCTCTTACAAAAAAAATGGCACGGAACGGGAAATCGGCTGCGGGGGAAAAATTGTGAATTTTTTTGGTCAGAACCCGATTTGGTCGTGGTCAGAGGCGTTCGTGACTAGAGGTTCTACTGTATAGTTATACTTCAATTCAATTCAAATCTTTATTGTCAGTGCGCAACATATGTACAATGAGATTGGTTGAGCTCCCTCAGTGCACCCCTCCCAACACAATACAACACATAGCGAAGACAAAAAATCCATAACCCAATAAATCATATTAACAAAACACCCAATCCTATTGCACCAGTGTGAACATGTTACACATTGTGCCGGCCCTGCAGTCCATCATACTACATAGTTATGATGTTATTTCTCATTCAGGAGTCTGACAGCCCAGAGATAAAAACTGTTCTTCAGCCTGTTTGTGCGGCTGGCTATACTTCTATATCTCCTTCCCAATGGTAGGAGGGTAAAGAAGTGATGACCAGGGTGAGAGTCATCCCTGAGAATTTTCCTCACTCTTCTAAGGCAATGAGCCCTGGCGATCTCATCTAGTAGTATCAGGCGACAGCCCACAATGTTTTGTGCTGTGCTCACCACCCTCTGTAATGTTTTTCTATCCGTGGCTGTCAGACCAGCATGCCATATCGTGATGCAATAAGTGAGGATCCTTTCTATTGTGGACTGGTAAAAGGAGGTCATCAGTTGTTGTTCCACCCTGTTTTTACACAAGACCCTAAGGAAATGGAGTCTCTGCTGAGCCTTCCTGGCCACCTGGATCGTGTTGTTTTTCCAGGTGAGGTTTTCACTGAGATGGACTCCCAGGAATTTAAAGGAGGAAACTCTCTCTACACAGCCCCCCCCCCATGTAAAGTGGGGCAGGTTCCTCTCTCTTTCTCCGGAAGTCCAACACCATCTCGTTGGTCTTGCTGATGTTCAGGTGCAGGTTGTTTTTTAAGATGGATGCACAAACCTGTTCCCATACTAGCAGTCGTTGACTTACAATCATTACATTAATTACTTTCTCTTTTTTTCACAAAGTTCCTTCCGGAACTCCATACATAATAATATTGTTCTTCAGTAATTTTTCAGGCTTATATGATTATTTCTACAGTTTAACAATACACGATTCTGCTATTATTCCTATCATTTATTTTTATCCCCCCTGGTTCTTTGATAACTTGGGGGATGTTCTCATAACAATTAATTTAAATTTGATTTTCCAAACCCATCTTCAGCTTTTCTCCTGTTTTTTCCCCCTTGAAACAGTGATTATCAATTTGGTATCAATACCTTCTTTGGATTACAAATTATCATTTACTGTTTTCAAAATTCCTCTTGTTTGGTCAATGAAATTAAAAAGGCACGCAGTGATAAGGAATCTTGCAAGGGTTAAATGTATTTGTGTAATGTAGATTGAAAAAGTGACCATAATAGAATTATAGCTAGAAAGCAAAACTGTCTTTCTCCAAAATTGCTGCATTTTTATCAGTGTTCATTCTTTCAAAAAACTTCTTCCTTGCCTAATGTGTGTGCTGAAGACCATTGTTCTGGAGAACTTGGTACACAACAGAGTCAAAACACATCCAGGCAAACAAATTCTCTCCTGGCTATCCAAAATAAAAACTGCATTGGCAGCTATGACACCATCAAAGTCCAAATCAAAGGGGAGTCTGACAAAATTATCGCCCTATTTTATAATTCTGGGTACAACAATAATGCTGTGGCTCTGATGCCAGCAGATTTTCAGAACATGGGTAGTGTACAAGTTGACACATATGCCTCTAAAATAACTTGTGCTTCTTTCAGATCATTGATTACTACAGGGGACTGATCGGGGTGTCAAACTCAAGGCCTGTAGGCTGGATCCGGTCCATGATGTGGTTGGATCCAGCCCTCGGGGCCATCTTGGAAAATGTAAGAGGCCAGCCTGCATCACTGTGGCCTTGTCTACCTATGTCACTTTGACCCGGTCTACCCACATCCCTTCGACCCAGTCTATCCAATGCAAAGAGGAAACATGCCAGCAGTTTGGGGAGTGACGCCATGGCCACCCAGTTGGCCACGGCTGACCGGCCCACCGAAATCAACCACAGCCCTGATGCGGCTCTCAATGAAATTGAGTTTGACACTCCTGCTATCATATAATGTGATGCCATTTAACACCTCCCCCCTCCCCCACATTTAGCACAAGATGATAAATCTTATGCATCAGGATTCCCCATTTGCTGTCCTTCAGAAGAATTAAACTTCAATTTCTATCATCTCCAGATGTTAAATCCAGGCCACCTGGAAGGCAGTAAGTAAAGGAAAGCTTCCGTTGCCCCAGGATACATTTTTGATATTAAATCTAGGAATACAATTAGTCAGAAGTTGAGAGAGTTTGTTAACTTGGCCTCAGTCCTGTGGAATAAATATGGATATTGGACTCTCAAATATCTATCCGCACATTTTGTTCTTAGCAAATTTTGCAACAGAACTGGCTCATGTCATAAACTGTTAACTAAGGCCCCCACCAAAATACCTCCTTTGATAGAGTCTACATATCCTTTCTTTAGTTAATGCACTTTGTCAGCAAGCTTGAAATATGGATTCTGATTCACTTCTATTTATTTTATACAGCGTTCTTTGGCACCCTGCAAATTCAGCCTATTCATTTCATTTCAGGCAATGCAATCCGGCATAGTCTTAATGTTGCCACTCTGTCTTTGTATGCTTGCAAATCTGACAGCCCTGTGCCCACTGACCCTCCTTTACCCCACCTCTCCAAAATCCCTTCTTTGTCATTTCAAGGGGGGGGGGATTCTCTGAAATATAATAAAAAGCCCTTAGTGGAGACGTTAGAGAATAAAGCTAAGCGAGTTTCTCTTTTGCACGAGTTCACTAATATAATCAATGAAGAAGCACATATGAAGGGTGGGGGGAACAAAAGGTGTCTTAGTAAAAACAAAGGCAAAGAAGGAAGAGACGAGAGGAGAACTGGGGGAAAGGAAAGAAGAAATTATTATTTTGGCAAAATAGAAATGGGATTCTATCCAGGTATCATTTGCAAAACATTGGAGGAAATTACATTTCTATTTGGGGGAAAATGAACACCCAGGTGATAATGGAAGGGAGCCCAATGAAATTGAAATTTATGACTTTGCAAATGACTAACAGATATACAGATACCCCCATCAGAGTCTCCTCCTCTTTTCCATCTCTGCTTTGAACCGATGAGAAGAGGGAAAGGAAAATAGAATGAAGCTTTTTCCAGATTCAAGACATGGGGTGGAGGGGGGAGGAGAGAGAGAGAGAGAGAGAGTGGTGAAGGAGGCAGTAAGAATGGAAAGCAAGAGATGACATTAACGCCTATGATAACATTGTCACCGCCAATGTAAATTGACGTGCTACATAGTCAACAGGACACACTTGGCTGCCCGCAAGTGGGAAGTACTTAAATCTTGGCACTGATAAATGAAATATTTTTAAGGGAGCTAATCAGTGAAAATGGGGTTTCATCAGGCACTGACATGTCTTGCTTGCTTCAGTGAACCCAAGAGAGAAAAATGATTGCATAGTGCAGACCAGAGAGAGACGCACGCAAAGTATTGCGTATGCACAGAGCGAGGAAGCCAGGGGTGGTAGGAAAGTCTGTGCTAAGGATCCTAAATTCAGTGCTGATCTGGGTCCCAGCTATTCCTGAGCTTGTACATGTTTCAGACCCCGCACATACCAGGGGCTTCTCTCTCTCCTTCCTATGTCCCAGGCGTGCTCTCTCTTTCTCTGTGTGTGTCTCATACATTTGATAAATGTGTTTGTGTGGAACGGAGTTGGTGCAAATCCCCAATCTGCAGCCTGCTGGGCTCTGTTGCCTCAACAGCAGGCTAGCCAGTATTTCTGGATAAACACTAATAAATCTTTCTTTTCTTAGTGGCAATCAATCATTTCTCATGTCTTTCCTTCTCCTTACTAGTCTTCAAAATAGTAAAAAATAGGACTCAAATTAAAAATACTGGGACCTTTTGGGCTAAAGGAGGAACAGAAGACAAGAGGCATGAGGAGAAAAGAAGAAAGGAGAAAAGATAGAGAAGACAAGGTCTTGTGATGTGCTATAATCAGAGGGGGAGGTGTTTAAAGACCTCTCAAATATAAGAGGCACATATGTGCATTTTGAGAAACATCACCTCGCTTTGTAGGAGCAAATACATGATTTGGCATACCAGGGTTCAGGCTGCATCTCAACTCTTTCATGGCAGCCATTTTGTGAGAGTTCCCATGAAATATTCTCAAAATTGCAAACATGCTCACTGAGCTTCTATAGTTTATTTCAGGGGGAAGGAGAAGTTAAAGCCAAATAGGAAGCATAACAAAGAATAACACAGAATAAGAATCAACTTATTTCTGATGTTTCACAGTTTTGAAGCTAACTGCTTTGCTCAAGCATTAGGTTAAAGCACCTGGTGATAAGTGATAAGGGTCTGTTCTATGTTGTCTCGTGGCATGCTATATTAAAATAATACATTAAAACATTACATTAAACAATTGATTACATGCATACATGCTTCATACATTTCCTTCCTTCCTTCCTTCCTTCCTTCCTTCCTTCCTTCCTTCCTTC
>WNWU01000004.1:21827858-21857680 GCA_012654045.1 Ptyas mucosa
TTCCTTCCTTCCTTCCTTCCTTCCTTCCTTCCTTCCTTCCTTCCTTCCTTCCTTCCTTCCTCCCTCCCTCCCTCCCTCCCTCCCTCCCTCCCTCAACTCTATCCAACCAGTACTTTCTCAGTCTTCATCTTCCCCTTGGCCCTTTCACTCTTCCTTTTATATATTTTGCAACTGAATCCTTGTTCATTTTCTCTCTATGATCAAAACACCTCAAAGTACTTTTTTTTTAAACTGGTCACTCTTTTTTTTTTACTGAGTTCGCTTTACTATAGAATCTTCTGTTCTTGACCCAGATCTTGTTTTCCAAACACAATTCATAATTCCCTTTCCAATGTATTTTACTACTTCTATCTTTTTCTTTGCAAGACACAGTTCTTACTTTCCTACCACAACTGAATAAACAGCCATTTTGGGTTCTTTTGAGAACTGTTAATTCCTCATAACAATTCACATATTATTCTACCAACATCCCCATGTCTCAGGATTTCTCCATCCATTTCTCCATCTTTAGTAAACTCAAGTAAATTCACATAAAGCATACAAATTCCTGTACTTACTGTAGGTTTGTTTCCTTGTTTTGCTATTTATGAATAACTTGGAAAAAAATCATTCCATTTTTACTGTCAGGCAGAACCATTTTAGCCTGATACATTAATTTTCATATCCATATTTCTGGCTGCATCACATAATCTATCTAACATTTGCTGCAAAGGATTAAGGTTTTCAGCCAACAGCAGGGTTTCATTTGCATACAGAAGTAAAATGCATTCACTTTCCAAACCAAGATGCATTTATTGCCACCACAAGCATTCCTTATACATTTATTTATACAGCAATCAACGGTAAAAATCACATTTCTCTTACTCCCTGCTCAATTTGCTACGTATTCCACTTATTTTCATGTATGTTTTATTTGTTTGTTTGTTTGTTTAATCAATATATACTCATCTCAACCTGTGGGTGGTGGTGAACAATAGTAAAACAATGAACAATGTTAAAAGTAAAAAAAAATAAAAGCAGTGACAACTACGAAAATTAAAATGCCTAGCAGCTGAGAGAAATACAAACAAAACATTCATCATTAACATAGTCAGAAATGGGTCCCTTCACACCATCAGAATCCCAGGAACAGTCCCAGGTCTTGAGGGTCTTGAGGAAGGCCAGCAGAGTGGGGGACAACCTGATTTCTGGAGGATTAATATTTCAAAGGGTGGCACTGTGGTCGAAAAGGCTCACCTTCTGGGTCCTGCCAGCCAGCACTCTTTAGCTGACAGGAATCAGGACATGCCCATCACATCCAGCAAGCAATCATCACCTCCACATTCCTGTGAATCATTCTATGATTCAAAGTAATTCACTTTTTCGTGTTCTTTTTGTAAGCATGCAATTTATATAATATGACCTGTCAAAGAATAAAAATCTGTTCTGCACATCCTTTGCTTGCAGAAAGCTGACTACCTTTGCCAAATTTGCCCATCATCACCTCTTGTACCCTTTCCATTGGGAGTCTGCCAAATAACACCCAAGGTACCCCTATCAAATTAATCCCTTACTCCCAGCCCACCACATTTTCCATTCACTCATTCTAACCTGATCTTCTAGAGTGATCAACAAATGAATTGTGCCAACTGTTAGCCACCAGTGCAGTTTTCATTCAATGTTATGCATGTCGTACAACTATTCCTTAAGCAAATTACTACTATTGTTGTTATTATTATTATTTATCCTGCCTTTTTTATATATAATTCAGGATGGTGAATATAGCTAATACTTCTGCTCATCTCTATTTTATTATCCAGTTACACTATCTACATCTGCAGCCTTATTATTTTTCAACATTCTAATAGCATTTATAACTTCCTTGTCGTCAAGCTTTTTGGATGTTAACATTTATAACATTCAGTTCCGCTGGTCAAAATTTCATTAATATTCTCATACAAATCTCAAAATTATTCCATCCAGAATTTGCTCACTTTGGTTTTATCCCAAATCATTTCATCATTTTATTTTTAATTTAATTCCGTCTGCTGGAGGCTCCTTGTTTAGCCATTTTCACTCACTTCCAAAACATATTTTTCTTTCTGCCAAAGTCGCTCTTTGTTTTCTCAGTTTCTTTTAATCTTAACCATTCCTTGTTCTTCTTGACTATATTTTTTACTATTCTTTTTTTCTGCATACCCATTAAAACATCGTTTCTCATCTTCATGTTTTACAGTGTTAGTTCTCTTACATGTGTTTTTTTTCTCATCCACAGTCCCTTTCACGTCATCAATGCATCGAGTGTTATTTTTCATACTCCCCCTTAATATAGTTCCATATATCACAGAATCTCCTCTTATTAAAGAAGAAAAGCACACAACAGTATCATTTAACTACTTAATTCACTATTCATATTGTTGAAAGAATGCTAAAAAGTCAGCTAGGCGAAGTGAAAATTGAAACCTTTGTCCATGCAATAAATCCAACCGACACTCACTAAGCAACATGCTCATGAACGCAATCCAAACAGGAATCATTTTGTTGAGATATCACTACTCAACTATTGTTGAATTCCTCAATGATCTTTCATATATTCACATTGCTGTACCTAATATTAGAGTGTTAGATCTTTCAATTCAGACCTTAGACCACAACTGGAAATAAATGTGTATTTTTGATTCTGAAGAACTATTCTGAATGGCTATGCAATTAGTAAAAATAACTACCTGAAATCAGATGCCACCCTAACTACTAGCCAGCGGATTCTCAATCAGGTATTGGGGCTGCTTTCAAAATGAGAAGTCGAGCTGTTAAAGAAAGACAATGGAGATGGATTGGGAAATTGCAAAGGACGGAAATGTGAGATTTAGGCCATTGCAATTAAAAGCATTCCCATGTCAAGAATTCTTTAAAAGAAATGGAAGGACACTGTGATTCCCACAATGGATGAATGGTTGCAAAAATTGATGGAGTTAGCAGAGATGGCTAAATTGACTGCTTTGACTGAAAAACACAATTTTGTTTCTATTTGGAAACCATTTTTGGACTTCATGCATGAGGTGAAAAAAAACCCCTTTATTTTGGGTTTTGCTGATTAGATAGGTTTGTAGTTATAGAAATGGCTGGTATATATTACTATATGAAAGCAAAAAGTTGAGGATTCATGTTATTACCTTATTTTACTGCACCAGAAGGAGTTGGAAGTCAATGCTCTTTTTTCTTTTTCCCATCTAGCCTACACTTTTCTCTCTTCCCTTTTTCCTCCCTTATTTTACTATTAATTCCCTTTTCTTTGTATTCCTGTGTTTTATATTTTGATAAACTGATAAAAATTTGAAACCAAAAGAATTCTCTAAAAGAAGAACACAGAGCACTGATGGGCAAGCTGGGGGAAAGTCACATTTATTTTTATTTTTTTATTTTTATTTTTATTTATATGCCGCCCTTCTCCGGAGACTCAGGGCGGCTTACAATGCATTAAGCAATAGCCTTCATACTTTTGTATATTTTATACAAAGTCAGCTTATTGCCCCCACAATCTGGGTCCTCATTTCACCTACCTTAGAAAGGATGGAAGGCTGAGTCAACCTTGAGCCTGGTGAGAATTGAACTCGCAGTAATTGCAGGCAGCTGGAAGCTAAATACTACTTTTAACCATAGCATTAGTTTGCTGCGCCACTCAGGCTCCTGTTCTTCTTTGGGCAGAAACTGCCAAAGCAAGAACAACCAGCCACAACTCAAAAGCAATGTGCCTCTGCCTCATTTAAACAAGGATTTGTTCTTGATCATTTAGCCCCAGAAAGCCAAGGGTTTACTATGTGTTTCTTCATTAAAGTTTTTTGTTTGCAGCCTGGGTGAAAGATCATTGCTTGCACTACTAGTAATTAAGTGCAAATTAAGTAATGCAACTCATTGATACCACATACACCTTCCCAAATAATTACTGGCCCTTCTTATTTCTCATCCTTTAAAAAATGGAACGGAATGGAATGGAATGGAATTCTTTAGAGAATACAATTCTTTATTGGTCAAGTAATATTGGACACACAAAGAGCCAGTACAGGCACAGGAGATGGTAGGAAAGAAATATGAGTCCAACATTATTTTTCTTCTCCTGCCTCCTTTTCTTGGGTGCCATTCAGTGTTGGAAAATGTTCTCATTGCAGAAAAATACATGAAAAAATCCCAAGCGTGGCCCCCAGTTAGCAAAAGTTTGCCTGCCCTTCTCTCTATCACATTAGCACCACATGTACATCTTGCATAGTAAATCCTTGTGAGGTGTAGTTGTAATTACACCTAGTAAGGTCTTCAATAAACAATATTATGATCTCACCTCAGTTGTCCTAATTTCTTTCTCTGTGGAGTGGGAACGATGTTGACTTACTTCCTGCACTATTGTAAGCAACCTCAACCACCTGGTCATAAAACAGTGGTGAAATCCAATTTTGTTACTACCGGTTCTGAGGGCGTGGCTTGGTGGGCATGGCAGGGGAAGGATACTGCAAAATCCCCATTCCCTCCCCACTCCCGGAGGAAGGATATTGCAAAACCTCCAGCCAGAGGTGGTATTTGCCGGTTCTCCAAACTGCTCAAAATTTCCGCTACCGGTTCTCCAGAATCTGTCAGAACCTGCTGGATTTCACTCCTGTCATAAAAGTTATAAACTAAAATGGAATGGAACAGAGAGAGGGGGGGTGAGTAGAAGGTGGGAGAGAGGGAGAGGGAGAAAGAAAGAGAGAGAGAGAGACAGAAGAGAGAGATTTTCCTCTGTTAATGTATTCTATTTTATTTTTTTCAGAAATGAATGGTCCCAGAATGAATTTGCTCGGATCCTATAGCTATTGGGTAACTTGAAAAGATCTAAATATGTAATGTAAACCACCATCCTGCTGTCACAGAAGACCAATAATTAAAGACTTATAGGTGTAAGAGTCAGCAAGAGTAAGTGAATTATAGGAATGTGAAAGTGTGTGTATGTGAGCATAGACCTTGTCCTTATATCACAGCAACATTAAAAAAAAAAAGGTTCGAACTGCAATTCCCAGGGTGATCATGAAATGAAAATGTCCTTCGATTACAGACCGTTTTAAGACATGATTATTTCATGTGCATGATATTAAGAAAATGACAGATGAAAATTCATCATGAAAGAAATTAATACTTAAACATTTAAACAAAGACTCCCTTGTGATTTCCCACCTCTGTTCTGACACATTAATGAGTTATTATTTCTTTCTCTTCCCTTTGAAAAAAAATAATAATAAACCAACAACCCAGGAATAAAGATATTAAAAAAGCATGATGAAAAATGCATCTAGAAAACAAATGCATAACTACAATTGCTTTGAAGAAACAGAGAGGGGTTGTAGCTTAGCTGGAAATATGTAAAGTAGAAAAATGATTTAATATCTTTTGCTAGTGGGTAAATGGTTGCTTTTTCTTTATGAAGTCGAGCAAGCTAGCGTTTGAATAATGACACTAAAACGTTGCAGGAAACCAACAGATTTAAACCTTGTTCTCTCTTCTCCCCTCCTCCTGCCTTTTATTTTTTTTCTTCCTCTGAACCAAAATGTACCCTTAACTCACAGCATAACAGCAAGAATAAATCAAAGCACTGCTGTAAGTTTAGAGTCACTAAAAAGCATAGATAAATTCTGGAGGTGATTTATTTCCTTTTATTGAAATGGAGGTTGTCCACTGAGAATTCCCACAATGAAGAGGGGCTCGAATCCTCTTATTTGCACCAAATTAAACATAAACAATACTTCTTTAGGTGAGCTGGCTTTTGTCTGTGCACAATCAAATTGGTTTCAGCTTTACACAACCTAAAGCCAAACTAGGAATAACCTCATTCAGGCAATTAGTGTAAATTATTTTTATGGAGTAAATACTTAATGCCAAGATACTTTTCTTCCCACTGTAGCACCCAATCAAGAATAGAGCCACAATATGTATCTTGGGGGTTGGGAAAGGAAAATTAAACACTCCCTGTCCTGGGCCTCCAAAACCCCTTAGCTATTACATGTCCCCATTTCTGCATCTATAGATAGCTCTCTACTTACGACCACAACTGAGCCCACAATTTCTGTTGCTGAGTGAGACATTTGTTAGGTGAATGTTGCCTCATTTTACAACCTTTATTGCCACATTGCTTAAGTGAATCACTTTAGTTGTTAATTTACTAACAGGGTAGTTACATGAATCTGGCTTTCCCGTTGACTTTGCTTGTCGGGAGGTTGCAAAAAGGGATCGCATGACCGTGGGACACTGCAACCGTCGTAAATATGAGTCAGTTGCCAAGAGTCTGAATTTTGATCGTGTGACCATGGTCGTAAGTGTGAAAAACAGTCATAGGTCACTTTTTTCAGTGCCGTTGTAAATTTGAACAGTCACTAAATGAACTGTTGTAAGTCAAGGACTACCTGTATTCTATGAAAACAGCTAAAACAGCTAATTCTGTTAACTGTGTTGGGTTTAGCACGGTTGTTAAGGAACCATGTTTCCCTATTTGTTTTATCATGGTCTTACAAGCCTCATGCCATTCAGACTGTTTACTTGGTACTCAAAATTCAGCAGGACCATGCAGCAGTGGTGGTATTCAGCTGGTTCTATCTGGTTTGGGTGAACCGGTAGTGGCGGTGGCAGGAGGCTCCACCCCCCTGCCCAGACATAATCACGTCCTGTTTTTGACGCTCAGCGCATGTGTGGAGGTGACATTTGTTCATGCCCACGCACTCACATTTGCAAACCGGTAGCGAAGGTAAGTGAATACCACCCCTTCCATACAGGTTATTACCTTTAGTACAGAGTTCCCCAATGTTTCCCACTTTGTGGACTGATGGGGAAGGAGAGGGGATAGTCCCCTATGAGTGGCCAGCAAGCGCACACCCTCACCCACTGCTGGCACAAGTGAGGATGTCCGTGCATGCACCCACACCCTTGCCAGCTGTTTCCACATCCCAGTTGCAAACCCCCTCACGGCCCACTAATGGGCCGCAGACCACAGGTTGTGGATCCCTGCGTTAGTAGGTTCCTAACTTCTGGATACAAACCCGAGACAGGGCTTCTCAGCAAAACATTATTTGGAAACACGCCAAGGATTTCAGCAAGGATAAGGTAAAGTGTGGAGGAAAAAACAGAGAGCAGGGGAATTCCTGTCAAGAAGTAGAAGTCTTATCCAAATGAGAAAGAAGAAAAGGAGCATAAACGCAGCACAAATAAATGTAAGTCTCTAAGATTATGACAGGCAGGTTGCTAAAAAACATCATTCTAATTTTAAAACCCTTTTTCAGTCCATAAATCTATCAAAACCAGAAAATTGGTGAGGGAGGCCCTTGGGCTATTAGGTAAAAAGGTTGGGAAGCAATTGTTAAGAAGGATAGGAAAGCTGCAGAAAGCTTAATGCAATGGCACCAGTTTCGTTATGCAAAATCCCGTGCTTGATATTATTCTTTTAGGAGAGGACCTGAAGAACCCAAGGTGCTCTACCTGAGCAGTGTAGGACTCTCCTCTTCTTTTAGCGTCTGACTCACCTATTATGGACAATACAGATGAAATTATTGCAGCCGATTGCAATCATTGTTTCTTATGTTGCCCTTCAATCACCCCGTAGTTACATCCCATTCTTGGATCCTTATGCTAGTCGACAGAGCCAAACCTTAACACTTTTCTGGACTATCAACACAGTGGGGGCCAATTTTAACTCAAGGAAGGGACAGAATTTTTCAACATGCAGAAAAACAACCCTGAACTAAGAAAGAAAGAGCTGACCTCCTGTTTATATGAAATAGAAACTTGTACCATCAAACATCGATGATTATTGGAAAACACAATCCTTAGATTAAACAGAATGCCTTAAATTCTCATATCTTTTTATTTAATCTAAATTCTACTTTCCAATTCTCTTAAACATTGGACAATTGCAAACATCTGTTCACTGACATTTCAAACACTAATTCTCCTGGAAGCAGTGGTGGATTCCTCCCAGTTCAGCCCGGTTCTCCCGAGCCAGTAGTGATGACGATATGACGTCTCTGAACCGGTTCTGCTCCACCCACCCACCCACCCACCCGCACCCCCACCCCCGCATTATTCTTACCTTTTATTTGGCCCCACCCCCAATCTATTCCTGCCTCCTGAGTCCCAACTGATGGCTAGAGGGAAAAAAACTGTTTAAACTCTTGCCGTGGGGCTTCAAAGGGCCGCCCTACAGCTGATCAGTGTTAAAAGAAAACAAATGAGTAGACTGGTGCCTGCAAAAATACATGAGTAGATCAGTGCCTGCAAAAATACATGAGTAGATCAGTGCCTGCAAAAATAAATGGGTAGACCAGTGCCTGCAAAAAATAAATGGGTAGATTGGTACAGCTCTGCAAGCAGTTAATAGCCTGGTAGACCAGTACCTCTGCTAAATCCTAAATAATTGTCACATGACCATCAAGCCACGCCCACAAAATAAGCCACGCCCACAGAACTGGTAGTAAAAAAAATTTAGAACCCACCCCTGCCTGGAAACTATATATATTTTCCAAACACACACACACACACACACACACAGACACACACACACACCCCTGGTATTAAATGATAGCTATACTTAAAGTTTTCCTTCAGTGTACTGAATTAGGGCACATGCTTTGCTGGCAATTAAGAGATTTTGAAGCATACTTCAATTTAAGACATTAGCTAAAGCAACTCAATTGTCCAAGTTTCAAGTATTGACTGAACACAGTCACTGTACAGTTCATATAAATGCTATGCCTAAACATGGACCACAAAGCCGTTGTGTACAGAACATTTTATAGACTTATGTATAAAAACAAAGTTCCATCTCCAGTTTGTGTGTTCCATTCATCTTACCAGCACTTATTTTTTCCTTCTCTGTTAACCCTAATCAGGTTTTTTTCTTAAAGTTTGATTCCTACTAGATATAAAAAATTAAATATTTCCCTGTCCAGTTGTGTCCAATTCTAGGGCACAATGTTCATTTCCATTTCTTGGCCAAGGGAGTCAGCATTATCTGAAGACATTTTCCATATCATGTGGCCAGCATGGTTATATGCCAAAAGCACATGGAACACTGTTACCTTCCCACTGAAGTGGTACCTATTTATCTACTTGCATTTGCAACCGCTAGGTGGACAGGAACAGGGGCGGGAACAGAAGCTCATCCCATTGCGCAGCACTCGGGTCTCGAACCTGGACAGTCAGCTTTCATGTCCCCTACTAGGTATAAGATGACATAATTTTAAAACAAGGGTCTTACACAATTGCATGTATGTTAACTAGACTTGCAGATATCTATTGGTCAACACTATTTGTAACTTGTAATTCTACTATCTTCTACCCCGTGCCACCATTTTTTCCAGCATCTCTTTTTCAGAATTTTGGCTAACATTATTTTGGCAAACCTGAGAATATTTAATGTTTGAATGTTGCATATATTTCATTTCTAGTTTTGGTTGGGGATACTTTTTCTCCTACCTTTAAAATGGCAGAATAGCAAGCATGGATCCCAATCCTCCATTTAGTTAAGGGCTTAGGACCATGCAGTCTGAAAATTACATGCAATCCCCAGCCTTCTCCTGCCCTACTCTTACATACTTCATCAGTTGATTGCATAGTTTTCTGTCATTTTGATCAAGAAATATATTTAAATTTAGGGTAAAAAACATTAGGGTAAAATAGGTTTCATGTAGCTTTTCTTTTAAAAAAATCAAAGCTTTTTTTTAAAAAAATCATTTAAAGATGAAACCGAACATGATCGAATCAGTATAAATGTATCAGAATGTAAAACAGAGAGTTGCAGAATTCTAGCCAGAAAAAATAATAGAAAACTATCATTGCTAGACTTTTGGAAGTCAGTCAGGAATCATTAGGTTTCCTGAAAGAAGCAATTCTGAAATTTAAGTGCCACATTTAAATAGTTGCCCTATGAAAGTAAGAGTGTGAGAGTATCATATGTCAGCCTTCCACAATTGAAGTATGCTCCCAGAAATCTCAACAATTGCCATGCAGGCTAATAAGCTGAGGGCTGAAGTACACATATCTGGAAGGCTTTATTTTTTTTGGAACATTCTCTACTTTGTTGTCAAAATCCAGAAAACTGTAATCACCCCATCCACAATGTCATCATAAAGTCTAGTAAAGCTGTATTGTGGCTGAATGATGTAACAAGTTCAGTGCCCCTTCACTTGACCTGAAAGTAAGCACACAATTTACTCATTAAAAATGTGTGAAGATGGCTATTGTTTGCCTCGGCAAAATGCTCTGCATTTCATGGGTATTGTCATTTGCCTCCTTAGACACTTTGTGCCGCCACGAAACCTTGTCTGATGGTTCCAATCGCCAAAAGAAACTGCTGAAACTACCAGATGAGGCCTGAAAACCTAACAGGATGGCTGCCTTCTTTTGTTTTAGAAGTGACTTCTGACCTTCTGTCTTTCAAAGTGGAGTCTCACTGAAGGGGAACTTCTCATCAACCTCTGAATCATGATTCTGGAGTTTTTGCCTAGCCTTCCATTCAGTTCACATCCACAAAAATGCTAATTTTGTCTTGCCAATTAAATCTGGCTTTCTACCTGAATCTAAATAAGAGTGATCCCATGTATTGGGACAAGAGGCAAGAGACTTAGAAAAGATTGATTTTGTAAGGATAGCAAATAATATATAATCAGGCTTTTCTAAAATAGTCACTGTTCGTAAAAGGAGAAAGGAAAACATAAGTCACCGGAAAGGACCCTCTGCACAACCTATCAAATGGGGTGTGTAAAGCCATCTCCAACAGAGGGAAATAACAAGCTTTATGCCGCTTTCATGCCTTCTGACTATATCTTGCCAGAGGGGCTTCTGCAGGTATAAAAATATTGGTTATACCTTATAGCAGCTCATGTTATTAGTATGGTTGTAGATGTAATATGATTTACTGATGTTTTTTTATTTCCCACCGGCCTGATATCAATATATTTATACCACAAGAGTGGCCAATAAATTTCTTTTACGAATCCAGTTATATGCTACTGACTATTTATCATTTTTATTATGAGGTCACCACTTAAAGGTGTAACATGATTTTATAGCTAATTTGTGACCGCTTCCAAAATAATACATGGTCACTCATGAACTATTCACCTCCATTTCTGATATTTGTCATCCTCTACCTTCTTTCTCTTCCACCCCAAAAGCATATGATCTCCAGAATCCAAGCATGGCTGGCATCCCTTTTTTTACTGTTTTCTCTGGTGTGAAATTTAAAAATACAGGAAAGAATGAGGTGCACTTGATGATTTTTGTAGAACTCCTCAGTAGCATACTGTAATGATCAAGTTTTGGATCAACTTCACTATATCAGAAACTTGGAAGAAATGTTTTATGGCTTTTCCTTATACAAATATTAAAGTGTTTTTTTAAAAAAAGATAATGTTTATTAGAAAATGTCTCCAACCTCATAATATGTTGAACAATGTAGCACTATTGCAAACTATTTTTCTTAGCACCAGCTCATGATGTCTTCTTTCTCAAGAGCTACAAAGGATAGTCACGATATTTCAGTGGCATAAATCTGTTTCTTTTTCATGATTTCTTATTGTGCATTCCAAAACCTACAAAAAGGACAGGTATAGGTGCAATAAAATCCATTATTGATGGCAGTTCTGAATGTTTTTTTTAAAAATATTCCTCTATACATGGGCAAGAAAAACATTAATAGTTTGGTGAAGATAAAATTGTTTATTTTATAGGGATTGGAATGCAATTCATGTTGGCATTTAAATAATGCAAGAGATTCATAAACGAATTGAAGACTCGTGATCCAAAATCTTTAAGTGAAAGATTGGCCTTGGCTGAGCTATATGTCAGCTCAGATAAACATATTGAAAAGAAACGTCAAAAATTATTTTTAAAAAAGTCTGAACAACAGACTGAAATTTCAGGGACACCAGTGCAAGCTGCTTCATAAAATGTACCATTCCACATCAAAAGGCATGACCCACTATCCCTCACGTTCAGCCACAAAGATTCAGAAGGACACAAATTTGATCTAATCGGGACCACAGTTGTAACCCGGTTAAACTCAAGGAGAGAAAGAAAATAAGTCAATAAACAGACATATTGATATCAATCCAGTCTACCAATTGCTGAGAACGAAAGAACTGCATCAACCACAATCCCAAAGATAGCATCTAAAATGAACAAACAAGCATCCCACTACAACAATAAAAACCATAACCTATCAGCTCACAAGAAATTGGACCACATCTCAGTAACAACAATCAGCCAATCAAAAAATCCGAAACTAGACCATGACTCAGAAGTATCTGAACAAACAACACTAATTTATATCACACAGATGGTACTTAAAACCAAACCATGCCTCGGTAACAACAGCCAGATAATCAAACAGTCTGAAGTCAGACCATGACTCAGAAGTAGCCGAACAAACAACATCCACATTCCACACTAATTTGCATCACATAAAAAGGTATTTAAAGGCCAGTGTTCTGACAGTCAGACACAATTTAAAGCACACTGATGATGTCTCCTCGAATGGTGATGAAATGTTTCAACCAAATTGCCAAGCTCGGAGCTCAGAACAACTGCCTAACTACCATTCCTCTATTTAACTAAACTCTGCCATATTCCTCTTTGCTTGACCTGCATCAGATATTGCAAATAGTGTTATCTAGTAAAAAGCTCTATTTCTTGGCCAATAAGTAATAGCAATAGCAATAGCACTTAGATTTATACACCGCTTCATAATACTTTACAGCCCTCTCTAAGTGGTTTACAGAGTCGCATATTGCCCCAACAATTTGGGTTCTAATGGATAATGGTATGGTTTCTTTTTTTAAAAAAGTATTGTTTAGTCTTCTTTACAAAGGAGCTGCTGGTTGGTAACCCTTAGAATAGAATATAAGTGAATAAATGTGCCGGTAATAACAATAATAAAGTTATCCTCTTTAATCTATTTCATCATGAGCAACCCCAGTTCAGAATAACATTGCCATGTGGGGACATATTTCTTACACATAAGCTTCATTTAATTAAATGACTTCCGATAAACTAAAGGCCACCAACTTGAATGACTTTTTAGACCAAAGCATGTAGGTCAAAGCTACACATGGCTAGCAGTCCTTATTAGCTTATATTACGTTCAGTAGCAAAGGCACTAGGTCTTCCAGTTGCCTTGTAAGTTGTTAGGCAAAGGACATCAATAGTAGGGTGATATAGCCATCCTGTCTTGCTGCAGTAAAAAAAGGATACCAGAAGTCAAAGCTTTAGAGAGTGTGCAGAGAAGAGCCACAAAAATGATTAGGAGACTAAAGGCTAAAACATATGATGAATGGTTGCAGGAACTGGGTGTGTCTAGTCTAATGAAGAGAAGGACTGGGGGAATATGATAGCAGTCTTTCAATACTTGAGGGGCTATCACAGAGAGAAGGGATCAAGCCTCCAAAACTCCTGAGAGCAGGACAAGAAGTAATTGATGAAAGCCTATCAAAGAGATATCCGACATAGAATTGTAGAAACTCATCACATACCCCCCCCCCAGAAGAATGAAATATTTTGGGAAATATTAAAAAGGCAGAATATTACATTTCCCTAAAGGAGAAATAGAGAATCGTGTTCTCAAAGACAGAAAGCATACTCAGTCTTTCTTAATAGCCCCCAACAGATATTTTGTGCCCATTAAGAAAGATTGGGCCAGCCTATTCAGAAACCAGCCCCAGTTTCCCAGTCCCAAGCAGAAACTGAGGAGGCCAACTTTTAGAAATCAGATTTGGTAATCCATTCAGAAAGACTGGGTCAACATAGAAACTCCGATAAGCCACAAACAAAAGATTGACAAAATTAACTCAGACAAATACCTAGTATTTGCATTTCCTCTTTTGCCTATAGAGCCAACTATGACCCCTATATAACCCCTACATGACTCCTTAGGAATCTGACAACAGCCAATAGAATATTAAAGGATATGTTCTCGCACAGGAGCAGGAAACTCAAACACAAAGCCCAAAGAAGGTATTAAAAAACCGCATTCTCTATTCCATTTTGTCAGCTGCCCAGAGCCACCATTGCTTCATCAATAAACCATCTTTCCAATCAGCCTCCATGTTTCCATTTGTCTGGAATCATATAGGGTCTCCTGCTTAAGCAGGAGGTTGGACTAGAAGACCTTCAAGATCCCTTCCATTACTCTGTTATTCTGTTGTTATTCCATTATACTTAACATTTGAATTGAGTACTTAATGTGTGTTAGATAACTAAAATTAGTTAATGGATTTTTTTTCTTCTGTAACTGTAAAGTCTTCATAACATGTCATTTTTCTTTTTTAAAAAAGCTGGAAATAATAGTGATCTTGGTGAGGCAGCTGAATTGTAAACAATAAGATAAAAATTGATGTAGATGTTATAATGTGAGGAATCCCATGAACTGTTATGCTGAAGACAATGCTTTGTTATAAATAAGATAAATTAGTTTTAGAAATAAAGCATTTCTGAAAATTCTTCAGGAAGAAAACTGTAAGAATTTTGAGTTCCCTTAGGCAAATATAAATCATCATCACTGTTATTTAGTACAATACAAAAATATGTTATTCCGACAATAAAGCGAGGAATACCTAAACAAAGTTTGACATTTCTTAGAGAAAGAAATTTAGGATATTCAATGTGTTTTTTCCAGTAAAGAATGTCACCACTGTGACTAACATGTTTACATTTTATTTATTGCCTGCTTCTCATATATTTATAATAATCCCAAAGCAGGGGTACCAAGTTGAATTAAAACCATAAAACCATACAGAATTTTAACACTACTACAAAAATAAAACAGATGCCACTAATTGCTTCCTGTAATTCTCTCACAATTCTGCAATATACAATTCTGCAATGCATCAATATTATCTCTTATTACCAGTGGTTGATCTAGTCTACTTCAGCTTAAACTAACTTATTTCTACCTGGGGCTTTGTAGTTCATGAAAATAACTCAAGGCAATATATACCTTGAGTATAAGATGCATACTCAAATAAGTGGTGGCTCAGTGGCTAAGACGCTGAGTTTATTGATCAAAAGGTCAACAGTTCAGCAGTTCGAATCCCTACTGCTATGTAATGGGATGAGCTCCCGTTACTTGTCCCAGCTTCTGCCAACCTAGCAGTTCGAAAACCTAGCACGTAAAAAATTCAAGTAGAAAAATAGGGACCACCTTTGGCGAGAAGGTAACAGTGTTTCATGCATCTTTGGTGTTTAGTCATGCTAGCCACATGACATGTTGGCTCTTTGGCTTAGAAACAGAGATGAGCACCACCCCCTAGAGTCAGGAACAACTAGCACATATGTGCGAGGGGAACCTTTATCTTTTATGAGATGCAGTATGGAGAACTTACTTTATAACTGAATCTCCTCACCTTCTTCCTTGAATGACTACGTCTCATTTCAAAGTCAAATTAGAATGGTTAGCATTTATGTGTCTATGTGCATCTGTCTGTCTGGTAACCCCAAGCTGTGAATTGGTTTTCCTGGGGGATGGTTCTAGATTGCAAATAAGGAGAATCAAGGTAGTGTCTAATTTGAGTCATTGTAATACAGTGAGCCTGAAATTTTAGGTCAAATATGACATGAGAGGGTTAAAGAGCACTCTACACATCAATGTGACTTTAGATAGGTAATGGCATCTTGTGGTTCATTAGATCCTGAAAGTGGAGGTATAAATGGTGATAGGAGTTTCCTAGTACAGCAGAACAAGTCAAAATGGCACAGTATTGCCCAACAAACTACCAAATAGAAAAAAAAGCAAAACCTAGAACAGAAAGTTATTTCCCTCTTTCTTTGGGGCGGGGGGTTGTTGACTGTTACAGACTTCTAATGGGTCCAGAAGTCCTTAGAAAGAATAAGTGACTCTGGTTCTATTTAAAGCCAGAAACAAGTTGACCAATTGCTGCTGTGTTTTACTTCAGGGTATTCTTTTCAGGCAGAAGGAGAGAGGAAAAGATCAGCCTATAATGGTGTGCCTGGCTTGAAAACTCCATTTTGGACCGTGGAGAGTCATATTTCAGAGAGTATTGATCAGACTGCAGTTTGTGTTTCCTTGCGTCCATGATCCTGTTTGCAGCCCTGTAAAATAATAATAGTACTCGTGTCAGTGAGGTAATTACCATTGATCTAACACACTGTGACAAATTTTTCAGTCATGCCACTTGATTCATACTTAAAGTTATGGCACTGCTGACTGCTCCTTAAATAATTGAAGGATGCCCTTTGTAAATCAGTGGGCTCTCCCCCCAAAAGTGGCAGTTCCTTTTTGGTTGAAAGCTTGTTACCTAGCTTCATCGTGGATTTGCAAATTAAAGAGACAGGCTGTTAGCATCACATGTAGCTTTTTGAAGATGCTAATATTGTTGGAGCTGACAAATCATTTATGACAGTTTGCAAAACTACAGGGCAAGACGGCTGTGACATTTCAGCTGCTTCTACTGAACAACCAAGAGCTCAATGCAGCAAAAATATGTGAAATTTCTCGGCCGTAGGTTTTGCTCTTGGAAAACCTACAATTCTCATGACCTCTTCAGTATCTGACTATGGTACAGGATAAAAAAGAGGGTTCACTTATGCTCTCTCTCCCCCCCCCCCTCCACACACACACACAATCTATAAAACTAGACCTAATAAGAATCTAATCAAAATCTATTACCTGAAGTAGCATGCGGTTCTCATAAAAAATATATATTTATTTTATTTATTGGTTTGATTTATATTTATTTATTTATTTATTTATTAAATTTATATACTGCCCTTCTCCTACTGGACTCAGGGCGGTGCACAGCCAAGTAAAAAAACATACCAATACAAAATTTAAAAGAAATTTAAATTTAAATCTCCGGAGACTCAGGGCGGCTTATAATATGTTAAGCAATAGCCTTCATACTTTTGTATATATCTGCTTAGTAGGGCTTTCAGAGCCCCTAAGTGGTGTTCTTTTTTATACAAAGTCAGCTTATTGCCCCCACAATCCGGGTCCTCATTTTACTTACCTCGAAAGGATGGAAGGCTGAGTCAACCTTGAGCCTGGTGAGATTCGAACTTGCAGTAATTGCAGGCAGCTGGTGCTAGTTAACAGCACATTAGTCTGCTGAGCCATCAAGGCTCTAAAATAGATTCTTCATTGTGTTGAAAAGTGGAAATATTGATTCCCAACATGCTAGCCTCCAATTTTCTGAATTTCCAATTTTTGACAATTTCTCACCTCCCTCCTAAATCTCAGTGAAGGGGCAAAATCCAATGCAATCTCATGCAATCTTTGAGAATCAAGAATACGGTTCCCACAATAATTCCGTAATGTTTCCTCAAACTGCAAGATATTAATATATGTATCGAGCCAATGCACATCGTATAAGATTATGTACTTTTAATTAAAGGGACATTAAATCAAGTGCTTGTCCCGGCTTTGCCCACTTTTTTGCACAGCTCCCAGCCGTTCACCTGAAAGCTGTGTTTAGTAGCCTTCCATTATATTTGCCCCTATTCTTCAACTGGTGGAAGAAATAGAAATGCCATGGAGGGTGGAGAGGAGGCTTTCCCTGAGTGGTCCTTGGTAGTCTCTGAGTTTGGTAGTTTTCTTGCAGATCTTTCATTATCCAAACTAGATAATATCATCAGTGCACATAGAAGAAAGTGAAACCCTCAAATGGTTATCCCTGAATATACAGGTGACAATATCTACTTTAAAAAATATTTAGGCAATTGATAATTTTGTGGATGGCATCATACTTCTTCTGGATGTCAGGGAACAATGGAAACACTCCTGGTTATGTTCCTTTGAAAAACAATAATCGTTTTCACAGCACCTGTTGCAGTTATGGAAAATATGATGCATTGCTGAGTTATTGTTGGATAATCAGGAGCAGAATAAGAGCAGCTCAGTGGTCTCAGAAGGTGGAGAGTTCAATTCTAGGCAGCAGCAAATGTTTCTGTATCAGGGCACAGAGAGAAAATATCTGCTGTGAATTCTGTGTAGGCATCAGGAAGGGCATCCAGCCAGTAATGCTCAGCTCCATTCAGACACCCTGAATAAAGGGATTAAAGGGTTGTAAAAAGAAAAAAAAATCAGGAGAACAATAAGGATGGAAGGAATACTTTTTTTCTATCCCTGTCTATTAACTAAATAAACCTAGAGATGTGAATTTTAATGAGATGATACTAGCTCCTTGTTCATTTCAATCTTGGCATTCTGCAAGCTTCCATGTGGATTGTTTGATGTCTTCAACTGTCTCATGCATTCTCTCCTTCATATATCCTATTTGACAATACCCTTTATAATTGGATTACCAATATTGCAATTAGTAAAAAGAGAGATCCTAGTGAAGTCTCTGACTTGCCTTCAGAAACTATGAATGAAAGGAGCAAAACAAGGCATCCAAGAGAGCTTCTTACTGGCTTACTTTTTTTTTTTTTGTAATAGCAATAGCGCGTAGATTTATATACCGCTTCATAGTGTTTTACAACCCCTTCTAAGCAGTTTACAGAGTCAACATTTTGCCCCCAACAATTTGGGTCCTCGTTTTACTGACCTCAGAAGGATGGAAGGCTGAATCAACCTTAGAGATAATTTAATTTAATCTAAGTCAACCTCGTGAGAATCGAATTAGCCTGCAATACTGCATTCGAACCAATGCTCCACTACGGCTCTTAATATGAAATTGCAGAGTATTTTTTAATGAAACACTGAAGTCCTGAGCCTACATGTTATTAACTGATAGCAAAGAACTGGGAGCATTGCACGAAGGCTGAATGTCCATATTCTTGTACTAATATAGTATATTTTTACATTAAGGGTATGCACAAATTAAAACCCGAGTGGCTCCACCAGGCTGTACTGTCAACACAGAGAAGTTTGTAGCTAGTTTGTAGAAGTCATTATCTATAGTTTCTTCAACACAGAGTACAATTCAGTCTTGGCATTCTAGAAGCTTCCATGCAGATTGTTTGATGTCCTAAGCATCCTTTACCAACTCTTCCCTGGAACAGAGTGCTCGCGCTCGCGATCGCTCTCTCTCTCTCTCTCTCTCTCTCTCTCTCTCTCATCTACTGAATTTCAGTGATGCTTCTGTGTATTTTTTTTAAATAAAAGCTCTGAAAGGGATCATAACATTTTTCATACAACCAGCAATACAACATAATGTTCCTTTTAATTATCCAGTAATGCAGATAGTATATTTCAAAATGTTATATCATGGAATAATGTTTGTCTCTCACACAACGAAGGAAATGAACTGTTTTCCTGTGAAACCTTTAGAAACTCTGTATGGTTGGAAGGTGAAAAGCAAAGGAGTCTAGTTATAAGACCTATTCAAAAGTACATAAAGAGTTTGTTATTGAGAGCATTCTTGTACCTGCTTGAGGTGATCACAGACGAAATATAAAAGCATCTTTAGAAGAGTTTACCAAATAAGCTTGTGATTGAACAAGCAGTGTATTCAGGGGTCAAATTTAATTCCTTCCCGCCTTTTGTATTCAGATTAAAGGCCAAGGTGGATTTGCGGAAGCCAGGAGCTCCCCTGTTAATGCTGCTTTTGCACTTAACCTGCAATTTACCTGTCACGAGCAAAACATTTTAAAGAAGAGCTAAGCTCTTAGCACTTCCAAACAATTTACCTTACATCTGAATTAATGTCCTTCTGCTCCATGATGATTAAGGGGAAACCCCCCCCCAATATAGATCTGCAATCAAGGGAAAAATCTCTGTAGAAATATATCAAAATGCAATTTTATTTAAATGAAAAGACTATCCAACCAATAAATCAGAGGATCCAAGCAAAGCTATAAGATGACACAGAGAACATCTCATACCATTCTAGCTTCCACCCATAAGCAAGTAGCTTATTGAATTGGCTGCCTAGGATAAAAGAAAACTTTCCCTATTAAGGGGGCAGGGGAAAGTGAGGAATATATTAAATTCCAGTTCCAAAACCTACAATGAGCTATCAAAACCTTTCTAGAATTCTGCCTAATGACCTCATTTCCCTAAACATTTATTTATCTTATTTATATAATCGCCCAGTTCACAATAAAGTGACTCTAACTCTAAGGCTTTCAATAGAAAGGATTATAAGATTAAAATATGAAAATAATTACAGTTGAAAGACATCAACAATATTATTAATGACAAGACAGTAGAGCAAACTGATGATAGAAACTATTTAACCATCTCATCAAATCATTGTTTCTTTTGAGATTCTCAGGCCTTCTGACACAGCCATGTTTTAAGGGATTTATGGAAGTATGTCAAGGATGAGGCCACTCTCATATTGGAAGGAGGGGAGAATGCTCCACAGGGCAGGTGCCACAGCAGAAAATGTCCATCTCCTAGGTCCTGCCAGGTGAGATTATTTTGCTGACCAGTTGTGGTATTGAGCCAGTTCTACCTGGTTCGAGAAAACCGGTAGTGGCAGTGGCAGGAGGCTCCTCCCAACTGCCCGGACATCATCATGGACACTCTGTGCATGCGCAGAAGGCTCTGCACATGCGCAGGGGTGGCGCGCATGCTCACATTTGCGAACCAGTAGCGAAGGTAAGTGAATACCATTACTGCCCATAGGATACCTCTTTTGCTGGACCTGAAGGGTTAAGTCGATGCAATTGGGTGGAGGGAGTCCTTCAGATAACCCAGCCCCATGCCATGACTTTAAAGGTCAAAAAAACCCACCTTGAATTGGACCTGGAAGGAAATTGGCAACCAATGCAGCTTGCAGAGCACAGGTATAACCTGTTCCATTCTGGCGGAACAGATAGCTGCCCATGCTGCTGCATTTTTTACACCAGTTCGAGCTTCCAGATACTCTTCAAGGGCAACCCCATGCAGAGCACATTACAATAGTCCAGTTGGGAGGTAAGGACAGCGTGAGTGACTGTGAGAAGAGCTTCCTGGTCCAGGAACAAGCACAACTAGTGCATAACCGGAAGCTCTGCAAAAGCCCTCCTAGCCACTACTGCCACTCGTACTTCAAGCAGGAGTCACGAGTCCGTGGGGACCGTCAGATTGCACACTGGGTCTGTTTGGGGCACTGCAAACCCATCCAACACTAAAGATGACATAGTGTCTGAGCCAGAGGACCCCAAAACTCAATCTTGCCTCGATTCAACTGAAGCCTGTTGTTCCGTTTTACGCCATGGAAAATCTGCTGTTCTCGGTGGACTTTTTGATTCTCTTGTGGTTCTAGTTGAGGTTGAGTGAGAAAAGAAATAAATTGATGTGATAGGCACAAGACACAAGTATATTGGATTGATTTCCAACAATCCAATATACTGGTTTCCCATTAACTGTTAAGAGTCAGCCTCGGCTCTACGTTTTGACTGAAAGCTGGGCTAAGACCTGACAGAATTTTAAAAAGCAGTATAGCTGCTCAGCAAGCCTGCTTTATAGCATGCGGAAATCAGTCATAAGAGTAGGTGTATATAAAAATGGATTATTGTATTAAAAGTTTAAAATAGTTCGTGCCTGCCTGACTCCATTCATCTATCCTTTACCAACCATTTTCACCTCTGCTGTCCAACTTCTGCTCTCCAGAAGGTACGATGTGAGTGGAAAAAGAGCGGGGAGAGACTGGAAAAGGCTCCCCCAAGGGATGTAGGCATATACACCTTATACCCACCCACCTACACGCACATGCACATACACACACACACACATACACACACCCTGCACTACTTCTACTTGCCATGAAATCATTTCGTAAATACAAAAGAGGCCCCTCAGGCTATTGGTGCCCAGACGCTCATTTTTGGAGTGGATAATTGACTTCTTTCAGTTGATAATTCATAGCTTGCATATGCGGGCTAATACATCAGCGCCCAGAGACTTCTAGAGAGCCCCAAGCAGAAACAGAAAGGGCGAGTGGAGAGAGGAAAGGGGAGAAAAAAATTCAGATGATAGATGAGTGCATTATAGCTTTATGAATGAATTATGTCCTGCAAATACCCTGAGCAGGAAAGTCCGTCAGCTTCTATCTATACTAATCTGTGAGGAATTATGATGATTTTCACATTAAAAGTGGGCGGTGGAAAGAGAAGGAGCTGGAAATTAATTGAGCAATTGGGCTATTAAAAATGTCTGTCCCAGCATTTGGGGTCTGCTCTCTCTCTCTCATTCATCAAAGTGTAGGAAACCTCTGTCATTGGTGGCTTTTGTTGTTGTTATTTTTAAATGAAAGTTCTCGTCATATGAAAACAAGCTGGGATTATTTTGGCAGGACGACGTCTTTTTTAAATGTCTGGAAGGTCTGAATTCCTTTATAACCATATTGGCATTTTCTTTTGTATGATAGAAGAGTCTGCCATCTGCCACCCTTCCCCCCCAAAAAATTCTTTTTGCTTTACAAGATAAAACAAAACCCAAGGAAATCAACTTATCCAGTCCAGCTTACATCCTGTACACATTTTCCCAATAAGAATTTGGGCTGCCGAAAATAAATGCATGTTTCCCAGCCTTAAATTTTAGTGGGAAATAAGGAAGCAAGCAACCTTGACATAGAAACAGGGGTCTCTGCAGGATATGGGTTTTTTTTAAAAAAAATGAAAAGATGGTCACATCAGGATAAGAGAAGCTCTGCCTAGTTTTATGAACAGAATTCAATGGAACACATAAATGGCAGAGTTTCAATTACATTGTGATTTTTTTTAACCTTACCCTATAGATACCCCCACATAGAAGAATATTAAAGAAAGAAAACCTAGTAATTTCACACTGGTCAAATTCCATTTGTCATTTTAATTTTGTTTGAAAGTGAGTCACTTTTGAACTGAGCTCAGTCCTGGTGCCTCACATGAACCCATCCAGACAGTTTTCCTGGGCATGATCTGAAGTCCCTTAAAGAATTCTTACTATGAATCAACGTATATTCTACTGATAGTCTGGATAATATACTTTGATTTTGTTCTGCTTGATGCATATGAAGTACAATCTGTTTAACTCTGTCCACGGTTTAGCTTCTGTGAGTGCCTCACTTCTGTAAGATAGTAGGTTATATCATTGCTCCAGAACACCAAAGACTAAATAAGGTACAAATTGTCCCTGCTCTTATTTTTTTTTAACATCATAATTACTTTATACTTTACTAAGTCTGCACTACTATTAATCTTCTCATCGTTCTCACCACCCATCTCCTTCCACTTATGACTGCATGATTCTAATTTTGTTGCTGGTATCCTTACGATTTATATTGATATTGTTTCCTGATTCTTATTTGTACCCTATGACTATCATTAAGTGTTGTACCTTATGATTCTTGATGAACATATCTTTTCTTTTATGTATATGAGAGCATATGCACCAAGACAAATTCCTTGTGTGTCCAATCACACTTGGCCAATTAAAAAAAATTCTATTCTAAATCAAATCCTGGCACTAATCTCTTGTAAATTAAAGATATTTGCCAACAAACATAATTTCAGAGTAGTTCATCTTAATATCCAATTTAAAGTGAAATCCTTGATGCTCTCTGAGCTTGGTTGTTCACTTCCAGAAATTTCATTACATCATTAGTCCTCATCTTCTTCTGTGTTCTTCTGGTCTGTTGTATGGTTGTTTTCTTGTGTCTGTATGGCAAATCCTCTGGTTTTAAATGCTATTTCTAAGGCTGCAAAGAATTGTAACTCATTAGTATAATCTATATTATAGTTGAGACTTTTCTGCATTCTTTGATGGATAGCAAGCAACCGGCTGTGTTGTCTGCCTATTTGGATTCAGGTATCTCTTTGTTTCTGGGGTGTAGCTTGGGCAGTTTGGTTTGGAGTTTTGTTTTCCAGGTTTCAATTTGTCTTAGAGCATTTTAATATATTCTGGGGTCATAGTTTGTTTCAATTGCTCCTTGAGTTTATCCATTGCTGTGCTAGTATTTGTTTAGTCTGAGGTAAGCATCCATGATCATTCACCGTGTCATTTATTTTTGGGCCACTTTGTTGAGGTATTTTCCATTCAGCTGTGCAGTTTATTGGAGGTTTTTATTTGACATTGATGAGCAGGGCATTCTGTCATAGACATTTATGCAGAAAAAAATAGTCGTTCCTGAATTAAGGCTTGCCTAAATGCAAATTTCTCCCATTTGTGTGCTTTCCAAAGCATAGAACATCCATATCAGGGGTGAAATGCTACCAGTTTGGACCAGTTCAGGCGAACCGGTAGTAAAAAATGCTACAAGTTCGGACAAACAAGTATTTCCAATGATCAGCTGGGCGACGATCAGCTGTGATGCACAATTTATATTAGCTAGAATCATTGGATTTCCTACTTTTTAAGCTAATCTAAATCACGTGGCACAGCGGATTTCCCCCCCTCACTGTTCTACTTACCTTTGCAGACTCAGAAGGCTTCAAAATGTTCTTTTTTTAGCACTGCATGGGCACACCTCAGGTACTCATGCGTGCAAAGCGCACGCTCAGTAACAGACTCACAGAGCTAGTAGCAGATTTCAGAGGATTTCACCCCGATCCATATGTGGTTCCAACAGAAGAGAATATATGTAGCTCAGTGTCAAATTGTAGTAGCCTTGATTATGTTATCTAGATGGGTAATGAAATATCTGCAAACAAACCCCCATGCTCACAGAATACCAAGGACTATTGAAACCAATTTATAGTCATGGGTATTGAGGGGAGTCAATGTCAATCAGATTCAGTATTGTATATCTCAGACAGGACAGTGTAGCACTGAAAAGCTGTCAAGGAGCTAGAACAACTTTGCTGGAGAAAATACAACAAGGGAAGACATGATAGAGACATATAAAATCATGTATAGTGTGGAAAATGCCAGATTTGTTAGAATATTAAAAATGCAGGAGGAGTTGACATTGAATTCCAAGGAAACAATAGTAGACTGAAAAAAAGCAATGATGACCATAGCAGAACAAGAAGCCGGAGAATGGATTGTCACCTCAGAATTACTCTCTGGGGTAAGGAGAGGACCAGGATTGCCCACAAGTTTTCCATACAATTATTTCCCCAAAGAGACCAGAAGACTGCCCAGGGCAAGGTCACAGGGGAGGAGCATGAGGGAGGAGTGGCAGGGGAGGAGTGATGGGGAGGGACACCCATAGTGGGTTGCCTGGCACAAGGTGGCTAGGGTGAAGTGGGCAGGGCCAGCTGGTTGCAGCCAATTGTCCCATTCCAAGCTGAAATCCTTTGACAGACAGCTCTTTTGCTCCATCTGCTTAACGACCTGGCCAATTACAATCACAACTAGCAGGGCTGGAATTGCAGTCATTGAGCAAAGCAATCACATGGGTTTAACAACTGCTCCACTCAATGACCAAAATTCCAGTTCTAATTGTGGTTGTAAGTCAAGGTCTATCAGTATCTCCACACTTAATCACTTCTGGAAATTGCTTGTCAGCAGCTTTTTGGATATTAAGAAACTTCAAAAGGCAAGTTTCATTACACTGAGTGAGTTTCCTTCTATCCTTGAAGAAAGAAGTTTCATGCAAGTTTAAGAACTTTAAAAATTCTTTTAAAAAATAATTAAAAAAGTAAAAATATGATTAGAACATTGATTTTGGAAAGCTACAAACAGATTAAGAAGCCAGAGGGCCTCTGAAATTTAGTATAAGAAATCTTCCCATGAGTTGTTTAAAATTTAGATAGGAGAGAGAGGGAGGGAGGAAGGGAGATATTTTGAAACTAAGTGTAAGAAAACATGTCATTGATTAGGAAACCCTTTCCGGTCTCCAGAGGGCCTCCGGGAGGGGGGGAGCCCGATAGGCCCATTTTCACCCTCCCCAGACTCCAAGAAAGCCTCTGGAGCCTGGAGAGAGCAAAAAACGGGCCTTCTGTCCCACCAGAAGTCCGCAAACGGGCTGTTTCCGGCCTCCAGAGGGCCTCTGGGGAAGGGTGGGGAAGGACGTTTTCGCCCTCCCCAGACTCCTACTAAGGCTCTGGAGCCTGGGGAGAGCGAAAAATTGGCCTATTGGGCTCACTGTGCCATCGCATGCCAAAAGCGGGGGAAGCGCGCGGGGGGGGTCACGCGCACATGTGCGGAGGGGTGGGGTGCATAGAATTATGGGTGTGGGCATGTGTGTGTGACCCCCCCCCACCTGCGCTCTCCCCTGCTTTTGGCATGCGATGGCAAAAAGGTTAGCCATCACTGCACTAGAGGAAACAAGAAAGAGTTAAATATTATAATTAAAGGAGAAGAGATCCATTAATATGGCATGGAGCAAAAATATCTGACTTTGGAAGAATTCAAAGATATCTGAAAATAATGCAATCAGAAACTACTCTTACGATTGCCTGCTATTATAAAAACAGATTTAAAATAGAAGAGGAACAGATTTTATTGGACAAAATACAAACTGAAGATGTATTTGATTCAAATGTGGATTTGAAAGTGGATTTAACAATGTGGCCACCCAAAATTTCTGCCATCACCCAGAAATATAGTTGGGGTTCTTCCCAATCTAGCAGCCTCTAGGGATCTTCTAGAGATCTTGGCAGTTGCCATACGATTCCAGATATAGCAATAGCACTGAGACTTACATACCACTTCATAGTGCTTTATGGCCCTCTCTGAACGGTTTACAGTAGCAACATATGCCCCCCAACAATCTGGATCCTTATTTTACCTACCTCAGAAGGACGGAAGGCTGAGTTAACCTTGAACCGTTGAGAATCGAACTGCTGACAGTCAGCAGAATTAGCCTGCAATACTGCATTCTAACCACTGTGCCACCAGCTCCTAATATGATATGGATATGAAGTCCTAATATGATAAGATATGAAGTCCAGAAGCGCTGTTCTTTGTTACACTTGGAGAGAAATTCAAATATCTACCTACAGAAACCTGTACAGTAATAAGCCAGGAAGCAGACTATGCAATTTTGTCAAACAGGCTGAAACGTATTTTTTGGGAGTTGCTACATAATTTGTTTCCTCTTATCCCATTTCCCATTGCATAGAAACTGTTTAAACAGAATGAATTCACATGTGCTTAAGAACACACGAAGAGATGTATAACGTTACCTGTAAGTAAGCAAACCAGGTAAATGGAAATTTGAGTCAGGTTGGAAAGCTGTTCAGAGAACAATGCCACAATAAATGAGGAAGGGCTTTAATTAACCTGCAATAATGGCTGAGTGTACAAGTGGTTCCTTCTCCAGCCTCATATTCTCAAAATGTAAGTTAAAGCATCCAGAGTGGGAGTTTGGTGCACAGGAATCATGAGAACTGTAAGCTCAATTTGTCTGATGAGCAACAAGAGTGGAAAGAGTGGTTTAGAATCTGCCATTTCTCAGGAACTCATATCCAAGGCTGGTGAAGTAAGCCATCATCTAGTGAAAGAAAGCCAAGTTTTACTAACTTAAATACCGTACATTTTTGAGTACAAGACACACTTTCCCCCCCTAAAAGAGGGTAAAAATGTTGGTGTGTCTTATATACTGAATACAGCTATTTTTGGCCTCCTGAAATCCTGCCCCACGTGTCCCATTTTTGCCAAAAATGGGCCAATTTTTCACAAAAATGGGGTGCACAGAGGCTTTGGGAAGTCTGCAGAGTGCTCTTGGGGGCCGGGAAGGGCAAAAATGGGATGCATGTGGTAACAGTAGAGGAATTGAAGTGGGGGAATGTGGTGTTTATCATGGCCCAGACTTACAACGATGATGAAGTGTTGTATAATCAGACTGGAGTCCAGCAGTTTTCTGTTGTTGTTGTTTTGTTGTTTGTTTGGGAGGGGGGTTGTAACATTTAGGAGTATACTGGGAATGGTGAAGTCCTTCCCAATTATGGGGATTCACTCTGGTTGGGTTGGATTGGATTGGTTTAGGGAGTTAGAAGGTATTTGGGGTGTTGCTATGTAGTTTCTTGAGTATTTCTTGAGTATTTACCAGGACAAGGTATAGAAACAATTGAGAAGTGGCCTATCAGTAGGAACTGGAATATGGGCATTCAGTTACTTAGGAATTGGATGGGAGGCCTGGGGACCACAGTCATTCAAAACCTGTGTTGTAGAGTCTCAGCAGTTGGTTTTGGGGGCACCTCCTGTGATAATAGTGCTTGGATATGCTTGTTAACATTTCCTGCTGCTGCTATTGTCAACTCATGAAGCTTTCCTGACCTGCTCCAGAGCTGCCATAGGCAGGGGGGTGGGAATCGCACCTCACAGCTGCACCAAGGAATTCATACCTCAATCAAAACAAGAAACAGCCTAGCCGGCCAAAGCCAAGGCCATCTCCATGAAGACCCACAATGGTTGGAAGGAGTGACTTCTACGACCCACAAAATGCTTTGTTGTGGAATGTGACTGGTGACACACTCTGGGGGGAGGGGAAAACAGGATCAGAGGCAAGGCACAAATTGGGTGAAGCCAGAGCTAGGTTCACCTAGGTTGTGTCGATATGGCGCTCCTAATAAACAACTGGATTTTTTTTGCTAAATGGCTTGAGACTCTTAATTTTATTAGGACATTAGTCGGAACCCTGACAGCTGTAGGGGTTGGACTCTTCTTTAGTAGCAGGAGTTCAGCAGCCACTAGAATAAGAATATACCCTGAACCACAGTGAGAGTGTAGGGCTGAGGGCAGAAGAGACAAATATGCAGGACTAGCCCATCCATTAATTGGTAATGGTGAACAGGCAGCCTTGGTGTGTATTAAAACCTGGCTGAGTTAGGGTTGAGATATCACTGTCAGGGTTCCAAGTAACACCCCCAATCAAGTAAGATTGTGAGGCAGGCATTCCCTCAAAGTTCCATTTTATTAGAGATGTCATATTGGCACATCTGGGAAAACCCAAATTTGAAAGCTCCCAGACTTTCCCCACCCAAAGGAAAGTCAAAGTCCCTTCCCCTGCACCCACATGTCTATCACGTGGTCCAATCAATCCACCATCCCAACTGGAGATATTTCCCAGTCAGGTGCAGGCTGAACGTCCTTGGCTCCCAGAGAAAAGAATGTTGTTGTGGCTATATATCTCTACCCACTCCATGCAACCCCCCCTCCCATTTTCCCAAGGCAGGCCTGTGCACTAAATGTGGCAGCCCTGAAGATCCAAAGAGAAAGATGGCCTCCAGGGCTGACAATCACTTTTTTAAAAACCTGTCTAGCTCATTTGAGATCCTGCAGCAGTCCCAATGCCAAGATGGGGAAGGGGATGTGGCATTGATTTATTATGACACCTTATCTGTGATCAGATTTGCTGATACTGGAGTACTGCATTTATGTTAGTTTTAGCTATCGGGAAAAAACATGGGGTCCTCCTGGTCACCCTCATACCCTTCTGGATCACTTCCTACATCTCTTGAATCAGAGCTGAGTCCCCCTTTCTATTAGTGTTGGGGGACTTTGATTTTTATGTGGTGGGAGGTGGGATCTCCTGGAATTCAAGGATTCGTGGTTTCCATGATAACCATGGGCTTGTTCCAAATAACCTCAAACTCAATGCACAAAGGTCATCCTATATTGGACTGTACTTTTACTTTGGAGCAGTTGTTAGTGATCTGGATATGGAGTGTATTATGATTCCTTTGATATGGTCAGGTCTTTTTCTGCTCCGGTTGCAACTAACAGCCGTCTGTGACCTCCCATGGCTTAACCAATTTAGATGGTGCCTCATAGATCCAGAAAGTTTTCAGTGAATACTTCAAGAATTTTCTAATATTCTGACAGGATGTACAGTAGGTAACTGCTAGCAACATAGGATTCTTAGGCCCTTGACAAAATAACTATTAAGTAACTTTATCTTTCAGTCTGTCCCTGGTTTTTGAAGGCCCTGAGGGAGACGAAGAAACCAAGAATAGAATAGAGTGGAGTGGAGTGGAGTGGAATGGAATGGAGTGGAGTGGAATGGAATGGAATGGAATGGAAT
>WNWU01000004.1:21857690-21891769 GCA_012654045.1 Ptyas mucosa
AGAATAGAATAGAATAGAATAGAATAGAATAGAATAGAATAGAATAGTTTATTGGCCAAGTGTGACTGGACACACAAGGAGCATAGATGGATGAAAAGTGAAAAGAGAAATATGCCCATATTCAGGCCTATTCCATGTCGATAAAAAGCAAAATATTTTTACTTTCCTCTCTTGTTGCATCTGTAGGCTGTCACCCAACGGTCTTATTCAGGATGACTAATTCCCTTTTGAGAAGCAGCCAATTGCAAAAGTATCCCCTGGCTTCTATGGCCAGTTAGCACAGCCTTCTGATGATAAAGTCAGTCAGATTTGTTCAAGTCTTGATTTTTATTAGGGCAGAGTCTAGAGTGGTAACCAGGACAGTATTTTGTCAGGTTATCTTGGATTTATTTGGTCCTGTGACCTTGGAAGAAATGGATAGGGTGCTCTTTACGATATCCTCTGCCGCTTATTGCTTACATCCTTGCTGCTCCTTTGAGCTGCACAGTAAAATATTAGCATGGACCTGGGAGATTGTTAATGCCTCTTTTACAGGAGGGATGTTTATTTAAAACATTTATTTAGCCATCCATCTTCTAGCCAACTTTGTGTGTTTCCCAGTCCAAAGTTTTAAAACAACATATTAAATTTTTCCTGTTTTGTAAGTTTATCAATAAATATTTCATTTCTTTAGCTCCACCAATGAATATGCTGGATGGAAATTGATGGAGGACAAGGTGCACAAAACAACATTATTTAAACTATAAAACTAAACACATTAAACATTAAAAACAAAAACCTGGTATCAAGTTAAACTTCTAATGTACAATCTTGCCAGGGGACTTGCAAGGAAGCTCCAAAGAACTTCCCATATTTTTTTTGGACTATAAGATGCACCAGACTATAAGACGCACCTAGATTTAGAGGAAGAAAACAAGAAAAAAAATAGTTTTTGGCATCCATGAGTCGCATTTTCACCCTCCTTGGCTCCCAGAAACATTTTGCAGGCCAAAAACAGGCCCATTTTTGGCCTTCTGAACCCTCCACATCTCCCGTTTTCACAAAAAGACTATCATATCACTATCACTCAGTTTCTATCTTTTCTTCTCTTTTTTAGTTAAGGTTGTGAAGGTGATGGTGAAAAAGTACTCTGAATGAAAATGTCTTCAATCAGGGTTGAAGCTTGGCCATGGGATGAAAGAGCTTTAAAGTAGTGGATTATCTCTATTAAGATTTGGATGAGGTTAACATGATTCAATTGGTCCTTTTAGATATCTTAGCAGTTTTCAGGACCATGATATCCTTCTGGACCAACTTTGGAAGTTGGCTATTGGAGGCATTTTTTTACCATGTTTCTGATCTATTCTCAGTGTAACTGGACAGGGGAGGTCAGCTTGGTAGCTATTTCCTTTTGTGGTTCCATAGGGCTCAATCCACTCCCCATTAATGTTTATCATTTACGTTAAGACTATTGAGAAAGTTAATATGTCAGTTCAGGGTTCAGTACTATCAGTATGCTAGTGATGCTAACTGTAGCTTTGCATCTCTACCTCAGGATATGCTGATGATGCTATTGAGGTCTTGTCCCAGTTCTGGAGGTTGTGAATGGAAAAGAAAAGATTAAAATTGAATCCTAGCATGATGGAACTATTGTGTGTCCATCAGGATTGTCAGGCAAAAATGTTTTGGCACCAAGATACCTTCAGGACCATGGACACCTGCTAGAACTGGTCCAACCAATTCAACCTTGTTGGGAAAAGCAGGTGATGTTTTCCCACTTTGGGGAGGTGGAGAGGCTCAAAGCACACACTACCTGACTACACTACCTGTACTACTACTACTACTACTGACTACACTACCTGACTCTGTGGTTTCTTCCCCAAACCCCCACAACTTTAACCTTAGACTGTCTACTGTTGACCTCACCCCATTCCTAAGAGGTCTGAAAAGAGCGTGCAGAATAGAATAGAATAGAATAGAATAGAATAGAATAGAATAGAATAGAATAGAATAGAATAGAATAGAATAGAATAGAATAGAATAGAATAGAATAGAATTATTTATTGGCCAAGTGTGATTGGACACACAAGGAATTTGTCTTGGTGCATACGCTCTCGGAGTACATAAAAGAAAAGATACATTCGTCAAGAATCATAAAATACAACCTACCTGTCCTAATGTCCCCATTTATTCGTATCCATTTCATGTATTCATAATCATGTTTATACTTGTATCTGTTATCTTATACACGCTTGACAAATAAATAAATAAATAAATCAAACAAACAAACAAACAAACAAACACGGATGCTACTTTTCTGCCCCCCCCCCTCCAAATGGCTTCCCTGTGGAGTTTATGGTACCTCCAACCTTAGCTATCTTCCAGAAGCCGCTAACGATGGAATTCTACTAGGCAGCCTTTAGGTCTCGGTGCCCAGTTTTAATTTTGGGGTTGTTGTTTGCTATGCTTTAAAGCTTTTCTTATTTTAACCTGACATGAATGTTTTAGTGGTTTATGTTTTATGAATCTTGCCTGGAGTCCTGTGGGACTGAGGCTAGGCATTAAATGAATGAAGTAGATAAATGGTATCCCACAGAGAGTTGTATACACCATGGGGAAATAGATGTTCCAAGAAATGCAACCAAGCTTACTTGAGCATGTAAAACTGCCCTTGTGCCGTCTGTTCAGCATTTCTGGAAACAAATACACATACCTCTTAAATGCATGGGGTTTTATTTTTAATCAAATTGTTTCATATTAAAATGTGGCTGATCCTCAAAAATGTTTGGACAATCCAGAAATTAGAATATACATCATCAAAAATACATCACTGATTCATTTAAATTCTTTTTAAAGTGCCCCTTTATTTGAAAGTAAGCCACAATATTAAACACCCTCTCCCAGTGGATAAAATACTTTGGAACAGAAAAAAGTAACAATGGTATAAAATTTTCAAATAACTGTAGCTAAAAGCTTGATTAACTACTGTTGGGTCTATCCAGGCATTAAGATCTGCAGAAAATTCTTTTGAAAAAATTCCTTACCTTCGAGACCCTCTTAGCTTGGCATCAGAGAAAACTTTGCTTTGCATGCCCCCAAGCTATAGAATTCATCCTTTTGAAAGATTTATTTGACTTTCAATCCATTTTAAAAATAATAATAGTAATGAGTTGTATTTTAAGAAACATTTTTGATATCTCTATGTTCTTTTATTTGTGTTATAATAGTTGGTTTATTTGACTTCTATTAACCGTGGCACCTGTCTTGTTGAATGAAAAAGCACGGTGTTAATAAAATAAGTAACCAAAAAAAAAATCACTGCAGGAAATAAAACTTGCTGATTGGATTATATTCCCCCCCCCCCCCGCCCCAAAAAGTTCAAAACAGATAACTAAACTCTGTGGGGTTCTAAAGATATTTGTGTTCTTCCAGCATTATTGATCAATTTAAAAGCTGCTATTGCCACCTAGTGACTCTTTACTGCACTGTAGTATAAAAAGCAGATGGCTACTAAGGAATTATTTGGATATCAACAGATACAACAGGTGCGCCAAGGAAAAGCTCTTTCATCTTCCCATTATCCTCAGAAGGTCGTCTTCTTCATGGTAGATTCCAGGAAGTGCAACTCGAGGCTGAGGGAACAAAGGCTAAACTAGCCAGAACTCACTCCAATTCTAGGTTCTTTATACCTGAAGTCCAAAAGGGCTTATTCCAGACAATCTTTTTTATTTTAAAACTGATGCAAAAGTAGATTTTAAACTATTGCTGCTCTTTATATTTCCTGCTGTATTTTCACTCAATTTGTTTTCATACTTCACACCTTTTTTCATGGATTCATCTACTTCAAACAGAGAAGTGCGAGCTGAATAACAGTAGCTAGAAGCAAATACTGGACCCACCAAAAGTGCCAAGAATTTGATTAAATGTATTTCAGTCTGGTCCCTTAAGCCCTCAAGGACATCGTGGCTTTAAAACCACACATTCTCTTAAAACTTCAGTCGTTCAAGTGATCAACACCAACTGAAAGGTCCAACTAAGAAATTAAATTGTCTTAGCAGCAGCCATTCATGGTATTCAAGCAGGAAGTTGGCCAGTTCAGCTGAGAGTTCTTAGGCAGTACCTCCTCTCTACAGTACATAGCAATAGCACTTAGACTTATATACCTCTTCAAAGTGCTTTTACAGCCCTTTCTAAGCGGTTTACAGAGTCAGCATATTGCCCCCAACAACAATCTGGGTCCTCATTTTACCAACCTCGGAAGGATGGGAGGCTGAGTCAACCTTGAGCCTGGTGAGATTTGAACTGCCAAATTGGAGGCAGCTGGCAGGCAGCAGAAGTACCCTGTAATACTGCATTCTAACCACAGCTTGTGGTTAGCCGTCTACCTCCCCTACCTGCTTCCTGGTGTTCGTGCTTGAGGGTTAGGGTTCTCCACCTCAGTTCTCCACCTAGACCAATGATGGCAAACCTTTTTGGCATAGAGCGCACATGCCAGAGCACCAGAAACCCGACGACCAGCTGGCCAGCGCGCATGCGTGCCTTGGAAACCTGACAACAAGATGGCTGAGCTGGGGCGACGGCCCATGTGCCCACAGAGAGGGCTCTTATGCCACCTCTGGCATGTGTGCCATAGGTTCACCATTACGGGCCTAGACAATGAGCTTATTTGAGGCCAGGCCTGATTGGAGGATGAGGAAGTTTGAATAGGTTTCACTAGAGAGATCGACGAGCAGTTCTTATTTCTTTAGAGCTCCCTGGCTGACTGGTTGAATCTGTTGATGTTGTCAGTTGATGTCCAGATGTTGACTCATCCTTCTCAAACTTCTCTGCAGCCTTTAGCCAAAAATAGTCTACCTCCACTGATAGGTTTACTCTCATGGAACTGGTGTTTTCTCTTCACCATATTACTCTCTACTCAGGCCTCAGTCAGTTGTCACTGAATGACTTTATCACTCAAATGGGCAAAGGAGGGAGGCAGCAGCCATACCTGTTCATTGGTCACCCTGATCCTTCTGACTTGAGAAAGTAGCCGGCTTTAGAGAATGCTTCTGACAGTTTGTTCTTGGCACGTCTAGATGGGGAATAAATTTTCCTCAATATCATGTTGTTCTAGCCCTCAATAAGGCAATACTGTGGATGAGTAGAGGTGAGGTCTATGGACCAATTTACACATTTAGCAGGAGAGGAAGGAAAGGGTAAATCTGTTCAGTGGAAAAATATAGCATTGCAATTCAGATCTTTTAGAGAGCAAAGACACATTTTGGCCCATTTTCACAAAGTGCCTTTTAAATGGATGAGAGTGGGGCACTGTAGCGTATCTTAAATTGCATCGATAAATTCTCTTTCATATTTGGTGACATTTAGTAGAGGTTTTTCCTCTTCTTGGTGTCAAGTGAGAGTTTTCTGTGGCTCCATCTGCTGACAAGTCCTGTGTGTGTGTGTGTGTGTGTGTGTGTGTCTGTCTGTCTGTCTGTCTGTCTGTCTGTCTGTCTGTCTGTCTGCAGCAGGCCTGAAACAAAATTCATCCCTGTGAAGTATTATTAGGATCAGAAGCTGTGTAACATTATCAGCCATACAAAACATTCTTCCTATGTTTTCATAAGAATCTAAAATCTACTGCAAGAAACAATTGTTTTCTCTTCTTTTCTCTGTACCTGAAGCAAGCAAAAGGGGGAGGGGGGACCAAACCCAAAAACTGCTATGCTTTCTCTTTACAACAGATCATTTTTATGAATACGGAAAAGTAGGAGCTTTGTATGTTTGGTTTTCCAGAAGGACCATTTCATCTGACTTCATGATGTTCGTCATCTTTTCTGAGTTGTGACTAATAACAGAATAAGTCTGTTAATACTGAAATAATATATGGAATCTACAAGTGACTAGAATGTGTTTTGTTTTCAGGGTGATTAGTCATAACTACACCTTATATTCATTACACCAATGGTATGGAGACCACTGACTTACTTAGGCAGCATAGAATTCTGGCCTTAATTTCTGTCACAGAAATGCACAGTTGAGTTTCATGTCATTTCTTTGAAGTAACCAGTTCTTCTTCAAATGCAAACCCTATCATTTGGATTGATTTGTGAGCAAAGACCTTTTTTTTAAAAAAAAGTAACTTTTCTTGCAACAGAAAAAAAAACACAAAGGGAAGGGATCAACAATACTCAGAGAGACAAGAACTTTAAAGAACATTTAAACACAATGGTTACCCTGTAGAGAGGCTTGCTGAGAAATTAGCAGATCAGTCTCTCTATGTTGCTTCATCCTCTCATATACAATAGACCAGGGGTGAAATGCTCCCAGTTCAGACCAGATCTGGCGGGTGGTTCAGAGAACCGGTAGCAAAAATCCCTGCCCCCCGCCCATGCCCAGCTGAGCCGTGCAATCATCAGAGGCTCTTTTTTTTATTTTTAAAAGCATTTTTTCTACAACCTCTTCAGCCGAAAAATGCTTTTAAAAGTTAAAAAAAAGCCTCTGATGATCACGCAGCTCAGCTGGAATCGTCAGAGGCTTTTAAAAGCATTTTTTCTACAACCTCTTTGGCCGAAGAGGTTGTAGAAAAAATGTTTTTAAAAGTTAAAAAAAAAAAGGTGGCCACACCCACTCAGTCACATTACACCACCACCACCACCACCAAGCCACACCCACAGAATCGGTAGTAACAAATTTTACATTTCACCACTGCAATAGACCAAACAGTCTCTTTAGCATTTTAAAGCACAGCACATGTTCAAATGAACCAACTCTTCCCATGTCCCAGGACAACAATTGTGGCATGCAGCAGTTTTTTCATTCTCCTCTTCCTCCTCTTAGAAGTTCAGTTCAGGTTTTTCTGAATAACTCTCCGGGATTTAGAATGAGATGGAGTATGTTATTCTCTAGACCTACACAAAACAAGTGACAAACTTTTTGATATGAGGATGTGGCTAAATCACAAGTGGGGAATGATAACCCCCTTTATGACTTGTGGACTCCAACTCCCAGAATTCCAGAGCCAGCACAGGTAATCTTTGTCCAGTCCTACTATGAATCTCTGTAGCAAGGGGGCTAAAAGTTAATTTGTGGGTGTAGTTTTAAAATCAGCCACCAGAGGGCAATGCCTCTTATATTTTCCTCTACTGCACAGTAAAGGTGAGATGTCCAATCTATTCGCGATCCTTCAGCTTTATCTTTCCCATATTTCATCCTATTACCAGAATCAAAGACTAGAGCTACAGTCCCATGCAGCATTGACTATGGTGGATAGCAGCATGGAAACGATTTCAGTGTAAACCTAAATAGGCGGTGCAACTGGCAAGTGAAATGCTGCATATACGGTGTTTCTTTTGACAATACAGGTAGTCCTTGAAATGGAGCCTACCAGGGGTGAAATGCTCCCGGTTCGGACCGGATCACCCGATCCGGTAGCGATGGAGGCGGGTGGTTCGGAGAACCTGTAGCAAAAATCCCTGCCCCCCACCCCCCATGCCCAGCTGAGCCGCACAATCATCAGAGGCTTTTTTTTTACTTTTAAAAGCATTTTTTCTACAACCTCTTCGGCTGAAAAAATGCTTTTAAAAGTAAAAAAAAAGCTCCGATGATCGTGCGGCTCAGCTGGGATCGTCAAAGGCTTTTAAAAGAAAAAAAGCCTCTGCTGATCAGGCAACTCAGCTTGGATCGTCAGAGGCATTTAAAAAAAACAACTTTTTTTTCTTTTAAATGCCTCTGATGATCCAAGCTGAGTTGCCTGATCAGAAGAGGCATTCAAAAGAAAAAAAGCCTCTGCCATGAGGCAACTCAGCTGGGATCGTCAGAGCCTTTTGAAAGCATTTTTTAACAACCTCTTCGCCAAAGAAGTTGTAGAAAAAATGGTTTAAAAAGTTAAAAAAAAAATTGGCCATGCCCACCCAGTCACATTACCCCCCACCAAGCCACGCCCACAGAACCTGTAGTAACAAATTTTAGATTTCACCACTGAGCCTAACATTTCTGTTGCTAAGTGAGGCATTTGCTAAATGAGTTTTGTCCCATTTCACAACCTTTCTTGGTTGTAAATGATGGTATTAACACAGAGCAAGGGTTTGCAATGCTTACCTTCCACTAAACATCACCCAGAACAAATTACACTAAGTGGAAAATACTTTAATATGAACCGATGGGATTTTGCTTTTCCAAAGCAGCCAGGAGGCTTCCACAAAAGGGTGATCCTGGTCAGGCTAATCGATCCATGGAAACTAAGAGAGGAGCCATGGCTGCTGCCACAAACGAGGGGAAGAAATGCAATATTTTAAAGAGATACATTTACAGTGTCAAGCCGAAGATCTCTCAAAGACACTCTATAGAGCTGTAAAGGTTGGAAACAAGTACAGATCTGTTTCATTCAGATCAATGATGCTAATTTCCATGTCAGGGCAAAATGGGAAAACTCTAATGGCAAGAGTCCACCTTTCTGCTCTGGGCTACTACGTGCAGGAGGTCTTGCTCAACTCTTCTCTGTTGCAGGATAATTTAATAAGTACAACTGGTGATTACATTAGAAGGTTTGCAAGGCCTGCCACCATGGCTTCATGGCTCACTTAATTCTGCAGAAGCCAAGCCCCTAATTAGAAGATAAAGGCAATCTTGCAGCTCTCCCCCTCCTTGTCCCATGCTACTTCTTGGCTCCCTTTTGGTGAAGGCTAAAAATCAGGATGTATCACAAATACAATATTTAAAAAACCCCAGACCTTTGCTGCTTTTAAACAAATCGCAGAGGAGGATTGGGTATATTTTATTAAATATATCTTGCTCTCAGATTTGTATATGTCACAGAACAGTGAAGTTGGAGGTTCATAACTCTAAAGCAGTAATTCCCAATCTTGGCAACTTAAACCTATGTGGACTTTCAAGTCCCACAATTCCCCAGCCGGCCATTGAACCACTTGTTGGCGTTTCACTATAATCCTGTTTCTCAAGCACATTCGCACATTGATCAACATGTTCTCTCTGAGGTTTTATGGCAGCTATGTAACTGAGAAGCAGGGAAACAGAAGAAGAGAGGTGGGGAAATGTTTTTTTTTAATTTAGATTTAGATTTATTAAATTTATATACCGCCCTCCTCCCGAAGGACTCAGGACGGTGAACAGCCATAAATAAAACAGATATAATACAAAATTTAAAAACAAGTTAAAAAACATATTAAATAGATTTGGTCCACTAATTAAAACACCCCTATTTTTAAGAACAAATTCGGATTAAAATTAAACAATTAAAAAGGGTTAGGCCAGCCCCGGTTGATGAAATAAAAAGGTCTTGAGGGCACGGCAGAAAGTGCGCAAATCCGGGATCCTCCGTATCTCTGGTGGGAGCTCGTTCCAAAGGGCAGGTGCCCCCACAGAGAAGGCTCTCCCCCTGGGGGCCGCCAATCGACACTGTTTGGCCGACGGCAACCTGAAGAGCCCCTCTCTGTGGGAGCATACTGGTCCATTTGGTAAATGGTCAAGTCTTATTTGGTGGAACTGCAACATCTCTTTGTATAGACCTATGATGGTGAACCTATGGCATGTGTGCCACAGGTGGCATGCAGAGCCATATCTGTGGGCACGCGAGCGTTGCCCTAGCTCTGCTCCAGCGCACATGTGCATGCTGGCCATCTAATTTTCAGGCCTTCTGGGCCTACCGGAAGTCAGGAAACGGGCCATTTCCAGCTTCCAGAGGGCCTCCGGGGGGGGAGGCCGTTTTCGCCCTCCCCAGGCTCCAAGAAAGCCTCTGGAGCCTGGGGAGGGTGAAAAATGGGCCTACCGGGCCCACCAGTAACCTTTTTGCCATCATGTGCTGAAAGTGAGGGGAGCGGGGAGGGGTCGAGCACACATGCGCAGGGTGCAGGGGGGCATAGAATTATGGGTGTGGACACGCACGCACGCGACCCCTTCCGCTGCCCCAGCTTTTGGCACGCAACAGCAAAAAGGTTAGCCATAGACAATCACGGCAAAGATCCAAGACAATCCGGTATAATTCCATCCCCCAATCTTTCAAAATAGGTTTTGAATAGCTGGAGCCCAAAATAATTACTTGAAGATGTACCAAGGATTTTTGCTGTATTGCTCCCAGAAAGGGAAAACAAGATAGATCTTCACCAAGTCAGTTCTTTTCCACAATCACACATACATCCTTGCAATTCAGCTTTGTTCAGACTGATTTTGCAAAGGATGCAAACGGTGGAGCTTTCATAGACTCTTTCATAGCTTACTTCACATTCCCCAACATAAATTGAACTTTCAGGCTAGCAAAATTAATACTGAACAGAGTTGTTTCAAATTGGGCATATAAACACAAAAGTTTAATGCTATGTTGCTAATTAACTTTCTTCCCTCTTCCCAATTAAATGTACATTTTGTTCTCACTCCGGAGGACTCCTTCCAGTACCTTGTACACATTGGAAATGTGCCCTTGGCAACTACAAAATGTCACATCAATCATTTGGTTGTTTCAATAGCATCAAATCAAGGGTACAAATGAAAATTAGCACTGCAGTTCTGATTGCCTTCTCTCATGCTCTCTCTCTCTCATCACAAATTGTACACAAATTCATGTTACATATTCTCACTATCTTTGTTTGCCAAATGCAAGTGTCTCTCCAAGCCCATTCTGGTATTTGCAAGATTGACTTCCAATTTTCCCTTCTTGGTTACTTGGCAGAGATTGTAGTGAATAAAATAATAGTGCACACGTCTTGTCCTCTGCCATGGACCATCTATGCATTCCCATGGTTCTTCTCAATAGTCATGTTCTCAGCTGCACCGAATTAGCCCTTGGATGTCCTGTAATTCAGGGGTCTCCAACCTTGGCAACTTTAAGACTTGTGGACTTCAACTCCCAGAGTGCCTCAGCCAGCAAAGCATGAACTAATTGTCTCCTGCAAACTCCCCTCCCCTTCGCTCCTCTTTATTCCCTATGGGAGGGGCCATTCACCATCCACCTGTGGCTTTACTCCAGGGGTGAAATGTAAAACTTGTTACTACCGATTCTGTGGGCGTGGCTTGGTGGTGGTGGTGGGGGGGGGTAATGTGACTGGATGGGCATGGCCAACTTTTTTTTTTTTTACCTTTTCAAAACATTTTTTCTAATGCTTTGAAAAGCTGCTGCAGCTCAGGAAACTCAGCTGGGATCATCAGAGACTTTTCAAAGCATTTTTTTTACCACCTCTTCAGCCAAGAGGTTGCAGAAAAAATGTTTTAAAAAGCCTCTGACTATCCCAGCTGAGCCGCACGATCATCAGAGTCTTTTTTTTTTACTTTTAAAAGCATTTTTTAGTCAGAAGAGGTTGTAGAAAAAATGCTTTTAAAAGTTAAAAAAAAAGGCCTCTGATGATCCTGTGGCTCAGCTGGCCACGGGGGGGGGGGGGGGGGGCAGGGATTTTTGCTACTAGTTCTCCGAACCACCCGCCGCCATCGCTACCGGATCAGGTGATCCAGTCTGAACCAGGAGCATTTCACCCCTGCTTTACTCCCAAGTCGACCCTTGTTCTTTAGCTGTTCCGTTCATCTGGCAATTCTGCCCATGCGCACCCTGGGAACAGGCTCCAGCTGTTTGTCTGCCTCACTGATATCTGACTCCAAAGGCAGCTAATAACTGGCATACAGCCCTGGCCCCCTCTCTGCCTCCAACGCAGAGCCCTCATCATCTGGGAGTTGAAGTCCACAAGTCTTAAAGTTGCCAAGGTTGGAGACCTCTGCTGTAGTCTGTAAGAACTTTTAATAATGCTGGTAACATCTCCCTCCTCTTTTAGTTCAATCCTCAGCAGAGCAAAGTTGTATAAGTTAAAAGTCTCCTTTCCATTGATATTTTAAAAGATCCGGGATAAGCCATTTCAAGATTTATTCATTCGGTGAAAGTTGTGATGCTCAAGGTGTATGAACAATGCACTTGGTATGTCTACCACATTGCACGCATTTTGATATGCAACTACCATACTCCTTCTAAGTAAGAGATAGGCTAAAAAGTATACACCAGGTTATATTTTGCTTTCTCTGCAGGTACCGATTAATGCCATACGTCTGGTGGCTAACCTGTTTTAAGACTGAAGATTCCTTGGTGCCATTTAATTAGCCAGTGTTTTGAATAATTAAGCCTTTAAAATTACTCTGTTACATTTTAATCTTGAGCAAAAGTCTCTCATTCTATCTCTCTGCCCGTCTTTCACAGTCTCCTTAATCTCATTACTCTTGGATATTCAGACCCTGCTAATCATCCCAGCCATGAAATCAAAGACAATTCTAGCATTAGCCTGGGGGCAAGTTTCTCTCAAAATTAATCCTGCTAGCAAGGGGGAGGGGGAGGGAAGCTACAAAGCTAATCGTAAGAGATGGCCGTAGGTGCCACTTGGTTACAAATATCAAGGTGTTGGGCCTTTCAGAGTAAGTGGTCCCTATGTTTTCCCTTCATTGGCAGGGATCTCCTGCTTAAGAATACTTTTGCATGGCAAGTATCATGATTTTAATCAAGATTTCACACGGTACGTTAGACTAATATGTAATTTGTGGTTCACAACATCTTGTGAAAATAGTCTGGGTCATGCATGGTGATGCAAGGATTGGAAGAGTTGATGTATCCATCAACCATTCAATATATAAAAAAGACACCATCAGAGACAGCAGATAATTCTTCTTGAAAGAATTTGTCTAAACCCAGAATCAAAAGCTGTATTAGATTTACCCACCAGTAATTTTCACTACACCCAGTTGAATTTATGCTGCCTGACTAGGTGGCTCAGTGGCTAAGACACTGAGTTTGTCGATCAGAAAGGTCGGCAGTTTGGTGGTTCGAATCCCTAGTACAGGTCTCCTGCGTGAGCTGGGGATTGGACTAGATGACCTCCAAGGTCCCTTCCGTCTCTATTACTGTAACTGTGCTTGGTTAATTGCTTTATCCAGGTTTGGTGGAGAGGGAAAAATAACCTATGTTCTTTTTTTTAAATTTTATTTATTTATTTACAACAAAATATATACTCACATACAGATCGTGACGGGAGCTTTACACAGTATATTAACTTCAATCAAAATATACAAATAAAAAATAGAATCTACACTAACCTTATCCTTTTTCTATTCTATTATTCAACCAAGTATACCATTGGTCCCAACACTGAAAATATATGGAGTCCTTTTGATCTCTCAAAATTTTTGTTAACCTGTCAGCTTCCGCATATTCGATAATTTTTCCCAGAATCAAATCTTCAGCCGGTAGGTCTTTCCCCTTCCAATGTTGAGCAAAACATATTCTTGCTGCAGTTGTGATATATGTAATCAAACACCATATATTCGTGCCTATCTTATCTGGCCTAATATTTAATAAATAGTATTCTGGTTTCAACTGTAATTTATATCTCGTGATTCCTAATATCCACCTCTGTATAAATCTCCAAAATTTGATTGCCTTAGGGCAAGTCCACCATACATGATAATAAGTACCTATCTCCCCACACTTCCAACAACTTGGGGAGAGTCCTGGAAACATTTTGGCTAATCGAGCAGGAGGGAGATGCCATCTATACACCATCTTATACAGATTTTCTTTGTAAGTGGTTGCCATCAGAAATTTCAATTGTTTCGTCCAAATTTCTTCCCATTTTATCAATTCAATTGAGTAACCAATATTTCTCCCCCAGGCAATCATTGAGTCTTTAACAATCTCATCCCCTATCCAATAAGTTATTAAGAATTTGTAGATCTTAGATAATATTCTTTCCTCCTTTCCTAATATAATACTATTTATTTCTTGCTGGGCCATATCTATACCACTTTTTTCCTTGTCTTTCTTATATTTAGAGCTAATCTGGGCATAGGACCACCAATCCAATTTTATTTCTTGAAGCTCTAGCTCAATTCTTGTTTTTAAACTGCTTTGGGCATCCAGCAATTCCCAGTAGGATAGGTGTTTTTCTCTATTATAAAGCGAATTATATGTTGTAGCTTCTAACGGGACCAACCAAGAAGGAAAAATAACTATGTTCTTCATGCTGTCCTACATTTGTGAGATTCTCTTATTTCAGAGTCTCGGGATAATCTATCCCAAAACTTTTTATGGGCTTTGATTTTTTTATATCGTAAGGCAAGATACCATCAGCTGCCATCATTTTGGGATGGTAAATTTAATATAAGTTAATGGTGTTCTAAGTACAATTTAAAGTTCAGCAAATTCTGTTAGTTTGTTTTTTTAAAGGGCAAGTTCTATTTAATACTCTCCCATCCCCACCCCACCCCTGTTTTCAAGACAGAAAAATGAATACATATTGATTGCTTCTTTGGCACTAAATATATATGACCCTGACAAATTGAGGTTTTTCCAGAGCTAGGATTTTGAGCTGCCTTTGACCTATCTTTCAGAGAACAGCTCCCATATCTTTCTTTCTTCAGTTTTCTCTCTTTGAAAAGGAGGTACTCTGCACTATCATGCTTTGATTAACAGTCCTAATATCTAATCCAATGTTTCACAACCTTTCCAATTTTAAGATATGTGGATTTCAACTCTTAGAATTCCCCAGCCTCTGAAGGTCTGGAGTCCGCCAGCATTAAATCCTGATTACCAGACTCAGATGAGATGGATGGGACACATCATCAGAATGGACAATCATCCTATGCCTTGCCAGTTGCTCTATGGCAGGGCTGTCAAACTCGCGACCCGCAACCTGGATGCATCACACACTGGCCACGTCCATGTCCGGTTTAGCAAAGGTGGGGAAAGTTGTGATACATCACGTGATGACTCCGTGATGATGCAAGTTTGATACCCCTGTTCTATGGTAAATTGGAGATCAGAAAGAGAATTTAAGATCATTCATACAAGCACGACTGCAAGGACACTGTGAAGCAAACCCTACATCACTGTGACATGTAGGCAAGCAGGGAACATCCAGGCAAGGCAACTGCTGACATAACTCACTGGCAAGTCCTGTGTTATGAAGCCTACACCAGTTTTGAAGACAGGTACCACCAAAAATGGATGGACAATGAGTGGCATCACAGAATAATACCCACAGTTATTATAACAATGAACTTCCAATGCCTCATTGTACTAGAATTTGTGTTTCCAGACTGGGACTGAAGAGCCATCATCCATCTTCACAGTGTGTCTTCTTCAGACCTGAAGGATCACCAATACTATGCTTCTTGCCCATATTAGAAAGACAATGAAGACTGTGCTGTGCTCTTTGTTATAAAAAGCAATTCTAGCTTGGACTATCATTGTCACTGTCATGCCTCATCCAAATAAGGGCTCCAATACAGATTTACCTTGCTTTATTTTGCCCATCAGTGAATGAATGATGAAGAAATTATGCTCTACTGTTATCATCTATTTTCTTCTGTGTCATTCCAAAGGTGGCTCTTTATTCTTATTTTTACTTGTGCAGCTGATATTTAGTACCAGATATAAACACTGAAACTGTGACCCATCAAAGCTTTCCATGACTCAGTTTTCAAAGCCCTACATCTAAAGTTAAGATCATACCAGTAACCTAGATCCATCAAATCGTCCAGCAGGACCAAAAGAACCCATGACTTTATGAGATCAAACATTTCCTTCTTTTCTGAACTCACCTGAATTTTTTCTGAGTAACTCTTATGTTTTCCAGTGACTCATGGATCTAATGGTGTGCTAGAAGAGCAACAGACTGGCAGAGCACAGTAGAATCAAGGCTGAATAGTTCTGAAGAGGTTGTCACATACAGTCTAAAAGTCTATAAGTGTAGGTAATCTTTCTCATCTCCAGTTCTTATGATTACCCATACACCATTGGAAAGCTGTTGACCTTTTTTTTTAACAGATCCAATGTCGTTTTCTTAAAGTAACAGTATGTTTCCACTGAAAAGAAGGAGGCTTCCCAGATTAGCTGCAGAAAACCAAGACCGTATCCGAATATATTTTATTGAACACATGGCGAGCACTGAAAATGTGTTAAACAGCCAATTGCTTTTGTAAACATGGAAACTGATACCAGAACATAACCACATGTTAAACTTCAAAGACTGATTTTCTGTACAGAACTTGTCACAAGCAATTTGCACAATGAAATTGACGTGATTCCACGTATATCCAGACTGGAACCAAACAGAACCAATCAGAATTCCACACTCTTCCCTTTTTTCCAATATTCTCTTAATGAATTCTGACAGATGTTTCTTTTGTTTTGTTTTGTTTTTAAAAATAATGCAAGAACTTCCTTAGTATGCAAAACTAATAACATTTTGAAGACAAAAACCACTGAAAAATAAAAATAACTCACACCCATTTGTCTTTTCAATGGTTTTGTTGAAAAGGTATTGACCTTCCATGAAAATCTCTTTCAAATGTTAGATATTTTTTGATGATATCTTGAGAGAATTCTTAGGTCTTAGTATCTTGCTAGCAAAAAGACAGAACGTCACATGCAAGTGGCTGTGTCTTTTTTTTAATCTGCAATTGGAGTTAATTTACCATAAAACATTTCAATAACAATTAGATACCAGCACAATGGAAATGTAAGTAGCTGTTCAAACTTATTACAAGATAAACCATGAATACATTCTTAAGTGAGATTTGAATGCTTGTCTTTGCTGAAAGCAATTCTCTTCATTCTTGCTATATCGATTGCTCTTAATGTGCAATCCTATGATTTTCAACTTAGAATTTAGCTTCCCCTGGATTAAATTACACATACACATGTAGAATCCTCGGACCCTTTGATGAATCTCTTTCCAGATAGAATTCACTTTAGATTATTCATCCGGTGGAAGCTGCATGATTCAGTCACATCTTCTCACAGGCTAAATGTATGTCACATGCATGTTCTACCTCTTATTGATCTGACATTCCATTATCCCCATGTTCTGACATATTCATCAGAAGGAACCCTTACCCAGCCCTGTAATGCAACCTCTTTACAAAAGAGGTCGTGTTATAGAGGATTTATACAGAAGGCACAAATAAAGGACCAAAAAACGTATCCAGGAAACTATGACGCAGCCCTACTGGTGTTTTTTTAAATACATACATTAAAAGGGAAATCCTGGAGCTCATTTTTATTAGAGATAACTTGGCCTGCCCAATTCAGGTCTGCCCTCATTTCAACCTGCTAGACTGTCAACTGACCTAAGAGAGTTTGCAGCATCAAGTCAAAAGCTAGGGGATCTGTATTGTAGCCTTTAATATAGCTTTTACTCCACCTAACCAATGGCCAACACACAGAAGCATCTACAGGGATTGGAGGGGAAAAGCGGGGGAGAGAGAAAAGAAACTTGAGGCAACTGCCTCAGTTCTCCTTATTGGTCTAGAGCAGGGGTCTCCAACCATGGCAACTTTAAGCCTGGCAGACTTCAACTCCCTGCTGCTGGGGAATTCTGGGAGTTGAAGTCCTCCAGGCTTAAATTGTCATGGTTGGAGACCTCTGTTCTAGAGCATCTCATTTTAGTTGTAGATGTAGTCAAAGGGAAAGTGATAATCAGTCTCTTGACATAAAGATTATTTACTATTTTTTCATAAGTCAAAATAATAAGCAATGGAATAATTACAAAAGCAGAACATTGACATGCAATTTCCAGAGCTTTTCAAAACGACATCAAACATTCCTCATCAGCTGGAATTTAACATTTTCTGTAAAGAAGATACCAATACTGTCAACATCTCCCTTCATTTCTCTTTCATTTTCTGCATAATTTATGTTTATGTTCAATTTATGCTAATTTATGGATTCTGTTTTGAATTCATCCCATATCGTGTAAAAGACGGCAAGGTGCCATCAAGTCCTTTTGGTTCCCTTCCCTGAATATTTTTTGGCTAACATTGCAAAAACAGAAAACAAGATGAATCAAAAATTCCAATCTCTGCCAGAATTATGAAATGGAAGAATCAATATAGGTCAGCAACATTTTATGAAATATGAGATACATAAAAGAGGGGGCAGGAGAGCATTTAGATGACGAAGAGTTCTTGGACATTCCAACTGGAGCTTACATTTCTCAGCTAAGCATGTAAATAATCACTGAACTGCTGCCAAAGAAAGCAAAAGCAGACAAGCCACCCACCTAAATATGATACATAGGAGACAAACAATATCTAGAAGTAAACAGTGAGTCAAACTGAAGTTGAAAAAAGGACTTGGATTGGATTAGCAATGCTTGCCATGTTCTTCGTGCACCTTTAGAACTTTCCAGCCTGTATTGACCCTAATGAGGGGCGTTTGCAGGGTATAAATACAACAGCCAAGATGGTGGCTGCAACAGGTTATGAAAGCTCTGCCTGTTTTTTTATGTTTCTTGCATTTGCCAACTTGACTTCTTCTTCTTCTTTTTTAACCATAGCCTGCAGACACCACTCACAGTAATTATCCAAACATAAAGTCTGCTTTATTTGCAAACAAGCACCATCCTCATTAAAGTCACTGAGAAGTAAATTGGTCTGAAGTGATTGGAAAGAACAACAAAAGAGATTCTTTCACTGATAAACATTACATAAGAGCGCACAATTTGTTGCATAAGGAAAGGTCTGGTTACTATTTTCCCCATGAGAAAGATCTCCTAAAATGCAAAGCTGGCCAAGTTTCTGTTATGGACATTGTGGTCCCTTCTCAAATGGCATGTAATATATACATCTCTGCATGCCTCCATAGTGTACATCTTAAAGGACTGATTTAGGATAAGACAATCCTATAGATCCCAAACTACAGTAAATGTAAGTCATTTTACATTGATTTACACCATGTCTCCTGTTACATGGTGCATTTTGTCTATCCTCACATTTTCTCATTTTTAAAAATTTTTCCATGATACAGTATATATCAGATGTTCATATACAACCCAACGTGTCTGACTCAGCTGCCACAGATATGTGTAACAACTGATTCCGAAAAACAGAGGATGGAGAAAAGATAAAATGCTGTCTGATGTACATTAATTTAAGTAACCTTTTTCATCTACCAAATGCAATAAGAATGTGATAAAATCAAGAGGAAAATTCATTTTGATAGCATTAAAGTAGTATATCAAATAGCCTCAAGAGAAGCAAAGTGACCACTTAAATCAGAATACCAATTCTCTTTCATTTGTAATCAATATTCGGTACAATCCACTCTTCTTTCTAACATTCATGAAAGAATCTGTAATTTTCCACTGCCTTGCATCACCAAATCCTTATCATCACATTATTATTCACCAACCCATTAATATAATGAATCAGTAGCTGCATGCTATTGATTTATGTATTCCATCTTTCATTTTAATGTCACTGCTGAAAATTCAGACTTTTTCCACCAGTGTCTGGCACTTCCCATCACAGCTGTGTATTGATTACTAATTGCCACCTTATTGTGCCTTTCCCTTAAATTTTTCAATGTATTCTAATGCATGAGCTGGCCAAATCTAAATTGGATTCCAGATGCTTGCTGTGTTGGAAACTCATCTAACCATCTGGTTGTGTTGAAGTGCCTTCTACCCACATACTCATAAATATTCTCCAGTTTGGTTTATGACATGGCAACGTCTCTGGGCAAATTCAGATGTATCGATTCTCCCCCTGCTGTATATTTTGCAACTGGACCATTGTTGTCCATTGTAAAAAGTGTACAGGTCTTAGAATTCTCATGGGTTGGCGTGGACCTTTTGGAAGACATTGGAGAGTTGGTTGGGCTCAACTGCACAGCTGTTGTGTCTTGCACAGTATGTTCACTTGTTTCAATTTCAAAGGCTGTGTTCCCAGGCTTGATGAGTCCAATATTGGCTCCTGGCTTGAATTTTCTTGTGGTATGAGCAGGGGGCCTTCGGCTGCAAATGCAACAAGCTCCAAAGAAAGTGAATGCCACCACCAGAAGGATGGGACCAATGATGATGGGAGGGTTGTTGACAGGCAGGAAAGTCCCGAAAGCAAATGCTCCTACCAGAGTGATGTTAATACCTGCTAGCATAATGCAAAGCCCACAGGCACAGCAAAGAGCTGGAGAAGGCAAACCCTGAGGCCTGGTTTTTTTCTTGTTTGGTTTCTTGGATAAAGGAGTACTGTTCTTGTCCATGAACATGTTGGCAAGTGTCTCAAAAATGCCCCTGGACTTCACTGCAAAATATTCATGGGACCAATAAGATGGCCACTCTTTGGAATTTCTGTCAAAAAATAAAAAGCAAGAAAGGCAAATAAGTAAACATACATCATTCATGCTACTTACAAAGATTCACACGGAGTAAAATATTCCAGTTCATGTATTCGTCTCTGCAAGTGAGTGTTTGCATTACAGCAGCTGGCTCTTCAGAGAAGCACATCTGTGCATTTACTAGAGATGTAAAATCTGAATGTGGAATTAATGTCGAATTAATAACATGGCAGCTTCTACTTGTCCCAAACTACCCCCAGAGATCAAAAGACAGATAAGGAGAAATCTCAATTGGAATTAGTTGCGCCTTCCAGGCTAAAGGAACCGTTGTGTGCCATGCCTATGGGGTGAGCCAGCCTTGGCTTTAAACCTTGGTCAATCTAAATAGCTTTGGTTGAGCAGTCACATTTGAAAGAATGGTTATTCCGTCCTCTGCTGCTGGCAATGAATCTTTGTAAAGCTACAGGAGTTCTGTGCTCAGCACCTGTCTCATCCTAACTACTAAATTCAATTGATGTGCTAACTCAATTGATTTATACCATTCCTTTCCTCTTTTTTCCCCTCCAATCTCTGCCATCAAATATAGCCATGAACACTTCATTAAAGAACCGTGATGGATTGAAATGGATGATGCTAATCTGGAAACCAGCCGAAAGACCATGTACAACACTTCAATTCAAAGGCCTGAAGCCTTGCACAGTCTTGCTAAACCTTGGCTTTATTAGGGATTCAATCAATAGTCTGGCTACGTAACTATGGCAGCCTTCCACATCCTCCAGATGTATTGCACACCCTCTCGCTATCTAGCTTGGCTTCAAAGGGTGTGATGAGTAGTCCCATCATCTCTGCATAGGGACAAAAGTTTCAGAGTTAAGGGGCGACTATATAATTCATTGGCCCTTTGAATCAGTGGTGGGTTTCACTTACCTTTGCTACTGGTTCGCTCTTGATTAATATTTATACCTGCCTTATTTCGTTATTCTAAAACTTTTCTTGCATCCATTCATTATTTATTAAATTTATTTGGTTGCTCATCTCACTGACATGTTACTCTGGGCAGCGTATACAATTAAAACATAAAAATCACAGCTTTCCAACATTAAAATTTATTAAAAGCAGTTAAACACCACATTTAAAAGTATATGGTAACAAAAAGACAGGGGCGTGCAGTCTAACTATGCACATTGTATCTATTTAACAGGTGCCCCACTTCCTCAGAATTCCAAGCCTGGCAGTATATCCAAGATTTGAGGGCTTTACAGAAGGCCAGCTAGTCTAGTGCTAACCTCATGTTGGGGGAATGACATTCCAGAGGATGGGGATCACAGCAAAAAAAGACTCTCTTTCTGGATCCCATTAACAGAAGATCCTTGGCTGATGGAACCTGCAAGTCATCTATTCTAATGGGATAGCATTGAGGAGAGACAGTCACACAAATAATTGCATCTGGTACCATGCAATTTAGGGCTTTAAAGGTCCTAACCAGCACCTTGAATCGGACCTGGAAGCAAACTAGCACCTGATTTGGCATGTATGTTCTCAGGAGGATCTTCAGCCAACACAACTTACGTGCATATTTCAAACCCAAGAATACACTAAGGCAGAAGCTTGTCCACCCCAAGGATAAAACACACACACACAAACTGAGCAATGTGCACTACATGTTGCAGTAAGCCATGTGTAGATCTGTGCATTGGGGAAACAAAACAGCCACTTCATAAACACATAACTCAACGTAGGAGAACAAACCCATCTGGACAAGATTCAGCAGTCCATCTGCATTTAAAAGACAAAGGCTACTCTTTTGAAGACAGCAACATCCACATTTTGGACAGAGGGGACCACTGGTTTGAAAGAGGGGTCAAAGAGGCAATCTATAGTATGTCAAAATTGAACAACCTCTCTCAACAGAGGGGGAGAGATACAACATCATCTATCTCCAGTCTACAACCAGTTCCAAAGAGGCTCCGCACCCATGTGCAGTACTCAAGTGACCCTGACAACACAGATAAACCTCCAGGTGGCCTTAACAACTCACTAAAAGAATGCAAATGACCAGCTGTCCGCTAGGAGTATAAATCCTTCCATTCCCCACCAGTCAGTCACTGCTGAAGAAGCTTCTTGCATGAGAAGCGAAACGTCTTCAAAGAAAAAACAGAAAGTCCAGTTGTCTCTTGAAAAAGCACCTTTGGGACTATGCTCAAAGATATTCCATTTACCTTGGTGGACTTGACATCAGCCCATCGCTATGTCAGACTTGGAGCTGAAGCAATTTAGGCTACATATTCAGAGTAAGTCAACATTTTTTAATAAGTAGCACCATGGATATCCTTGACAATTTTTCATATCCCACTCCAGCAACTTATCTTAGTTTTTTTTTACTCTTACTTACTTTATTTGTAGTTTTGTCCTTCATTCCCAACTAAATTAGGTTAAACTCAAATAATTACTTGGGTAAGAACTTGCTGCTTCTGTGTTCCAAATATTGAATCCTGCCCAAAAGATAGAATAGCCTCAAGCCACAGTTTTAATGGAGAAAATGGCTTGTTTATGCTTTAGAACTGGAAGCACGGGGAAATCCTCTAACGAGTTTCCTGAACTTTAAAATAATTGCAAAGCTAAAATAATTATTTAAGTACTGACAGTCTGGAGAGGAGAGAGCTGCTGCAATCACACATGGGAGATAGGAGATAGGAGATACAAGGACACTGTCTTGAATTGGCTCAGATTGTAGTTGTGTTGTCCACTCGAACAAACATTTATGCCTCTAAAAGTTATTTTTATGGTTAAAAGAGCACTTAATCTTGAGATGTAGGGACAAAATCTGTCACAATTTCCCGTGAGTGGGTTTCATCAGATTGAGATGTTTCTTAAAAATTTCAAAGGATTTTGGGGGAAAGAACACTGAACTCAGAATAGTTGTAATATTTAATATTTCTCTATTGTAGTGTCTTTTAGGTAGCCAAGAAAACAATCAAGCAAATTTATCTGAAGTTTGAGGTACAAATGACCAGGCTTATATGATACAAAGACCTAGTTCTCTGGAGAAAGCTCTAATGCTGAGAAAGATGAAAGGAAAAAGAAAGAGAGGACAAACAGTAGCAACATGGAGGGAATCACTTATAGTTGTGACGGGTGCATTATTAGAAGACCAGAAGAATCAAGTTAAGGACAGATTATTATGAAAAACATATGTCTATGTGACCTCTAAGACAGGGGTGTCAAACTCAAGGCTTGGGGGCCAGCAGGGTGCTTAGATCTGGTCTATGGGGCCACCCTGGAAACAGTGAAGGACCAGCCCACAGTGCCTCTGCCAGTGAAAATGGAGCTTGGGAGGGTCATGTGCAGCCTTCCCAGACTCCTTTAGGCCGCGATGGCCTCCTGCAGTCCTCCACCAGTGAAAATGGAGCTGTTTTCACTAGCAGAGGACTGCAGGACACCATCATGGTCAAAAATGGAGCTCGGGAGCCTGTTTTTGCTGGCAGAGTGCTCAGGCCACCACAGGCACACACACACCCCCGACAAGAGTGATGTCAAGCTGGCCATGCCCACCCTGGCCCCCCAAGGTCAAATACAACCCTGATGCAGCCCTCAATGAAATCGAGTCCCTACTCTAAGACACTGACCTGATGGCCCACAATCAGTTAGTGCTTTCTAGAAGTGTTGGGGTTGCAAGTCCAAACTCATGAAATTCTTGAGAATTGCAATCATAACACATCTAAAGGAAACAAGGTTAGGAAAATTGTTCTGAAAAAGAAAGAAAACCCCTAAAATGTTCCATAAGTGACATGCACAGAACAAACAATGCGAAGTATAATATAGTGCGGTATGTGACAATATATGGCTGCAACTGGCTGGACAAAATTTGGCAGTAAACAGTAAACTCCCAACGTGTCTATTACTTCATCCAACTTCTGACTATTTTCCACAAGTGTCACTTCAATGAGAGCCAAATCATGTCTCTGTATTAATATCCTAAATGAGCAAGTGCTATTCATTGATGTGAAGCCATAGCAAAGCTCTGATTTCCCTGTCAATTGTTTCAATCTGGCAAATAGATTCTGCTTCTGTATATTCTGTACATGCAATACGTTTAGTAATTTATCATTTCTATTATGCATTTTAAATATTTGTAATTATCTTAATTAGCATACTTGCGTCTCTTCTTACAGAAACTATGTAAGAAAATGCCACAATCATTAGTTTACCTATTTTTTGATAGAAAATTGTATAAAATAAAATTTTGTTCTGTTTTGTGCATCAAAGGATACATATACCATCTGTTCTCCTCTTGTCGTTGTTCTCTTTTGACATTCACAGTTACCATGAATGTTTATTTTATTTATTTGTTTATTTATTGAATTTTTATACCACCCTTCTCCTTCCGGACTCAGGGCGGTGAACAGCCAACTAAAAACAATTGTATACAAAAGTTAAAATGATTTTAAAATAATTTATAAAATTTGGCCCATAATTTAAAACATTTCAATTAAAATCAATATCAAATGTTAAAACCCACATGGAGTCAGGCCTGCCCGGCTAACTGAAAGAAGTAATTTTTAAGGGCCCGACGAAAAGCCGGAGGTCTGGGATCACTCGTATCTCTGGGGGTAGATTGTTCCAGAGGGTGGGCACCACCACAGAGAAGGCTCTCCCCCTGGGGGTCGCTAGCTGACATTGTCTGGCCGACAGCACCCTGAGGAGGCCCTCTCTGTGGGAGCGAACTGGCCGGTGGGAGGCAATTGGTGGCAGAAGGCAGTCCCGTAAGTACCCCAGCCCTAAGCCATGGAGCGCTTTAAAGGTGGTTACCAACACCTTGAAGCGCACCTGAAAGTCCACTGGAAGCCAATGCAGCTCACGCAGGAGAGGTTACAACATGCCCAAGAGTTTTGGAGAGATGAGATTCTCCAAATAAAAGACTCGCAACTTATCCATAAAGTTTTATTCCCAAATCGTTAATGACATAAGGTCAAGGTCTCTCTGCTCACTCTTAGAGTAGGAAAACTTGGGACGTTTTCATGGCTAGTGTTGCAAGGATGAGCTTCTAGATATTTACACAGGTGTTTCTTTATATGATTTATATAGCTTCCCATCTTGCAACAGTGACTGAAGCACAACCTGTGTCAGAACAGGCTCTTTGAGTATCCAGATATTCAAAGAAACAGTTCCAAAGATAGGTGTTAATTCTTAAGGGAGAGAAAACTTTCAGTGTAGAAATCTCTTTTGCATGTTGAGCAAATTATTATGGGCCTATTCCAGCAAGTAAAAGCAGGGGGAAAAAACCTAAATGCAATTTAATGAATATCAAAATTAGCGCAATGACTTCCCAAGTGTTTTATAATTTTCTCTCTTTTCACTTGGCCTTTGGTAGAAGGACTTTTGTGTAGCCAACCATGGAGGCAAGAAAGAATAAGGGACAAAACTCTCTTTCTGACGTCATGATGCAAATTCTGCCCCTTCAACATTGCCATACAATTTCTCAACATACTGTAAGTACAAATAGGCTCAATTCACATTCTGATGCATATCGACATCTTCATGGCTGGGTAACAGAGATGTTTGGGCGCTAGACAGAGTCATTCAAGGTTTGAAGGACATGGGGGTGCGTTGTGTTCCTAATGGAGCAATCCTCCAGTAAGAGTTTCATTGAGTCAATGAATTAGGATTTCTCAGGCAAGGAAAAGTTGGGATGATCTGAATCCCTTTCTGTAAAAAGGAAATACAGGGATTAATATTAGGTATGGTTGTGTGGATCTTTAAAAGAGTGCACAGATAGCCCTTGACTTACAACAATTCGTTTAATGACCGTTCGAAGTTACAACGGCACTGAAAAAAGTGACTTATGACCATTTTTCACACTTGTGACCATTGCATCATCCCCACGGTTATATGATTTACATTCGGATGCCTGACAACTGGTTCATATTTATAATGGTTGCAGAATCCCATGGTCATGTGATCTCCTTTTCTGACCTTCTGACAAGCAAAGTCAATGGGGAAGCCGGGTTCCCTTAACAGCCATGTTCCTAAGTTAACAACTGCATTGATTCACTTAACAAATACGGCAAGAAAAGTCAGAAAATGTGGCAAAACTCACTTAACACATTTCTCACTTAGCAACCTAAATTTTGGGCTCAACTGTGGTTATAAGTCAAGGACACCTGTATTGCTTTGAGGTTTGCCAAGGGAAGTGTTCCTTTATACTAATGCCAGAAAATCAAGCGTCAGTCCACTTCTACAATAACTAGCTCTGCTTCAACTTTGTACTAATAACTTCTGTGTGTGCCAACTGGCCTCCACAAGGTGAAGCATATTATTGAAACCAGTTGCACCTGAATGGCACACCTCTAGTGTTAAGCCTAAAATCCAATTATCCAAAAGACTGTAGCACTATTTCTAGGCTTAAGGGTAATAATGCTATGCTTGATGTTAAAGGCTGCTCAGGAGAGCTAAACAGTATTTCTAATAGTCAAGAAGAGCGATATGGATGTCTTGCATCTCCTTCCTCGTCATGAGTGGAAGCAATTCTAGGCAGCTTAGCAACTGAAGAAAGAAATAGCAACCCACTCCGGTATCTTTGCCATGAAAACCCCATGGACAGTACCAAAAGGAAAAAAGATATACCGGAAGATGAGCCCTTCAGGTCGGAAAGTGTCCAGTATGCTACTAGGAAGAACAGCAGAGGGCTAGCAATTCCACCTACGTGCCATCATATATGCAAGTTCAAATTTGGATGAAGTTGGATTCCTTTTGTGTTGTGTTTGACTGAAAATATACCAGATGAGGGGGAAAAAATGCCTTAAGAGGTCCACAGTACTCTAGTTTAGAGTTAAGTTAGTTTGCTTTCAAAACAAAAATAACTTTTATTTATTTTTTTTAAGTTTTTTATTTTGAATACATTAAAACAAGACACAAACACACATTTATATACATATCACTTTCTCCTACAGCTGCTTTGAAGAGATCCTTTCTTGCTATTTACATCTATTTACACATATTTTAATTTTGTCTTATTCAACAATTGTTTTCCATCTTTCTTTAGTTCATCTACATTGTACCTTGATCTTCAACATTTTTTCCCCATTCTCCCTTTATTCCTCTTTCTCATTTTCCTATTCTTCAACCGAAACAAAAATAACTTTTAACTAGCATGCATGCAAGTATCCCCAGTTAAAACCAGTTCCTACTATCGTTCCCCTTTTCTGTCACATTCAATAAGAGCAGAACCCAGAAAGGTAGAATAGAGCAAAACTAAATGTGACAGGGTCATGTAATGGCTCTTCCAAGGCAAGGAGTCAAGCATTGAACTGAAAACTCTGTTCTAAGGAGGGCCTGACACAGTAGTAGCTCATTCCCTTTATATTTACCACCTTTAAAGCGCTCCAGGACTTAGGACCTGGGTATGTACGAGATCGCCTTCTGCTACCGATAGCCTCCCACCGGCCAATACGCTCCCAAAGAGAGGGTGCCGTCGGCCAAACAATGTCAACTGGCGACACCCGGGGGAAAGCCTTCTCTGTGGGGGCACCTGCCCTCTGGAATGATCTGCCCCCAGAGATTCGCATGATCCCTGACCTTCATACCTTTCGCCGTGCCCTTAAGACTCTTTTGTTTCAACAGGCCGGGGGGGCTTAGCAAATGAATTTTAAGCCAGCCATACCCTTACTCGGATTCGAACTTGGGCTGCCTGCATGTTAGGCAGTTGTATTAACCACTGAGCCACAAGTTCTCCTCCCTTCATCAGCTTGAGCCAGGGGAAGATTATGTGTTTTGCCGAGACACCTGGTCTACCCCAACATGTGGGAGGGGGCATTCTCATTTGAGCAGAATGCCCCCTCCCACATGTTGGTTTAGACCAGGTGTCTCGGCAAAACACACACACACATATTTATATATATATAAATTGTTTTTAAATTTTATGGGTATATGTTTGTTTTAATATGGCTGTACACTGCCCTGAGTCCTTCGGGAGAAGGGCGGTATAGAAATTTAATAAACTAAACTAAACATTCTCTTAACACTGGTGTAATTAAGGATGCTTTAAACCTGTCTCACTCATGGGCTGGAGGATGAGATGAATGTTGCATCGAATAGGCATAGCAGGAAAAAAAAGATGTTGCCAGATGTGTTTGCTCCATAATGAAAAGCCAGTGGGAAAAACCCAAGAAGCCTAGTCAGATGCATCAGAAGAAAAACTATTCACTCCAGCATCTCTTATGTCCTACAGCGGTCCATTTACTGTAAGACATTTGAGCCCTTAAGTCAGAAAGACTTCAGCAATACAGATTAGCATAGCCCAGCAGGGGGAGGTATAAGACTAAAGGTTTGCATGCTGTACTTGCAAACATTTGGGTTCTCAAACTTCCAATGCTGTAGAATAACTCATCCGTTATTTCCATGTACTATGGTTTTTTGTCTTATTTCATTGGAATCAATCCTCATCCCAGGTTTCCTATTGTTAGTTGGACTCTTGTTATAATTAGGTTAGTAGCAATTGTAGACAGGGTGCTGGGCTACAGTCGCCAAAAAATAAACTGAGTCTGGTAGCATCTTTCCAGACTAACAACTTTTTTGGAAAGGTATCAGCTTTTGTGAGCTGCAGCTCACTTCATTGGATGCCTGGAGTGACTTAAATGAAGTAGAGTGGTGATGAAGAAAATAAATTGTCTCGTATGTAACCTGAATCTGCCTATCTTTTCCTCTTCCTTCTCCCCCCACCCCCAACTCCTTCTCCCAGCCTCATCCCAATATAAATCAGTTTATTCTACTTCAGTCCAACTGTTCCATGCATTTGATAAAGAGAACTGTAACTCACAAGATCTTAATAAAATTTGTTAAGCTGAGAAGCTATTAGACTTCTTCTAGTATGAGTCATGGTGGCACAGTGGTTAGAGTGCAGTACTTCAAGCTACTTCTGCTGACTGCCGACTGCCTGCAATTTGGCAGTTCAGATCTCACCAAGGCTCAAGGTTGACTCAGCCTTCCATTCTTCTCAGGTGGGTAAAATGAGGACCCAATTTTTGGGAGGCAATATGCTGACTCTGTAAACTGCTTAGAGAGGGCTGTGAAGCACTGTAAAGCGGTATATAAGTCTAAGTGCTATTGCTATTGCTATTCTGATGTTCAGATTAATAGCAAGCCTCCTGCCCCTGCTAAAGAAATCAAATGGAAATTAAGAATTCTTGTATTCAAAGAAACTCTTAAGAGGTATCTGGGACAGTAGGATAGCCTCTTCCTCCTCCATTTATCAGGCATAGCCTCCTTTCTTTTCTTATTTTTAAAAGATGCTCATATCAAGATGGATTGTACCTTTGGCATTATCTATCCTATCCTCCACCATGCGACTAAATTAAAATCTGATTTTAAATGTCAGACTGTTAAACCCTTAGAAGAACAAGGTCTGACAGTGGTATTTAACTTATAGGAAACTTACAGTTCTGAATGTCCGCATAACAGAATGATTAAGGATGCAATTCGTCAGACTGTGATCTCCCACTTTGGTGAGATTTTCCCCAATTTAAATAATGGTTTTTAATGTTGCATTTCTGCATATGCCTCAGCATACAGAAGGTTAACCAATAAATGTTTTCTTTTGCCATTATATCTTGAGGATACAGTTCCTCTTATTTCCATTACAGGATTGGGACTCCAAAAACATGCTCCAAGCTTGTGAAAAGGTACGAGCTGTTTGCAGCCCTTTCAAACAGCCATTTTTGCCCCCTTAGGATCATGCAGCATCCTTTTGGAGATCGAAGCTCTGCTGTAGTAGTGCTAGAACCTACTTCCTACCAGATTTCAAGGTAAAGCTAAAACAGGAGCAGGACAGGGATGGCATTGCAGGCGTTGGCATATAGTTTGGGCATTAAAGCATTGTTTTCAGCCAAGCTTAAAGCCCTGCTAAAGAGCCAACTGATTATGAAGACGTTACTTTAGAATAGAAACTGTTGTGAAAATGGTAATGCAGATTTCTTTTTTAATATGAAGTAAAAAAATGCCAGCCAGGTGGCTAGCGTGAATTGTGTTTGTGGAATGCTTCAGAACCTGTTGTCCTTACTTCTGTCTGCCTATTTCTCTTTAGGATAACCTCTCTTTGGGCAAAGTGTCCCTACAGAAAGAAAATTTATGCATTCCTCTGCGGTGACCCCAGTTAAAAAATTAGAATTTTTTGAAGGGCATTTTCCACTTACAGGTGTGAATAAGGCTGTCGCTTGGATTTATATACCAGGCAGCAACATCTCTTGATCTCTTTTCATTCACATAAGAGCAATAGCAATGCACTCAAGACCGAAAATAGGATAGACTAACTTAAACTAAAATAAATGAATACATTAAAATGACATGCTACCTTCACCAGATCAATAGCTCTGCGTAATTGTTTATTACAGTAATCACAGAGTGTGCATTTACTGAGTTGTTTGGAGAGATAAGGTGACCCTACTATGTGGTTAGGGTGGGGGCTATCCATTACAGAACCTCAGAACAGAGACATCACTCTGCAAATACCAAAAAATTCAAGTCAGAGAAAAAAGTCATTGCTTTCAAGCTGCATTTCTACACAGAGTAGCCAAAGATTGCCTGACCTGCTGCCTTTGGAAACAAGATGCTAGTCTAAGAAGCCTAGAGGCACTTTACACAATCTGTCGGCTTGCCCATGAACTGATATTCAACACATTTTATTTTCACCTATTCTTCACCTACCCAAGATCAATTAAATATGTTGCCTTCACTTAGTTCAAGCAGCATGATCACGAAGGACAACTTCACAGTCTCTCCTTAAGATAATCTTGCTATCTGAGGTCACAGGACCAACCTGGGTGGGAATTTTCACTTAGTACATCATTATTTTTCTATCTGACAGGTGATCTACGAGTTTTGATGTCCCCAAATATTTTAATTAAAGCTGTTTTCTTCCTACTGAAGTGGGGATTTTAGATCAGTGGGATTTGTTTTTGTTTCTTTCACTTTTAGATCTCCCTGAGGATGATTCATAAAACAAAATAATTAAGAAACACATTTCCTTTACAATGTTAATGTTCTATCTTTTCCCCTCGAGTGGGATAGGTTCCAGGCTCCAGCTATGCTTCACATATAATTGTTTTCCAAAACTGCTCATTTCTTTAATTTTCAATGAAGCTTATTTCTGAGTACTGTACACATATATAATTATACTCAGTTAATTTCAGTTAGTGTCAGAAAGAGACACGTATTTGACACACTGAAACTTAATAATACAGGTAGCTCATTAGATAATCTGAAAAAGAAATTCTTCATAATATAGCCCAGAGTCTCTTTTCTAGAACTGTGTATTACAAGCTACATAAGCTGGCTAAGCCAAAGCCAATATTTGAGCTAAACAGAGTAATTCTTTTGACTGTAATTTACTTCCTTCTTAGACAATATGATCTTCTTACGTCTACTATACTGTACATCCAGAACAGCAGCTTAACTTATGGGTAGATGTTTGGAATATGGTAAATAGAAGGGTATCATTAGGAAATATGTATCTAAATGGATATATTCTATCCAAATGCGATCCATGTTCAGGTGGCTAGCAATAGCAATAGCACTTAGACTTATATACCGCTTCACAGGTCTTTACAGCCCTCTCTAAGTGGTTTGCAGAGTCATCATATTGCCCCCAACAATCTGGGTCCTTGTTTTTCCGACCTTGGAAGGATGGAAGGGTGAGTCAACCATGTTAAGTTCAAGAAGTAGTAATAAAATATTGCATTAGCCTTAAATTATAATATTTTTACTTTCAACCCATTGAGGCATAATCTATCAAAAGTCTTCATGGTTACATTATACAAAATGTGCTATGTATTATTTGTAGCTATTAATAGAGTGGAATCTATCAGTGTATCAATATTTTCCCACACACTAAATTAGTTTTACATAATAGTAAGCAAATAAGCACATTGGCACCAATAAATTTGGCATGAGTTTTTTTTTATTATGCCAAACTATGGGAAACAAGACACTGCTTTATGCTGCTGATAAATCTTCTGAGAATATATATATCCATGTTTCCCTGAAAATAAGACCCTGCCTTATATTTTTTTGAACCCTGAAATAAGCACTTGGCCTTATTGCCATGCGCTCAAAAGCCCGATTTGGCTTATTATCAGGGGATGTCTTATTTTGGGGGAAACAGGGTATGTATGCAATGCTTCACAGTGTTTTCTTTTCCTGGACACTAATGTACATGTAGGGGAAATATTAGGGATGACTTAAAGTCTGCCCTTGTTAAGGAACTATGATGACTGTTAGGCTCATTTCAACTTTCTGTACAGAGCTGACCTCTGTCCTCAGTCCGTAACAGAGACTCCTCACTGTTATGGACTGCTATAGGTCAATAAATAAAGTCAATAAGAGTATTTACACCAAAATAAAATATTTGTAGTGGAGCATATTATGATGGAAAACTAAGCACACTGTGCATTAGAACTATGCAGTAGAAAGCAAAGCAGATAGGTAGTGCTTCTCTGCATTGGGAATATTGCCTAATTAAGCTCATTGTGCGAATGTATTTAAAAAATCATCAAATCTCTGCTCATTCTGTGCTAATTCATATTTAAAGTGACTCTTAGTGTCAACACCCCTACTTTCCTAGATGTAAGATGAACCATATTCAGTAGGTATTACTTCTCAGTAAGGATGTACATTGTTACACTCTACAGGATTTATATTAAAGCATTTCATCTTATTGAAAGATTCAGGCAACATCTGGTTTTCTTTGTTGGATTCACTTTGTTTTCAAATAAAACAGGGATCTCATATTAAACTGAGGGAGATGGGTGGTGAAGAAGTAAGAAATGTGAAATATAAAATTTGTTGATTATTAAAAGCTTTTAGTTTATAGAAATGTGGATGTTAGCATATCTACTACGGATATATATTGCACTGATGATAGTAGCAACAGTTGATGTTAAAAACCTCCAAGAACATCCCATTCTGTAACTATATCCCATTCTACAAAATTAATTCTTGGCAAAGGGAACTATAGGATTAGTGGGATGGAGATTATGACTACGTATTCGCGCACCGTATTTCATGAATGCATCAATAAGCAGACATTTCTAGAGAACCAGTGTTCCAATATCTTCTCAAGATAAAATCTGGTACAGTATGTTAATGGGGGACTTCAGCTCAAAGAAAATTTGAAGAGTATATTTTATAGAAAAGCTTTACTCATAAGCAAGTCCTATGAGTTCATGTTCAATCTGAGAGCTCTTGACATATATTTAGCCAAAGCAGTTCAACTGCATGAAAATTGGGGAAATTGTCGGAGTAAACATGGACATTGGCTAAAGAGTAAACAATATTATACTTTTTAAAGAGTCCAACACATTCCTAAATGGTAGTAAAATATGTTCCCTTCTTCTGTTACAGATCTAATTACTCCAGTGGAGGTTCAGGCTAGAAATTCATTCTTAAGATTGGAGGAAAGATACTGAATTAATGCACACAAACATTTAAAAAGTTACATATATAAAGCAGGGTATGCATAGCCATGTACCATATTTTTTTTAAAAAAATAGTGATCAAGCGATGCCATGTTTATGGAAGTCATGTGAAGGCATCACCAAAGTGGGCAGGGCATAAATGTCTAGGGTTTTGCGATGGGGTATGTACATTTTAAGCTTTTTTTAAAAAAAGAGAATACATGACTTCTTCCAACAAAAGTACCGTATTATGAAGTCATACCACTAACTCCTGACAGTTTGTCCTCAAAATTTAACAGTGCAGTTTTCAAGATTTCTGGGAGTCCAAAAAGTAGTTCTGAAACTGCCTGTGGTCATGCTTATCTGTGATCTTAGGAGAAACTTCTCCATTTTAGTCTAAATGGAGAGCAGATATATTCTCATATTTAAATCTGTGAACAATAATTTTATAGCGATTACTGAAGAGGAAAAAATCTGGTCTAAAGAAATGTGCTAGATTTTCTGAGAACTGGTAACCAGCCAATTTTCCCTCTTCCTCCTCCTCCTCCTCCTCCTCCTCCTCCTCCTCCTCCTCCTCCTCC
>WNWU01000004.1:21891779-21933693 GCA_012654045.1 Ptyas mucosa
CCTCCTCCTCCTCCTCCTCCTCCTCCTCCTCCTCCTCCTCCTCCTCCACCTTCTCCTCCTCTTCATTAGTACAATGATGGCTTCTATTGCATCTCAATTAAACCAGGTACTTTACAGAGAATTAAATGCCAGCCTCTGCCCTCAAATAGAAATCCATTCATTAATAAAGCAAAATTTTCTGAAAAATAAATGGAATTACTAACAATCTCTCAAATAATTGGAAGTGCATTAATTAGATTTTACACACACACACACACACACACACACACAGAAACACGTGTACATAAACACTAAAGTGGGTTTTTCTTTTAAATGAATTGATTTACCTGCACTTGAGCCACACTTCAGTAGAAGAGCTGTATCCTTAAACAGAATTCTTTTTCACATTGAACCATGACATGAACCATCAGAAGAAAAAGGAGAAGAAGGACCAGGAGATCTGGACACAGGAATCCCCAAAAGAGAGAAAGTACCCTGGGATCTGCGGACTTCAACTGGGCATCACAACTGTGAGAAACTTGGGCTGAGCTGCAGCATCGGTGAGGTGTTGAGCTCTCTGGGAGGTGGATCATCTCCTTGACGCTGCCTACACCAATTTTCTGAAGCATCAGCTGGTCCAGGCGGAAGGTTGGATGGAATCTGCAGCTTCAGAAAGTCTCCTCCCACCCCTCCCGGGAGGATGCCATGTCTTTTCCTATGGATAGGAAGATTCACGTGCAGCATATTTGCTCGCTCTCTCAGCCTCTGCATCCACGCAACACAGCAAATGAGCGCAACACAGCAAATGAGCTCGCCTCTCACCAGAACTTGAGAGGAAGCCAAATCGCTACAACTCTGCAAGGAGGCAGGGTTATCTCTTCTCTAATACGTAGGGTTGCCTGTATCAACCCAGGAGAAGCTAGGGCTCTTTTACATACTCCCTGACGCTGCTCAGGGCTATGGTGCTGAAAATAGCAACAATTCCCACTGTAGCTGTTTTCTGGACCGTCAACACCAGGGGCAGTGTGGATCAGATTTTTCAATCAAATCTAACTCTTCTCGCACTCTATCCCCCTCCTTCCTCCTCTCTTTTTCTGCCTAGCAAAATTATCAATTAATAAGGCAGTGCCCGTAGGGAAGCCCCATGATCCTTCAAATAGCAGGGGAAATCTTTGAAAAATACATCTCGTTTGACTCTCAGAGGGAGAGAAGGCACAAAAAAGCCTAATAGACAGAGGAGGAGAGGGGGGAAATAAGGATCATTGCTTGCTCTCTGCCCCTGTCTTTGTTCCTTGATAGAAAGTGTTTTCCCAGAAAGCAACACCCCCCCTCTCATTCAGTGCTAAGAAATCAGAAGTAAGAATGGAGACAGAATGGCATTCATTTAGTTTCAAAGGAACCTTTCTGCAGGTGTAAACATTAGAGGGAAGTAACAGGAATGAGCTATTAAATGCTTATAAAAGGAAGGTGATATTCAGACAAAAGCTCTGTATTGTTTAGGAGACAGGAAATAAAGGGGATTACAAAATGAAACTAATAATTTATTAGCCACTAACTTCTCAGTTTAGGACATTTATTAATGCCAAAGGGCAAAATGTCTCATACAGCCGTAAAGACCAATCAAGTGTATTATATAAACTTATAAGGTTCCATGGATCGAGATCATTATAATCCACCAGCACTTAGTCAATACAAAAGGTGTTAGTCTTTTCAAGCGTCACAAGCCTGTACTGTTTTTGCTGCAAGAAACCAGAATGGCTACACCTCAGGAATATTTTACTTTAACTGGTGTAGTTAATAGTAGACTAGTCAAGTTTAAGCACAATACATTGAGACCATTGAATTTGAAAGTGATAGAAGATACACACAGCTTCAGACTAAAGAGAAGATGGAGTGCTCTTAAAACTCAGTTTTAAAAAAACCAGCTTATGAAAAAGTTGAACCTACTCATTTGTGGGCTGAGTCCTGATTTTAATTAATGAGTGTGTGTGTGTGTGTGTGTGTGTGTTAAGTAAAGCATTCTTCATATTAAGCTCAATTCCTGATGATTTTATGAGCACATTTATGTAGCCCATAAGGTATTATTTTCACTAGTATTTTGGCATCACTTGTTTAGGCGTGATACTCCCAGTTTTTTAGCCCAGGCTAAGTTGGCCAGGGGTTGCCAATTTCTATAGCATATGTACTATGTAAAGTCAACATCAGGGGTGGGTTCTACTTACCTTTACTACTGGTTCGCAACGTGCCCGCGCATGCTCTCTTCTGCGAATGCGTAGATCTACTTTGATGACGTCCAGGTGAGTAGGCGGAGCCTCCCGCCAGTTTTATTACCGGTTCTTGCGAACTGGTTCGAACTGGGGACAACCCACCACTGGTCAGCATATACCTTATTCTACCTTAAGCTTTCACTTGATATAGCAAAGGTGGCCTTTTTTCTGCCTCAATGCTTTCTTTTAGAAGTGTATGTGAGGGGTGAGGGTGACCTCTCTTGACCAACTATCTCACTTCAAGAAGAACATCTTCAGTACATGACTATGCAGGGACCACCTTTGTTGAGGGAAGTGGCAAAACCATTATTCCATGCAGAAGCAGGTGAGGGACCTTTAAAAGATTTCATCCCTCACAACTTTCACAAAAGCCTAAAAACCCATTCTGTGCTTTGCACTGTCCTAATATATATTTTTGTCTTGAAAGGCAGTGAGGTATTTTGCCTGCATTCTGAACATCTTCAGTCTCGACCTCAGCACAAAACCACCACTTTATCATCTTATTCAACTACTTGTCGATAGCAAGCCATTTTTCTTTCTAGAGATCAGTTGTAGAAATACGTTACTAGAGGTGCTGCTTTACATACAAGCGAAATCCAGGGTCATTCTAGTAGTAATAGTAGTCATATTTATTACAGGCAGGTTATTACATTTATAATCTGCCTTTCATTCAGGAGCTGAAGGCAATGAGCAGAGCCCTCCCTTCTCCTATTTATCTCACAAAAATCCTGTGTGGTAAATTTGGGTTGGGAGGAAGTGATTGGTACTTCATTTCACCACACAGAAAGGTTTTATGGCTGAGGTTAGGCTGATCTCTGGGCCTCCCTGTTCCTAGTCCAACACAGTAACTACTAAACACAGTGACAGTATGACACAAAATTATTTCTGCCCAACATTTGGATCCACACTTCTTTCCTTTAGAAAAAAAATATGAAAAGTAATCAATAATTTCTTTGTTTTTAAAGGCAGGGTTTTTTATTGCTAATTGGTCAGCCTGGGACACAGCCTGGGACACAGAAATATATAGAATCAAAGGTTCAAAGGGACAAGGACACACAACAAAACAGAACAATGTCCTGTTCAGACTAGGCCTCCCAAGATCATGAAGCAGACTCCTTGTCCTGAGTAAACCTCTTTTATTTAGATTAAAGAGAATTCCTCTCCAGCAAAGTCCTGGCAAACAGTCTTTCATGAGATTTCACAACTACAGACCTTTATCAGGCTTCGAGAGTGGCCAGGATGATATCTTCCAAATGCCATGTTATAGCAACAATTACTTGGCAAGAAGTTAGGAACAGATCTTCATCCTAATGAATTGAACTAACTGTCTCCTGCAAACTCTCATCCCTTTCGCTCCTCTTTATTCCCTATGGGAGGGGCCATTCATTGTTCACCTGTGCCTTTACTCCCGAGTCAGCCCATGTTCCTTAGCTGTTCCCTTCTCCTGGCAGCTCTGTGCATGTGCACATTGGGAACACGCTCCAGCTGTTCTTCTGCCCCACTGATATCCAACTCCGAAGGCAGCTGATAACTGTTGGACAACCTTGGCCCCATCTCTGCTTCCAACACAGAGCACACATCAGAGCCTTCCCCAGACACCAGGACTGGCCCATGTTTCCCCCAGTCTGATTACTGTCTGAGTCTGCCACCAGCTCCATTGGCCACTGGCAGGCCACAACAGTCCGAAGCTTTGCTACTGTATGTCCTCTGTTCATTGAATGAGACTGCACTACAGAGGGAGAGAACATGACCCTCCAGTTACTGCTGAACCACAACTCCTGGTGGTCCTTGTCAACATGGCCAATGATAAAGGATGTGAGGAGGACGTTTCAGCCACACCCAGATGGCCACCAGTTCCCTACCTGTGCAGAGAGACATCAATCACATCTGTGGTACCTACCACTCCACATAACATCAGCATGTAACGTTTGCACTCAGTTTTACCCTCCCTCCCAGCCTTTTTAGATATTTACTGAGACACTTGGGGGGGGGGGGCTGTTAAACTCCGAGTTTTCTGGAACATCATTTTTTCCTCTGTTTGTAGTAAAAATGCTAGCTGCTACGATTGTTTGCCAAAGGCTGATAGTTAAACTGATTTAATTTTGATAGGCATTGCCTGCCTGAATCTGAACAAAATTCTTCTGAAACCATTTAAGTGGAAAACAATGGAACATAGATCACTGAACTTGTCGCACACCTGGGGGAAAATCATTAAAGAACAACATATTTATGTTTTTCCCTTCTGTCAGAAAGTGAGATGTTTCTGCAAATATATCATTTACTAATATGCAGATGTTTCTTACATCATTCAACCATCTTAGAAATGTAATTTGAAGCTCACTCTTATGAACATTTTAAGCAATAAAAAATCATATGGATTCAAATGAGACTAACTTCCAGTATCTCTGCAGGAAACTAACATTTGAGAATTTTAGCTTCTCAGCTAAACAGCATTTTATTTCTAGCTATTCTGGAGTTTTATTTTAAAACTCCAGAATATCTAGACATTGCAATGAAGCATATACCATGCATCTAAATCACTTTATCTACAGGATGCTTATTTATGTAGAAATTCAGTTATTGTAACACTATCCATTCAGATATATTTTATTTCCTTGATTTTCAAATTTTTCCACTTTTAGTTTTTGCACTAGCAAAACTTTTCTCAAACTAGCCTTTTCCATTTCTATTTAATATCTTACTTGTGCTTATGTACTGATTTATATATATTTATAACAAATTTATATATACTACTGAAAACATGATTTTCAGAAAATTATGGGTTGAAATAGAGGTGGCCTAGAGATGAAGAGGCTCGCCTCACACTTGGAAGGTTAAGAGTTCAATCCTAGGCAATGGCAGATGTTTCTCTATGAGGGTGCAAACAGAAAATATATGCTGTGAACTCGATGTAGGTGTCAGGAAGGGCATCCAGCCAGTAAACACTCAGTAAAAGGGACTACAGGGTCGTAAAAAGAAAAAAAATGGTTGAAATATATCAGGCTGTATTTTCCATCATTTTAATAATTCTTCCCCCTCCCAATGTTTTGTCTATGAAATTTCATTAGCCATAAATACAGTTTCTTTCCTACCCCCATTTATCTTCAGTATGATGAATTCCAGAATTAACAGGTCCGTGGGTCTTTTCAGGATTACTTTGAAAAACCAAGAGCTCATTTAGTTTTGCGTTTTGCTTATGACGATATTAACAACGATGGCTCCCAAGAGTAGCCATGAGAACAAACTTACTTTTGGACTCATATCATTATCTTGGGAGATATCCTCCTGAAGTCTTATGGTACTATTTTTTAAAAAGCTAAAAATTGAATAGCACCAATTTAGTGTCGCTATCTCATTACCCAAGTTGAAAACAGCAGCACTTGGAAGGGTAGGTAGGGCAGATGAAGGATTTTCCATAGTTCTGTGATTTTTCAAAGTGATGCCTAGACAATTCCCTGCTCTTTTACAGTCTGCATGCTGTCATTTTTCTGCAAGAGAGACATAAATAGTCTACAAAGCTCTCTTCAGAAGAAGAATATTGTTGGGTCATTTATCAGAAGAGACAAATATTGTTAATTAACTTGCTAAGATTTCTCTGCCAACAGTGTTTAACTCCCAGACATCTGCATCTGCAAACCAATTAGCAAAGCAGCTGAATTCCAGTTATTCAACTATTCCCCTGAGAGAGATGTTCCCCAAATTGTTTGATTAGCTGGTTAATGATTGCAACTATTTTATTATTTTAGGAGTGACCGATGCATCAGCAAGGAGAAAAATAAAATAAGAAGCTATAGAAAACTAGCAGCAATTACAATAATGTGCTCCCATTCACACCACTCACTATGGAAGCATAATATGCCTTAAACTGCAAGACTGTATGTTTGGATTGACTATTATTTCCTGAACGATTGCACATTTCTTGTTAGAGATCTTTAATCTCCCTGTTTGATAAATTAAGCTGATTTATTCACAAGGTAGTTCTCAAGATCAGTGAGATAATGCATGCGTGAACATTCTTCTGAACAATCAGAGAGTCCTCCTAAATGCTTAATGAACCAATTATCTCAGACTTCCCTCTGACAGCTTGTAAGGACAATAGAAGTGAATTTACAAGATTTTAGAAGATATTATTTCTAAAAACTATTGAAAGGGCTAATTGCTAATATCCCCCCTCCTTTTTTTTAAAATAAAGAATATCACCTAATAAGACAAGCTTGAGAGCTATTTCTTATGTACTTATAACAATAGACAGAGTTTTGGGTACTCTATCTGGCACATTCATGAAAACTATATGTTGCAAAATTATCAGCACGTTTTATATTTGAAAGCTGGCAAGTGGTTCTCTATATGTCAAATATCCTCAGTTTTTTAAATGTATGTTTCTTTGATCTAAGGACTATAGGCAATTAATTTGTTTCCGATAAGGTCATTAGCTCATCTACAACAGCTTTGCCTACTCTAACAGGAACAAGTTGAGAGATTTCATACAAAAATTCCTTCCTTCCTTCCTTCCTTCCTTCCTTCCTTCCTTCCTTCCTTCCTTCCTTCCTTCCTTCCTTCCCTCCAGGCACTTGGATCTTCTATATTTGTTCTATTAGTGAATTCTGTTCTTTATTAGTTTCTGCTATATCCAGAATGGAATGGAATAGAATAGAATAGAATAGAATAGAATAGAATAGAATAGAATAGAATAGAATAGAATAGAATAGAATAGAATAGAATAGAATAACCCCCACGCCAGCGGCAACATATCATACGAGCCATTTAATGGGATCCATCCCACTCTGTGTTCTCCAGGCCCACTGGCAGAACCAGATCTTCAGCGCCTTCCGGAAAAGTATCAGAGTGGGGGCCATTCTAATCTCTGGTGGAATGATGTTCTAGAGAGAGGGAGCCACCCATGGAGAAGGCCCTTCTTCTGGGTCCCACCAGGTGTATCTCCCTAAGAAATGGGATCTGCAACATTCCTTGCCTCCCCGCTGTGGTGGGTTGGGTAGATGTGACCAGCAAGAGAGCTATTCGGTTAGTTCCATTATAGCAATTGAGTACAACATATTGAATGCATAGAGAATATGTATCAATACTGATATCACTTAATAGAATATGTAAATGGATCGTGATCCAGTACATCTCAGATCTGCTTCTGTCAAAGTTCTACTGGTTTCAATCAGGGATCCTACCCTGAGGATTGAACAGCTGGTTCACTGAGTTCACTGAGCCCGCGCTTCGCATACTTTACATAAAATCACTTCGCTGCACATGTGTGCGCAATTTACATAAAATTGAACTTCTGCGTTCCAAAGAAGGAAAGGAGCAAGGAAAACAGCTGAGGAGGGCCAATTCAATCTGCCACCCCTGATAAACTGGGCTTCAGAAGCAGAAATAAAGGTCAGTATAACCCAGGGGTGGGCAGGTGGGTCCACTTTCATAGCAACAGAGAACCAGTCCGAACCGGTAGAATCCCATCACTGGTTTCAATGTGACATAATTCTTTTACTTGCCAGTATTCCATGATATAATACTTAATGCAGTGTTTCTCAATCTTGCCAACTTTAAGGTTGGTGGACTTCAACACCCAGAATTCCCCAGCCAACCATGCTGGCTGGGGAGATCTGACCGTTGAAGTCCACATATTTTAAAGTTGCTAATGTTGAGTAACACTGACTTAATGGGTGGTATAAAAAGCAAAGACCACAGCTCAGGTACAAGGGGAAAGTAAAGAAACCTCTTTCCATTAAAGAATGTATTGAGCTCTCTCTCATCTCAGAAATGCTTTTGTTGTTAGTTGCAAAGTCGGGTCCGGCCCATCGTGACCCCATGGACAATGTTCCTCCAGGCCTTCCTGTCCTCTACCATCCTCTGGAGTCCATTTAAGCTCACGCCTACTGTTTCAGTGACTCCTTCCAGCCACCTCGTCCTCTGCCATCCCCTTCTTCTTTTGCCCTCAATCTTTACCAGCATTAGGCTCTTTTCTAGTGAGTCCTTCCTTCTCATTAGGTGGCCAAAGTATTTCAGTTTCACCTTCAGGATCTGACCTTCTAAGGAGCAGTTAGGGTTGATCTCCTCTAGGACTGACTGATTTGGTCGCCTTGGAATGCAAGGGACTCACAGGAGTCTTCTCCAGCTACTTATCTAGAATAAGCTACATAGAACTGAAAATTGAAAAATATATTGCCTTTAAAATTCATTCATGGGGGGTGGGGTGTAGGGGATTATCCAAATATTCTCCAAACTAGTTAAAGACAAATGTTACTTTTTATTTTCCGAACTCTTTCCCTTTCCTCTTCCAAAGTGGAATTTAATACTATTATTGCATGATTCACAACCCTGGCGAATAGCACTATGAACATTTTGCAATGTTTGTAGCTCTCAAAATCACATTATAGCTGTTGCTATAAGAACGTCTATCTGAATGCAAAAGAAAAAAAATCAGCTTTCTCTTTTAATTGCTTTTCCTGGTTGCGACAATAAATACTACTTGTTTATGACAGCTGTGTTTGGAGATTCTGAAGTTTAAGCCCCACAAACCTATTAATTGTGCCTTCACTGCCTAGAAAGGTCACTTTGGTAGGGCCAATTAAAGAATTATTTCAAAAAGACTTTGCAAGCAATAAGTATAAAGGGAACAGCGCAACAGAGCACATGAGTAGTGCCATTGTTAGAAGCATTAATCTATTCATTCTCTTAAAAATCTGGCCTGGAATTGCTGCTGTTATCAAACTTGCAATTAGTCCCCACCATCACCTCCCTTTTTTGAAACAACTTTCTACTCCATATCTTTGTATTTCACTCCTCTCTACTCTCTGTTCCTTTCTCACTATTTTCTCTCTTTACTTCCTAATTTTAATGACCTTTACATCTCCTTATTCTTAATAGTTTTTCCTCTTCTCTTCTTCAGGTCGGACTACTGGGCTGCAGTTGCTTCTTGAGTCAAGATTCTCTGACTGTTTTAATAACCCCACAAGCATGAAAAAGCAGGACAGATCAATGCTTATGCTCCTCTGACATATAAAACATCAAAACCAGTTCCCATTAAATTAGATGACAGGGCTGCTGAACTTCAGGACAAAGTAAGAAAGTGTTCCAGTGGTGCAGATAATTAAAAATAAAGTCAAGGGAGACAACACAACTCCTTGTTGCCCAGATAACCAAAAAAAAAAAAAAAAGCTGCACCCCAAAGTCTCTTTGGCAATGGATTATAATACTTACTAGAGAGGTAAACTTTTGTTACAGTCTTTGACCAACAGACACATACAGATGGCAACTGAAATAACTTATATGAGTTAAAGAGGAGGAAATGAAGGGGAGTGATCTATTATAAATCAAGAGACTTCCCTGATGACCTAACTTAATTCCCTCCTTTTGGCCCAAACTATAATAATAATAATAATAATAATAATAATAATAATAATAATAATAATAATAATAATTTTATTTCTATACCGCCTTTCTCCCAAAGGACTCAGGGCGGTGTACAACCTATTAAAAGCACAAGACAAACATCAATTAAAATTATTAAAATTATTAAATAATTCGGCTCAGTTTAAGACCCCCAAAATTTAAAACACCCGATTTAAAATTATTACATTGATAACCCGGCCTGAGATGCTTATGATAGGCTCCCTCTTATAAGGAGGGATTAATAGATGACTGTGGTCAAGCACAATTATAATGTTCCAAATGCTTGAGGTAGTTGGGAATATGTTGTGGCCCACCAGCAGCCAGCAGAGCTGGCAGCAGAGTCAGACGGTGAGGAGGTTGGGGAGGACCTTGGGCCAGTCCTGGGGGCTGGGGAAAGCTCGGACGAGGGCTCTGCGTCGGAGGCAGAGGAGACGGAGATAGACAGCAGCAAGGCAGAGGAACAGCTGGAGTGTGCGCATGCGCAGAGCTGCCAGAAGACAAGAGCAATTAAGAAAGCAGGGTCGACTCAGGAGTAAGGCCACACCTTGGAGATAATTGGCCCCTCCCATAGGACATAAAAGAGGAGCAAACGGGACATGGGCTTTTGCAGGAAGCAATTATTTCATTTGGTCGATTCAAGATTGGAAAGTTCTGTTCGTGACCCTAATAGAATCTGTGCCAGTTTGGCCTTGTCCTGTGTTTGGAAATTGGTTCTCTGGCAGTGTTCCAAGTGAGATATGGTGGGTGTTGATAAACATTCTTCTTTGCCAAAGTCTTGTTGACTGTGAATGACAGTAATTCACAGTCGTTTAAATAAAAGAGGTTTGGCTGAAATTAAGACTTTGCTTCATGCTTTCTAAGGAAGCCTAGGTCAGAACAGAATAGTTCACTTACCATAATGTCAAATTTTCCCTAGAATTCATATGATAGCTAGAACCAGGTCTTCAACAACTATCTCAGGGTGCTAGTAGGAGCACAAGCTAACTTAAGCTGAGGCAGAAGCTTCATCGCTATATCTACAAAATAATAAGTGTAATAACATTAGTAACATTGTATTGTGTAAGCATAATAGGAAAAAATTAACTAGGGTTTGACTGACTTTTAATTAGAAATAAAAATGCTGAAATCTATCCACATTTTTTAAAAAAATTGCAGAATGTATAACAAAATGCTGTGAAATATTTTCTGAATCAATTCCAGTCCAACAATAATGGTCTATTAATCTGTTTCTCAGTGGTTCTAATTTACAGGATTTATGTCAGTAGGAAAGAAGAACGTAGGAAAGAAGAAAGATGCATTTGCTCAATTAAGATTGTAATGGCAATGTTACATATGTACTGGGCCTTAATAATTTATATTTATTCCAGAGCTGTTATTCTGTCTGGCAGTTCTCAGACTCTAGCTATAACCTTTCACATATACATGAAAATAACCTCGTATTTTGCCAAATACTTGCAAGTTACAAATTTATTTAAGATTAATTAACAGTGCAACTGTGTGAGTAATGTCATATCTAGGTTAATCCCTAAACTGTAAAATAGCAACTAAAACTGTGCTGGAATATGTAAAGTTAAGAGAATAGCCTGATCCTGTAAGAAAAAAAAGATGTGATTTCAGTCACAATGTAATTGGCTTCCAGCTTTCATTTTCAATGGTAATGTTAGTGGTCTAGATCAGGGGTGTCAAATTTGTGGAGTCATGTTGTCATCATGTGATGTGTCGTGACTTTTTTCCCATTCGCTAAACCGGGGGTAAGTGTGGTCAGCGCATGACGCCTCCGGTCTGTGGGCTGCGAGTTTGACACCCCTGGTCTAGATCATCTAAGTCAGGGGTGTCCAACCTTGGCAACATTAAGACCTGTGGACCAACTCCCAATATTACACTGGTCATCATATCTGGCTGAAGAATTCTGGGAGTTAAAGTCCTAAAATCTTAAAGTTGCCAAGGTTCGACACAGGGGTGGGCTGCTGGGGATTCACAAGGGTTAGGGAGAACCTCTAGCTAAGATTCTGTGCAGTTTGGAGAACTCCCAAATCCCACTCCTGGCTGGCCCTTCCCTGGCCCTTTGGATCAAGTAAGTGCAGGGCGCGTATGGAGGCTCGGGAAGGGCGAAAAACGGGCCTACCGGACGTTTGGGGAGGCAGGACTCCAGAGGGCCTCTGGAGCCTGGGGAGGCCATTTTCAGCCTCCCACAGGCTCAAGAAAAGCCTCCGAAGCCCAGGGAGGGCAAAAATATCCCCCCCCCCCCGTCGTGGTGCAAGAGGCCGGCTAAGCCATGCCACATTGCCACGCCTACCCACCAACCAGGCAGAGAACCCTTTGCTAAAAATATTGAAGCTCACCCCTGAAGTCCCACCAGAGGTTGGACACCTCTGATCTAAGTGGAGAAGGTTGCTGTCACTACATTTGTGAAATAGATGCTGCTATGTATTTGCTTCAAGATTGACCCTGCAAGGTTATTTTGGGCCCAGGGCTGTTTATTTACATTTTCTCAGGAATATTGGCAATAAGCACCATAATCAAAGATGTTTCCTAACAGAATCTCCAGGAAATCTATGTGAAATATGACAAGTGGATCATTTGCACCATGTAATAAGTAACCATATAGGATTACGTCCTTCATATACTTATCTGTTTGTGCTCCTTATGATCAAATGATCTACTATTTGCCATCCCCCAAAACCTGGATATGAAGGATAATCTCCAAAATTATCAACTCCTCAATCCCCCAACCAGATACTCTCCAGATGTGTTGGAATATGAACTTAAAGAATTCCCAGCTAACACCAACTTAAGCTGTATAGAATTCTAGGAATTGTAATTCCAATGTATCTGGATGGCATTATGTCAGAAAATCTAACCAAAACAAAATTGTTTGTTTGTTCTAGAACGATGTCTTCCTTGAGTTCTTGGTGTTCCCTGAGCTTGGTTGTTTTATTGCAGATGCTTTATTGCCAGGCTAGGTAACAACAATCAGTGCAATTGATGACACACCATTGATGCTGCTTAGCGTGGTAGTAAATAATCTATAACAAAACATCCAAACTCAAAGAACACCAAGAACACCAACAGTTTAACTCTGAGCTATAAATGTGTTGTACTATTGGATGTTTAGGGACGCGGTGGCTCAGCGGCTAAGATGCTGAGCTTGTCGATCAAAAGGTCGGCAGTTCAGTGGTTTGAATCCCTAGTGCCACGTAATGGGGTGAGCTCCCATTACTTGTCCCAGCTTCTGCCAACCTAGCAGTTCAAAAGCACGTAAAAGATGCAAGTAGAAAAATAGGGACCACCTTTAGTGGGAAGGTAACAGCGTTCTGTGCACCTTTGGCGTTTAGTCATGCCAGCCACATGATCATGGAGATGTGTTTGGACAGTGCTGGCTTTTCAGCTTTGAAACGGAGATGAGCACTGCCCCCTAGAGTCGGGAACAACTAGCACATATGTGCGAGGGGAACTTTTACCTTTATTAGATGTTTTCCTTCTCTAAAACCTTTTTTCTCTGTGACAACATGCCTCTGAAACTCCCATCCATAAACTTGTTGTGGCTTCCATGTTCAATTATTTTGAAATCTTGGACCAAAATTCAGGAACCATATTTTCTACCCAGGAAAGACATAGCTGTCCATGTAACCATCTATACAGTAGATATGATGGTCCCCTTTTCTGATTAATTTTCTGTTTTCATGATTTATTTCATTGGTTGTTCAGCTTATTCAAAGGCTCCGGTTGGATCTACAGCAGCATAACAGAGAATAATCAGCAATCCTTCCTACTTTGCCTTGTTCAAGTTCCATTGGTGCCTAATTTTATAGGCTACAGGTTGTTCTCAACTTATGACTATAACTGAGCTTAAAATTTCTGTTGTTAAGCAAGACAGTTGTTTTGCCCCATTTTATGACTTTTCTTGCCATAGTCGTTAAGTGAATCACTACAGCTGTTACATTAGTAACACAGTTGTTAAGTGAATTTGGCTTCCCCATTGACTTTCCTTCTCAGAAGATCACAAATGGTGATCCCATGATCCCGAAACACTGCAATCTTCATAAATATAAGCCTCTTCATAAAGTGTGAAAAATGGTCATAAGTCACTTTTTAAAGTGCTGTTGTAATGTCAAACAGTCACTGAAGAAATGGTTGTAAGATGAAGACCATCTGTACTGTGCTGTAAAGAATGTTCTTTCTGCGCCAACTCAGAAAGCTCAAACTGCCCAAGGAGCTGCTGATACAGTTCTACAGAGGAATTATTGAGTCTGCCATCTGCAACTCCATAACTGTCTGATTTGGTTCTGCAACACAACAGGACAGACACAGACTTCAGAGGATAATTAGAACTGCAGAAAAAACAATTGCTACCAACCTGCCTTCCATTGAGGACCTGTATACTGCACGAGTCAAAAAGAGGGCTGTAAAAATATTTACAGACCCCTCACTTCCTGGACATAAACTGTTTCAATTCGTACCCTCAAAACGACGCTATAGAGCACTGCACACTAGAACAACTAGACACAACAACAGCTTTTTCCCGAATGCCATCACTTTGCTAAGCAAATAATTCCCTCAACTATTTACTAAGGCTGCATTACTATTAATCTTCTCATCGTTCCCATCACCCATCTCCTCCCACTTATGACTGTATGACTGTAATCTTGTTGCTGGTATCCTTACGATTTATATTAATATTGTTTCCTGATTGCTTATTTGTACCCTATGACAATCATTAAGTGTTGTACCTTATGATTCTTGATGAACGTATCTTTTCTTTTATGTACACTGAGAGCATATGCACCAAGACAAATTCCTTGTGTGTCCAATCACACTTGGCCAATAAAAAATTCTATTCTATTCTATTCTATGAAGACCACCTGTACTTCACTATTTCTCTTCATGGTTTATGTTAGGAGCTGAACTCCTTCATTTGCATGAACTTTTTGGGTTTTTTAGAGCTCAAATCTGGGGCTTTTCATGATGCAATTTGGAGAAAGTTGCAATGTACAGTTGACGATTATGCAGATAATCCTTAACTTACGACTACAGTTGAGCCCAAAATTTATGTTGCTAAGTGAGAAATTTGTTAAGTGAGTTTTGCCCCATTTTACGACTTCTCTTGCCATATTTGTTAACTGAATCACTGCAGATGTTAAACTAGTAACACGGTTGTTAAGTGAATCTGGTTTCCACATTGATTTTGTTTGTCAGAAGGTCATAAAAGGGGATCACATGACCCCAAAACACTGTAACTGTCATAAATGTGAGTCAGTTGCCAAGCATCTGAATGTAAATCACGGGGACCATGATTTATATAAGTATCCGAATATAAATCACATTTATGATCTATGGGGATGCTGCAACGGTCATAAGTGTGAAAAATGTTACTTTTTTCAGTGCCATTGTAACTTCAAATGGTCACTAAATGAACTGTTGTAAGTTGAGGACTACCTGTATACTCAGAAAGTGCCTTCAGAATAGGGATGTTCAATGGCTTAGCACTAAAAGAGATCATAGTTATAAGCAATAGGTCAGAAATAACAGATTTGATCCAGAAGTTTTAACCTTAATAATGAAAAAGTAGAATAGCTAAGAAAAACTCATATGCACAAATAATTTCATTGAATGAATAATACAGAGTTAAAGTAGCTTGACTCATCTCCTGCAAGATATTTATGGAAGATGAGCAGAAGGAAATTTAAATAATGTAGTATTATTATGGTCTGCATATTTTCCTAGACAGAAATGCCAGTATGTTTGATGAAATTAGTTGTCAGCGCCATACCATGGGAAAAGTCAAAAGAATATTAAAAAAAATATAAGAAGTGTTGCCTTGAAATTTATAATAATTGAAGTCAGATAAAGGATAATGAGCATTAAGCCAGCCTAGAACAAACAGAAACAATAAATTTAAGAAGACAGGAAACTTTCAAAGGAAAACATTGTTGAATAACAATGAAGATTCTCTCCAGTCTCACAGCAGGGGTCAGCTAATACTATAAAATAGCAATAGGTGATGGATAAGAACGTGTTTCTTTTTTGTGTAAAGTCTCCACAATCCATTTACTTTCCATTACAGCCAGCTGTTGTTAAAGAAAATAGTACTAGATGCCTATGGACCAGGCAGAGATGGGGGGAAATGAACTCTCCTCACCTGTTGAATGGAATACCAGAAACGAAAAGCCCAAAGCTTTGGAGAAACATTTATCTGGCTACAGTATGGGGGACATTGATTTGGGAGCAAATCTCATGGTAATTAACAGAACTTATTTCCATAGCAATATGCCTTGGATTTAAACGTTGATAGAATAACCTGATGCATATCTGTCAAGAATGATCCTCCCAAGGTGAGCAGAGAGGTAATTCTGCCCATTTTTTCTGGGGCCAGATGTGTTTTCTTTCTGCCTTTGACTTTCCAGAAGGCAGAAATATATCAACATAAGTGGTATTTACTCCACAGCTTGCCTTCTGCATCTCAGCAAGAAAGCCAGCTGTGTTGCAGCCCTCCCCTGATTTGCTGTGGGGCTGTTTTAGGGCAGTAATTGGTCCACTCACTGCTGTGCTTTCCCCTTTTATTCAGTGCCCTCCAACCACCAAGTATTAAACAGAAAAAAAATGCCAGTTTGGGATTAGGGGTTCAAGCTTAATTCCTATCATGTACTAGATGTTTGTTCTACCAGGACTTCTTCCAGGACTCCAGGAGGTAGATAATCCTATGAAACAGTTTCATAGATATTGTCACCCATAGGAGTAGTGATCTCCTGGGAGACTGATAGCCATGGCACAGAAATAGAAGAGTAATATACTCTTAAGGAGCCTTTGTGGTGCAGTGGACTAAAGTACTGTTAAGTAGCACTTAGCTGCCAGCTGCCTGCAATTACTGCGAGTTCAAATCTCACCAGGCTCAAGGTTGACTCAGCCTTCTATCCTTCCGAGGTAGGTAAAATGAGGACCCGGATTGTGGGGGCAATAAGCTGACTTTGTATAAAAAAGAACACCGCTTAGGGGGGGCCGAAAGCCCTACTAAGCAGGTATATACAAAAGTATGAAGGCTATTGCTTAACGCATTGTAAGCCGCCCTGAGTCTCCGGAGACAACATATAATGAACCAATAAATAAATAAATAATAAAATAAATACTGATGTCAAACAACCCATCCCAAAGAAGTCGTTTGAGCAACTTGATTTTATAGACAAAGCAGAGAAGTACACAAAGTAGAAAGCTCTCAGTGTTTGTAGTAATTGTGAGAGGGATCTTCGAGTCCTAGTGGACAACCATTTAAATATGAGCCAACTGTCAGGATTCTGACCAATGCCCTAATTAAATCATGAGCCTTGAGCCAAGCTTCAAAAGAAATCCAGTTATATATTAGGAGCTTCATGTCAGCACGTTCCAAGTGAAGCCAACTCTGACCTCACTTAATTTACATCCCGGCTCTGACCCTGTTTCCCCTCTCCCCCCAAGGTATGTCATCAGTCACATTCTCCAACAAAGCAATTTCATGGGTTGTAGAGATCACTCCCCTCCGGCCACTGTGTGTAACCGCAGAGATGGCCTTGACAGAGAGATGGCTGGAATGTGCTTTTGTTTTGACTGAAGTTCTCCCTCGCTGCAGTTGCAAAATTTGTTTTCCCATCCCCCTTGCCTATGGCAACTCAAGACCAAGACAGGGATGCTTTGCAAGTTGACACCAGCAGTATGCAGCAGATGCCAAAATAGCCAACACAGTTCTAGGTTGCATAAACAGAGAAACAAGATCATGTGAAGTGTTAATACCATTTTATAATACCTTGGTAAGGCCACACTTGGAATACTGCAACCAATTTTGGTCGCCACGATGTAAAAAAGATGTGGAGACTCTAGAAAGAGTGCAGAGAAGAGCAACAAAGATTATTAGGGGATTGGAAGCTGAAACATATGAAGAACAGTTGCAGGAACTGGGTATGTCTAGTTTAATGAAAAGAATGAGTAGTTAAGACATGATATCAGTGTTCCAATATCTCAGGGGCTGCTCTCCAAAGCACCTGAGGGTAGGACAAGAAGCAATGGGTGGAAACTAATCAAGGAAAGAAGCAACCTAAGAACTCCTTAGAACTAAGGAGAAATTTGCTGACAGAACAATTAATCAGTGGAACAACTTGCCCCCAGAAGGTGTGAATGCTCCAACACTGGAAGTTTTTAAGAAAATATTGGATAAGCATTTGTCTGAAGTGGTGTAGGGTTTCCTGCCTAAGCAGGGAGTTGGACTAGAAGATCTCCAAGGTCCCTTCCAACTCTGTTATTTGGTTCTGTTCAGAAAGGTCTCAGTGTTTGTGTATCATAGCATCTTTCTATTCTTTCTCCAGTCTTCAATAACCACCGACCTCTCTCTAATTTTCCCTTTATGGGAAAGATGGTCAGTTTGCAGCTGATGAGAACCTGGAGGCAAGGATTCATCTACATCAATTTCAGTTAGTACTGAGACAGACTGGGAACCACTCGGGATAGTAGAGGGGCATCTCTCCCTTTGTTCCTTGATCTCTCAGTGGTTTTTGATACCGTTGACCATGAAATACTTTGGAGTTGACTCAATCGGTTGGGGATTGAGGGTACCATGTCACAGTAGTTCTTGTCTCCAGGATCAGTTCTAATCAATGTTAGTTTGTGGGGAGTGAGCATTCCATAAGCCCTTCCTTTGTGGGATAGTACTGGGTTCTATTCTCTCACTCTCCTTTTTTATCATCTATATCAGAGGTCTTCAAACTTGGCAGCTTTAAGATTTGTGGACTTCAACTCCCAGAATTCTCCAGCCAGCATAGCATTACCTATAAACCCTTCTCTGCATTGCCCAGAATCTGGTTATTTCAGGGATGACCTATCTCTTTTAGTATCTGCTCAACTGATTTGGTCAGGCAGGATTGGTACACTTTGAGTTTCATTGATTAAAGAATGCCAAATATCAACACCCAAAAAGAAGCCTTCTCTTTAGCAGCACCAGCTCTCTGGAATGAGGTTTTCCCCATGATTTGGAAAGCCCCCATCTTACTGGTATTTTGAAGGGTCCTGAAGGCCTTTGCTGAGGATGACTGAACACCTTTTCTTCATCCTCCTTGTCCCCATCCAGAATTATTTTCTCTGCCGCCTCTTGTTTTTATGTTTTTGTACTTTTTCTTGTTTTAAAATGTATTTAACAATTTGTTAACTGCCCAGAGTCAATAGGAGTTTGGAGGCACATACATTTAATGAATTATGCAATTATTATTCTTGCAAGACTTCCCAATCCATGAAATCCTCCAAATAAGCAACCTAGTTTCTTCCCAATGCATTGGGCTACAGCTGTCATCTTACAAACCCAATGTGGCCAACTACACAAAACTGTTGTTACAATGGATCCCATAAAATGGTGAGAAATGGCTCAGCGGAAGGGTGTTTATAGACCGTCTCTGTGTGCTTTTGATCTGGCTTCATGTAAGTTAAATGAATCTTTCCCTGTGTTTAAGAGACAAAAGGGACATTCCCTTCTCACCCTTTGCTTCTTCTAAGGTGCAGTTAAAAAGATTTGTGAGGTTTTTCTATCCACTGAATTTCTTTTTTAAAAAAAAAATCCATGTTTTGCTTCAAATAGAATTAAAGTCTGTGAGCATTCATACTTAAATAGAAAAGCCCATACTGCACATCCAAGATATTTATCTTTTTAACAGATTCTACTACTATTTAAGAGACGTGGTGGCTCAGTGGCTAAGATGCTGAGCTTGTCGATCGAAAGGTCGGCAGTTCAGTGGTTCGAATCCCTAGTGACAAGTAAGAGGATGAGCTCCTGTTACTTGTCCCAGCTTCTGCCAATCTAGCAGTTTGAAAGCACATAAAAAATGCAAGTAGAAAAATAGGTACCACTTTTGGAAAGGTAATAGCGTTCCATGCACCTTTGGCATTCAGTCATGCCGGCCACATGACCATGGAGACGTCTTCGGACAGCACTGGCTCTTCAGCTTTGAAACGGAGATGAGCACCGCCCCCAGGAGTCGGGAATGACTAGCACATATGTGCGAGGGGAACCTTAACCTGTACTACTATTTAATCATCCAGTATTCGTTCAGTATTCTACCTATGTTCAGAAGTATACCATTAAATAAGGGCTCTTGTTGAACTGAAACCTCCAACAGATAACAATAACAATTTACATTTGCTGTCTAGGGAATTCTGGGAGTTGAAGTCCAGTCCACCCATCTTAAACTTGCCCAGCTTGAAAAATACTGCTCTAAATGCTCCTTTCTAACCATTTTCTCTCAAGTGAAAAAAAGAATGTTCTTCACTTACAAATATTAAAGGGAATGGCAATTGACAAATCATTTTCTACTTTCTGACTGCAACTGTTGTGAGTCAGCCAAGAGATAAACTGATAGATGTGACAGGTCTGTGGCTAGTTCTAAAATATTTAGTTGTTTAGGAAGAAATTTATTATTCTGCCCTTCATTGTAAAATAGTTCACAGATTTTAAGGCAACCCTAACCCTACCTCAACCTAGTTTTATTTGTATAATCAGGCTAAGTTAACAAGTGAATCTATCCTGGCTTGCACATAATAAGGCTTTTTTTCTGGAGAATCTGCATCGGAGTGGGATGTATTAGATGAACTAATAAGATCAGATGAGGAAGTTTAATTATTTGGGGCGTTGCAACCCAAGTATCATTGCAGAAAAGCACAGAAAACAATAAACTCATTTAAGCACAGATGGCACTTTTCTGCCTACTCCATAAGCAGCATGTAGCTTTTGATTATGAAAAACAAACAAGAGGAAAAAGTCAATCATAAAATAGCAATTAATTTGGTGGAGATTGAATGGAGTTGTTTTCAAATGAATGCATGGTCTCGGATTGATAAATAATGCATGGATTAAAAGAGTTAAAGAAGTCTGTTAGAAGTTTGGAAGAAATGGTAGTGTTGAGAGAAGCTTCTTAATTTGGCCACCAGATTCTACCTCAATAAATTAGATCTTGGGCATCTGATTATATGGATATGGTGAAGCCAGAGGAAACATTGTATTTTGTCTATGCTATTATCAAAATTGTCAGAAATATTAGACAAATTTAAATATATAATCATACCTAAATTTATTTTACTGCTTTGACACCAGGGTGCAATTTATCAGGTAAAATGTTTTTTTAAAAAATTGGACATACTTATTAAATTAAATGGCAGTCCTGTTTACTCAACTCTGGTTAGTGAATTGGACTGCAACCACAAAAACAAATTAAATAGCTTAGTTTTATAGAAGCAAAATTGCAAATGTCCACTACTTGAATGGGGTTTGGGACAGAGATCATAAATGCATCCCAGTTTTATGGATTCTGCCTAATAGTTAGTCACACAGCTAGAATATTGGCCAGGTAATAAAGAAATGACAAAGAACAGCTGGGGAGCAAATGCTGAAGAAGTGTTTGGTTGAGCAGAGAATGAAAATCTATCCCTGAAGACAGCAAATCTAGAAAGAAACAACATAATAATGTAACGATTAATTTGAAGCCATTTTCTATCCTCAAAGAGACAAAGTTTCCCAAATACATAATCCATGTTTTGAATAAGAAATGAGTTTGTCAGTGGTGATAGCATCATTATAGGCCATTCATCTGTAGATCTTCTGGGTGAACTAGTCTAACCATTCTCATACAGTCAGGATGTGGTCGCAATTGGAAGGACTACAACACATGCTCCACATGATTGCCATACACTTCTTATTAGAATTTTAAATCAGTAGATCTGTAATTCTCAGGTTCATTAACAATCTTTGAATTTAATCTAACATGGACTTTTGTTATTAACTGAAACCAACATTGATTACAAGTCTGTGTTTTCCACTTGAACTAGGTAGTCAATATATCTCAGTGTCTTGTTTAATGCTGAATTGATTGACACAACCTTTTTGTTCAGAAAAAAATGGCAATGTGGCATATGTTGCACACATGAACACTTTTTATTTTAAAATTCTATGTATTCTTTCCATTGGGACCATCATTTACTAGTCTGGATCTGATTCCATTCAACAACCAATCCATTTGAAGAAATTCATTGTTCATTCATTCCTTAGTTAACTTTGGTTGCACAATAAGAAGCAGAAATATAGAGAGGCAGTTGCCTTGAGGCCAAAGGAAGCTGAGCTTTCAGAAAATTGCTTAATGAAGGGCATTATACCTTATATGATTGCTTAATGAAGGGCATTATACCTTAAATGCAAAACAACCCAGATATTATACCTGTCTTTCTATTTCTCATGCTTATCTAGAATTTTGCAGCACTAATATGATAAGTCAATTGTGGGAAAGGGAAGGGAAGGGAAGGGGGGAGGAAGTTATCAAGTTCTGTTATCACCTTCTCCTCACTCCCAAATCACTCATCACTTCAGCAGTACATATCTTGGAAGCAGAGCTCTTTGAAGTTCTTGATCACCTTGAGACAGAAGGAAAATAACCACTTTTGGATTGTAAAAATCCAGAGAATTATTAGATGGCAGCAAAGAGACGCAGAGAGCTGGAATCACTGAGATTTTGGCAACCCACATAAAAGGTTTCCCTAAAACTCAGAAGCTATTTTCACCTTTCATTATACACTGAAAAAAAATGAATATTGTAGTGTTGAAGGATATATACAAAATATGTGCAATATACAGAATGCTAAATACATAATTTAGAGGGCAGATTACAGATTATATTTGGATATGTTTGTCCATCTTTAATGTCTTCATGTGGTCATTATGGTTTCTATGTTTGCATTTCATAATGCTGGTACACAGATGTTAAGCTGGGTGAAGTGGTGGATTTCATGGCATACTTTCACCATCCGCCCACTTTCTTCTCTCAACAAAATCTCTATTGCTAATATGTAAACAGTAAAACCTGAAAGAGTTATATTGCGGAGAGCTGAAATCTCCAAGGCAGGCACAGAACAAAGTAGAATTAGAAGCAATGAACAAAAATTGCAAAACTAAAAACCTCCAAAAAACCCACAGGTAGTCCTCGATTTATGATACAATTGAGCCCGAAATTTCTGTTGCCAAGTGACTTTTGCCCCATTTTATGGCCCATCTTTGCCACAGTTACTAAGTAAATCACTGCAGTTGTTAAGTTAGTAATACAGTTAAGTGAAAATGGCTTCCCTATTGATTTTGCTTGTCAGAAGGCTGCAAAAGGTGATCACATGATCCTAGGATATCGTAACTGTCATAAATATGAACCAGTTGCCAAGCATTTGAATTCTGATCACATGGCCATGGGAATGTTTCAATGGTTGTAACAGTGGCAAACTCACTTTTTCATGCCGTTGTACCTTCAAACGGTCACTAAACAAATAGTTGTAAGTCAAGGACTACCTGCAGTAAACATTCAGCAATGAAACTAACAATCTCGGGAGTTAGCAAGAATCTGGTACTTAGCCATCTATTAGTGATACTCTGTATACTTTTAACTATGAAGTAAACTGAGTGCTTGCGCATTCTTCGTCAAGTCTATCTTCATGAGCTATCAGTCAGGGAAAAAGTAAAAACAGCAACTGGATTCATACTGTAGGAAGTTGGCACCCACCCCTTTCCTAGAAGAATGAAATATTTTGGGAAATATTAAAAAGAATATTATGTTTCCCTGGATGAGAAATGGAGAAGCATGTTTTAAAGACAAAGCAGCTCCCACCTTCCTGCTCCCACCCTTTTGTTAATGGGCAAGAGGCAGAAACTCAATCTTTGTCAATGGACCTCATTTGCAAGACAATGGGACCCAACTAAGACAGAAACTCGCCACAGGGCATCTGGGAAGATTACATCAGCCAGCAGGGCTAGCCAAGACCCCCGCCCCCCTGGAAGTCTGACAACCAATCAGGATACTCTTTCTGGGCCCCAGGAAGTTCAAAGCCAGAGAGAGCATAAAACTCAGAGACTCGCTGTATCTGCCCCTTTTCTGTTCAGGAACTCAAGCCATGTGATCCTGTCCACCATTAAACCATCTTTCCAAGCAGTCTCCATGTTTCCAGTGTCTTTTTCCCCACTTGGAGCTGAACCCAGAAGGATATTTCTTCCAACAATTCTTCACACTAATTCATGACGTTTTAATTATAATCTGTTAAGGTCGCCAGAGGCTGAGTACACATGCTGCATTAAACCATAAACCATGATTTACAAGCTACTGTGGATAGGTTTGCACAACTCAAACTCTAACCTAGACAAGGCCTATTCAGGCCCAGTCTGATATATGATACACAACTGTAGTGCCAAACTGTTTCTGGACATTAACCTAAAGAATCGAAGCCTCTGCATTTTTTTTCAGTAGAGAGACGACTACCTGAAGATTGTAGCTTCAGATTGCTGAGAGTTATGGCAGATGACTCAGCTATATGACCACATAAATATATAGCCTTCTGATGAGTCTGGGTCGGTTTAAATCTGTCAGGGCCCCTATCATCAATTTTGTCTATCCTGAGCAATCCAATTAAAAGGGAAGGCAGCTGGTTCGAGAGTGTGTATCTAATAAAGATGATTTCAGTGCAGTTTGATTTTCAGCCACGTTGCAGACAGAGGCCTTTTTCTCCCCTTAAAGCATTTTGCTAGATGGTATTAATAAAGACCACAATGCTACCCAAGAGGGCCCTTTGATTCCGCCACCAAAGAATTTACGGATTCATTGCTGTTTTCTAAGACTCATTTCTCAAACAGTGATGAATATTTTATGTACTGGGAGTTTCACTTTCTGCATAATGTAGAGAGCAAGATAACCTGTAAAATTAAGATAAAGACCCTTTTGGGAAAAGGACTCTGGGGAGGAATCAACGCTGGCATGTTGCATTGATGTGTCATCGAAGTTCCACTTCAAATTATGACACCTAGAAAGGGTTGCCAGTTAAGCTGCAAAAAACCCCACAACATAATATAGGATACTAAGGCTCACTACTTTCTTAGAGGGACAGGAAGTATTTGCAATGTCCCACAAAAATACAGGAAAAAAATCTTCTAATAGAACTATCACAATAATTATCTTTCTTTTTTCTAAAATCGAATATCCTGTGCTGAAGATTATAGAAATTGTACTCCAATATAGAGGGCATCAGATAGTGGAAAATTATGGATGACGTCCTGCATGCAGCCATCCATCTTATTCATCTCATAATTATGCCTATCTAGTCTAGGTAATTTTAACCATTTAACACACAAACACAGTTTTAAAAGTACCTCCATTGGTTTTCCTTTTATTAAACATTCTGTTGTCCCCAATTTGGGTCTGAGCTTGGTGCTGGGACCGATGAAGAACGCCAGATACGAGGTGCTGGTTTTGTTTCCTTTCTTTGAAGCATTCCAAGAAAAGGGGTCCTGGCCAAAATGCCAAGAGCCTCGAACAATACAATTAAGAAAGCTTTATACATTTTCACTAAAGCAGAAGGCAGGATAAGGCAGGATATATTATTACTAATAAATATTTTAGTAATTATCTATGAGCAGTGGTTAGAATGCAGTACTGCAAGCTACTTCTGCTGACTGCTGGCTGACTGTAATTTGGCAGTTCAAATCTCACCAGGCTCAACGCCGACTCAGCCTTCCATCCTTCTGAGGTGGATAAAATGAGGACCCGGACTGTTGGGGGCAATATGCTGACTCTGTAAACCGCTTAGAGAGGGCTGTAAAGCACTGTAAAGTGGTATTTAAGTCTAAGTGCTATTGCTATTGCTAGTAATGATGTAACAATTATTCTATTGGTCTCTAGCCATCCCTATTCCTAAACCTTGGCTAATGAATGCTTCAGGAGTTATTTAATTTGCTCCAGGCCATCTCTATTCCTAACTTTTAGCTGAGGTCTGCAAGATGCCTAACTCTTTGTTACTTTTATCAGCTTTCTAACCACCCAGAATTGTTACAAGCTTTACATGTGCATATTCCCTGTGAATAAAGCATTGTTTATTCTTGCCAGATAGTCTCCACAATTACAGGCTTCCCAGTCTCCTTTCAAGTATATGCCATAACCTTGCTTTATTTTAGCAGACAGTCCGTCAATTCTCTGCAAGTGAAGTGTGCAGAAATCACCTTGACTTACACAGATACTAATTTTTGTCTATATTGAAGGAGTCTGGCTCAGATAGGCATGATGTCATTTAATCCAACTTCCCTCTTGACCTAAAATGCCACTTTGTAATAAGTGATATTCAAAAACTTTCTCCACTATACATAGAATGTTAATTACGTTAAAAGCATCACCACTGAACTACTGTCCATTATATCCAACATTTGATATCTAATTAGCTAATAATTTGATGATATTCAAACACTGGAAATAAATACTAGGGAAAAATACATGCATTGTATTTTTTGTATTTTTGCATTGTATGTATTTTTTTGCATTGGCTGCTAAGAGAAGAGCTTGAAACATTTGGGCCAAAGGTCAAAATAAACACAATAAAAGTATAAGAAGCAATTACAATGGCAGGTTGGTCCAAAACATAATAAAATGTCATATTACAGGCAGAATTCAAAAAGAAAGAACATAGGCTCCAGAAAAAGCAATTTACTGTTGACAGATGGCAGTGGTTATGAGGAAAACCATGATATGTTATATTAAAGTGAGTACCACTTTGTTTGCAATACCAAAGGCCATATTTTTTCAACACTGAACATGCAGGAAATGAGAGGCCAGAAAGCATTTTCAGCTCGAGTCTTTCTACATCCCTCATCCACTCTGCATGGGGCAACAGGCATTCAAAATTACAGACATTCCAATAATGAAGGTGCACGCTTAAGTCTCCTTCAATCACTGCAATTTTATATTGGCTCTGTATGCAAGGAAAAGAAACATGGGTGAGAAAACTGCTAATTTTCCAGAGGTCCATGGACAAAAAAAATCTCCAACTTTCAAGAGTAAAGATTGACAAGAGTAATTATGGCACTATGTTCCTATTTTGTTCTTCTCTTTGTCTGGAGAATTTTCATATAATAATGCCTGGCTCTGATCAATTGTAGTAAATACAATTGTGTATTTGTGTACAAGTAATTGTGTAGGTACTTATCAAAATATTATATATATTACCTATGCATCTTTGAATATAATAAAATTACTTAAAATGTAGAAAAAACCATTCCTATCCTCAATATTTGCTACTGAAAGTTTAATTCAGCATTTGAAACCTAAGGTTTCAATAGCATAAATGTACCTCCAGTTATAATTTAAGGGGCTTAAAAGAATTATTTCGGGCATGTGTTTTTAAAAAAATATAGAACTATTAGTATGTAGTACTTGCATACATACCCGCTCAAAATAACACAGACGAATTTCTATTTGTTCTTCTCAATTCTAGCATCTCTGATAATATCCAGTTCAGCAGGCAGGCAGTAAAACAAAGCTCTTAGTTAGGTTATTGTTATGTATGTTATTCTAAATCACACATGACCTGCTGCATTGTATACAGAAAGGTACCCTCATAGACCTGTAAAAAAATACATTCAAAACTAAGGGAAACTTTTCTCCTAGCCTGTTTTAACTTGAGGTTTTCTAGATGTAGCTGGGATCCTGGAAATCCCAGCGTGGGAAGACCCCCCCCCCCCCAAAATGAAATATTTTGGGAAATATTTAAAAAATGCAGGATAAAATATTTCACCTAAAGGAGAAATGAAAAAAATATTAAGGGAGAGAGCGAGGGAGAAACCAGCCCCAAGCAGAAACTGAGGAGACCAGCTTTTAGAAATGCAGACTTGGTAATCCATTCAGAAAGACTTGATCAAGAAAGAAACTCAGATAAGCAACAAACAAAAGGTTGACAAAATTACCTCAGACAAGTCCCTAGGGTTTGCATTTCCCCTTTTGACTATAGGGCTAGCCATGACCCCATAGGATCTGACAACAGCCTATAGAATATTAAAGGACATGTTCTTGCACAGGAGCAGGAAGCTCAAATACAAAGCCCAAAGAAGGTATAAAAACCCATCCACTCTCAACTCCATTTTGTCAGCTGTTCCAAAATCACATGTGATTGGTGGTTTTGCTTCACCAATAAATGGGACCTTTCTTTCCAATCAGCCTCCAGCCTCCATTTTATTTCCAATGCCTTTCTCCCGGCTTAGAACTGGACGTCGATATTTCTTCCAACAACAGTATGTCTTCAACAGGAGTAGGTGGCTCTCCTGTAAAAGTAAAAATAATAGTTCATATTTTTTCAAATGATCCCAACCTTTAGGTTGCAGTAAGGCATCCAGACCCAAGGAGAGGGAAAGACACACTCCCAAATTTGAAACATAAAAACCAAAAAGACATTGACTAGAAACTTGATAACCAAAAGCTGATCCTAATCAACAACAGAGATCAGATTTTTGCAGCAGTATAATTTCTGGAAGCTGAATGATTCTGCTTTCTGAACCATTTTTTTTTCTACTGTCCTTCCTTCTCTGTGTCAGCCCTCCAGTCTTCCCTTTCTGTGCTTCTTCTGTTTGTTGTTTCTTTTGCCTTTGTGGCTTGGCTCTTCAGGGTGATAGGGATCTCAGAGACTCAGATCTTCCAGTTGTTTCCACTGTTTTTGAAGAGCTGCTGGCTCTGTTTGCAGGATTATAACCAAGCCTTTTTGCTCTGCAACTGTTTACAACAACAATATAGCTGGATCAGTTTGTACAGGTTTGAAAGAATTAAGAATTTTATAGCACTTTGCAAATCAGAAACACTGCGGCAAATTCTAAAGTGCAGAAGATCACCGTGATAGCTATCATCCACTTTAAAAAATTCCATGCATTTAGGCAATTTGGTTTTATTGGCAACTAAGTATAGGTACATCTGTATGTCTGTACTTCCTACATTCTCATAATTCTGAGAAGATTTGAGTTTATTTATTTATTTATTTAATTATTTGTCAACCAGTACAAGGAAACAAGTATCAGTATAGACATAGACATTGACACATGAAAAAAAATAGCACAAATAAATGGATATAAATAAGCAAAACATAGGCATAAACACATAAAATGAGTACATATAAATGAGGACAGTAGGATATTTATATTTATATTCCTGATTACTGTGGAGTTTTTGGTGCTCTCTGAGCTTGGTTGTTTTCTTGCAGACATTTCATTGCAAAACCAGAAAGTCCAGTTGCCTCTTGAAAAAGCACCTTTTGGGATTACCATTTGTATCTAACCTGCCTGATCATGTGCTGAATCTGAAGTTTATACACAGAGGCAACTATTGATCTGACACATGCCAAGAAAAATCCTATCAAAACTGCTCTCTCTGGTTTACCAAATGATCACCAAACTCTTCCCTATGTCAAGAAAACCATACCGATCAGTACTTTCAATCCCGAAATACAGATGTAAATTGACAACTGCTTGCCTCCAATATTGTTCATAATAACAGCAAGCAGCTTCTCTTTGAAATCAAGGATGTTTTAAAAGGGTTTTGTTGAAAGTTCATATATGGCTTAAGCACCTGTCCTCCAAGTCTGGATAAAGAGAATTTCAATAGAAAAGAATATCTGAAATTCAGGGTTAAACTGTGGAGTCCTTGGTGCTCTCTAAGTGTCATTAGTGCTACCTAGATGGATAATAAAATGTCTGCAAATAAACAACCAGAGAGCATAAAGAAAATTTGCCTCCTTTGAAAGCATTGAGCAATCAGCCTCAGCTTTCCATTTCTTTTGATAAGGCAAATCAGAACTACATAATTTTTGAAAACCTAGCAACCTGAGGGGCTATGTCTTAATTTCATTTCTTTATGCAACAGCTCATTGAGATGACAAATTGCTTACCTGGAGCGAGTAATTAAAAATAAAATAATAGTTCCCTTGTATCTTGCCAAACATTCATAGCACAATGTATTAGGAAAGAATTCTGCAGAATGATAACAATGTTCTGAGATAAACATGGAAATATATTGGTACAGTGTGATACAGTACGTGCTATCTTGCTCAATTGAGCAGTCAGAACAATGCAAACCTACTGTACAAAAGGAATCTTCAAGAGAATTCAGATGAATCTATTTTCTGTTCGTCATGCTAGCACTTGACTAGAAAAGTGACTGCATTTTTATTAATGTTTGGTGTGAATATTAATTAGATTGCTTCTTACAAGTCATTTCAGACCTATTTATTTCAGGGGAGCTTCAGTATATGAAACCTTCCCTGGATCCAACACTGTTTATGCAACAGACATTATTTAATTTTTAACTTATTCTCTTAAGTATAGCATACCATGAAACTGTAGAAGAAGAAAAAATATTTTAAAACATTTAACACTTTTCCATTTTCTTTATTAAGAGATAAATAATCTCTTGATAATTATATTATTAATAATATTCTTTATTACAAAACTCTGTGTTCTTTATAACTGCTATTAGCACCATGAGAAGATACCCGTGATTAATAGAACCAGTACTGTAATATGATTTTCCCCTTTCCCTTTTTAACTTATTCCGGGTGTAACGAACAAACAGCTGAGAATTAAAATTATGATACTGTGCTATACATGCTGAGCTGAGCTTATTCATTTGCTTGGTTCTGCTATTAATTAGCACCTTGGCTGTCAACTTGTAGGACATGCTTCACTGAAACTTTATGACAGATAGTACTACTTCCTAACCTCACTTGGCATAAATTTTGATCCCAGGCATCATTGCTCCCTTCCACACATGGCTAGGATCAATAGATAAATATGCTGGTTAAAGAATTAAAGCCAGTGAGAGAATCAAGAAGGAAGCAGAGTGTTCTCCCTTCAGCCCTATTGACTAATCCTTCACTACACAAATATGGAGACAAGGGTTCAAAATTGAATGAGCAAAGTAATAGCTACATCTAGAGAACAGCAGGCTAAGCAAAAAGGAAAACTTTTTGAAACAGTTCAAAAGGATTAAGAAATGCTACTTTCTGCAGAATTGCAATTCTCTTATCTGAAGCTACCATTGTTAATCTAGATGTTTGTTTTAGAAACATGACTGTACAACTATTCAGGACAATATACATTGTGAATCTTCTTTTTTTCCCCATCCAGGACTGATTGAAGGTAAATAAGATCCTACAGGAGCTAAGAGGCAAGAAATGAGGTTTTTTCCTTTCAGTGAAAACCTGCAGTGTTTTTGTTCTGTCAATAAAGGAAAAGGCACATCCAGCATTTTCTATACAAGGTGCTAAAATGATTTGACTGGCCTGAGATACAAAACACTGTATCATGATGAATAGCCATTTCCTGCTCTCCTGCAGACAGTGAGAAAACTTGACCCAGCTCTGTATTGGTGAAATGTATTTCTTCTCTATAGCTTGGATGCATTTATGTATAATTAATATTTTATCACCCTTTTCCCCTTCTCAGTGGAGATACCCAAAGTGGCTCACAAAATGTGCCCATTTAAAACAGAAGTACTCAAATAACTGTAATAAAATAATGAACCCTTAAATAAACCATATTATGAAACTCTTAGCAAGCTAATCATGAGCACAGTCTGACTGAAAGAGAAGTATAAGAAAGTATCAGGAAAAATGTATACCCAGGGGTGTCAAACTCATGTCGTCACTGCAGTATCACATGACGTATCGGGACTTTTTCCCCCCTCGCTAAACCGGGCATGGGCGTGGCCAGCACATCATGCATCCGGGCCATGGGCTGGGAGTTTGACAGACCTGGTGTATACAATAATAAACTTTTATTCAAGCATTTATGTATAGATTTAGAGTATTTTCAGACTCTAAACAAGTATATTTGTCACTTTTGTTTCTTTCAACGTTCATCCTCTTTTCCATGTCTGAAAGATGGCTAGCTTACATTTTGCCAAAGATATGTCCCCACAACAAAGTCTCCATCTTGTAATCTGCCTGCTGCCTGATAACATGAAGCTATTCCAAGGGATTCCAATTTATTTATTTATTTATTTGATTTTTATACCGCCCTTCTCCAGCAGGACTCCAGGCGGTGAACAGCCAAGGTAAAACATAGCATACAAAATTTAAAACAATTTAAAAAGATATTAATAATTTCGGCCCACAATTTAAAACACCCCAATTAAAATCGATTACGAATTAAAACTGAAAGATGGGATCAAGCCAGCCTGATTTGAAAGTAATGTTTTCACTGGAAAACATATATGAGCGAAAGAAACCCTTGTAAACAAATGGATGCTTTAACAAGTAACAAAAAGCAAACACTGGACTTTCCAAGATGTAAAGAATTCTCTTCAGTCTCTTGAGCATTCAGGGACAGGAGGTGAAACAAAAACAGATTCTTTGGAGCCTCAACAGTCCAAACCAAGAAATCAAATGCTCAACATAAAATATTTAACCAAAGAAGTAAATCAGGCAGCAGCAGTTTGAGACTTGTTCTCCTGCATTACCACTATCTCCATCAGTCTTCCAGTCTTGACTGTGAGTATATAAGCAACTTCTTACTTGAGTAGTTTTTAGTCTCTTCCTTTCCTCGCTCTGAATAAAAGTTTCCAGGGTGAGAAACTATTTCTCTATTCTCTCTGAGCAATGTGTTGAGCTCCAGCCAGGCAACCTAGAAAGGTGAGGAAGTTTGTTTATGCAGTCCTGATAAGAGTGTTCCAACAGACACTTTCTTTGTAGGCTTTTCTTTGTCATCTTCTGACATTTGCTGCCTCCCTCAAACTTCTTCTCCAGTCCACACCTGCCCTTTCTTCCAAACATCTGCTCTTTCTTTATTATGCTTAGGAAGTACAAGTACTTATAATCTGATTTACTCACAAGAAGGCTGCTGTTTTCCCTTCACCACACTGGATCACGTAGAACAGAAATCTTCAAGACATTTTCCTATGGAAAGGATATTGGACTAGCCTTCTCTGTCATGCTTTTATTCCCCTGAACTCATTGTACTTTGTCTGTCTCACACACTAGAGCAGTGTTGGCGAACCTTTTCGGCACCAAGTACCGAAATGGGGGTGGGCGCACACAAGCATGTGCCAGAAACCAGAAGAACATGCAGTCACCAGGAAGATGATCTTCCGGTTTTTGGCGTGTGCATGCGTGCATGCGCACATGGTCTTCTGGTTTCTGGCATGCATGTGCGCGCGAAGCCCAGCATAAGCATAATAAAGAAAGATCATCTTCCCAGTGTGTACATGCACATTGGGCGGCTGCTCTTCCGGTTTCCAGCACTCCCACGCACGTGAAGACCAGCTGGCCAGCACACCGGAACCTGAAAGAGCAATGGGCAATGACTCACATGCCCGGAGAGATAGCTCTGTGTGCCACTTCTGGCACGCATGCCAGGGGTGGGTTCTACTTACCTTTACTACTGCTTCGCATCGTGCCCACACGCATCCCTATGTTTACGGGCCATCAGGAAAAAGGTACACGCAGTTATTACATTTCTCCATGGTTTTTCTTAAGTCAATATTCATTTCTATCTTGTCATGATGAAATGGAGGAGGATATATTTATGAGCAAACAAAGAAAGGAAAAGAGAAAATAGAGACATAATTAATTGGCCACTTCAATCCTATATGAATTTATCATTGTTATCCAAGTAAAAGACTTGTCTATCATGCACACAACTAATGTAAATGCCTTCTCCAAAGTATAAAAGGGAAGGAAGACTGAACAGAAAAGAAGCAAGCTGGCAAAGACCATTCCGGAAGCCTACTCCAAAGGACTCTCTTCTCCATCTCCCACAACGCACAGTTACTATCAGATCACCAGCAACTGCCATCTGAGATGACACGGAAGGAAACTGGATCCCAAAAGAATGTCTCAGGACATTTGAAGGGCCAGAGAAAGGATGGTGGTTGATGGATGGAACAATGGCTGAGACCGAGGAAGATGCTCAAAGTTCTGGAGAATCCAGGAAAGAGGCAACGATGAATTATAGGAAAGAAGATTCCAGAGAGATAGGCCAATGTTAAAAGATACATACAAAAACAATGGCAAGTTCTTAAATGCATAGGTGTCTGTAAACAAAGTACATGATTAAAGATAAACGTATGGTGGAGAAGAGCAGGAGGAAGGGAGCATATATCAAAACTGGCTTAGAAATCAAGCCATAGTTCTGAAGGTCTTCCCAATCTTAGTAACACAGAGAAGAAAGATGGAAAGTAAACACAACTCCTTTTTAGATATTTACTGGGAAATAATAAATGGATGAGACACAAAGGCTTAAAGCAATCAAATTGTAGTTAAAACACCTAAGAGGCATGCAAAGATAAGAGCCATTAAGGAAATAAAATACTGTAAGTAAGAATTGAAAATGCTGGTTAAATTAAACAACAAATTTTATTTTGGTAATAATCCTTTGCAATCTTCAAAGTAATCTTGTACATTGTTTGGTGGGGGTGGGGGTGGGGGGTGGCTTTTAGAGGAAACAACAACAACAAAAAAGGACAGGGCCTAACTTTAAAAATAACAAATGTTTTGTGGAGATAGATTTCACCCTGTCGTCGCTCTAGAGCCATATTCTCCAAGTACTGCATTTTAGGGATTAAAATAATAAAACTTTTCTTACTTGCACTTTTTGTCTGGGAGCATTTGCTTACCTTTTTATTATTAAAAACGGGATGGTAGTGCTGGATTAAATGGTCTGATCCAGCTATGTTTTCTCTGTGTACCACATGATGTGGGGACCTACGTTGCTGTGGCAACACATCTAATCAAATTTTAATTTAGTTTGCAGAGTCAAATAGTACAATAAATAAAAGAAACCGCTCTCTCACTTGACCCATTTTACTTCCTCTTTTCCAAAAACACTTCTCCGAGGATCAAAGTTAGAGATCCACTTGATAGAATGAGGTATGTATTATTTGATTTTGGGCAGGAAATACAAACAAAGAGAGGAGAAAAGAGCAGAATCCGTTGGAGTTCAGACCATTGGGGATTATTACTGCAATATCCTTATTCTTCCCAATACTGACAAGAGTGGGTGGGCTGTATTGCAAGTCAATTAGACGCCCACACTGCTTTTTAATTTTTTTCCCCCTTAATTTGAAGATTATCACCCAGGCATAATTCAGGGTCATTGCCTGGAAAATAGTAAGGAACTTTTTAAATTTAAAACACAGTAATTATACAGAGGAAATAATCAAAGGCTGATTAAACATGGGCTTTAAAATTTTTCATTTATTTTTTTTAACGCATACAATTAAATGATGTCATAATTGTAGGGGCATGTTAAACGTTCTGCAACAATGTAATAAAGTCTTCTCGTTAGGTATGAAAGAAAAGCTTAGCATGCAGTGGGCAGATGCATGGGCTATCCAAGCAGGGAAATTCATATTATCCAGTTTATAGCTCTATTTAACCCAATCACAATGAAAAAAAAATTTCAGATTTTCCCGGTTCCTGGATTAGGCATGCCCAGCCGATGGCCCATGGGCCACATACATTAGAAAAGAAGAACAGGCTTAGAAAAGAAGAGCCATCCAAAAGGAGCCTTGACTCCAGAAGGGTTTGCATCGCAAATCTATCTGAGGAATGGCTACCTCATACAGATCTAAAGTACCAATAAGGTACTATATCTGGATGACAAAAAATTGGGTGACCACTTGACAGTAGCAAAGAGATTCAGAAAAGGCATTATATTTGTTGCCATTTATTGGTTATCTGAATTTTTGCAGTTGGGATAGGGTAGGTTTAATACAGGGGTGTCAAACTTGCCTCGTCACAGCATCGTCAAACGATGTATCGTGACTTTTTCCCCCTTCACTAAACCAGGCGTGGGCATGACCAGTGCATGATGCAACCAGCCTGCAGAGGCCGTGAGTTTGATAGCCCTGCTCTAATAGATCCCATCACAGTGGTGCTGTTTTATATCTAAGTTACCCGAAGTATTTGGGTATCAGGAATTAGAAAGGGTTGACCCTAATTGGCATTTAGGTGGCATTCTCAAAGAAACACCCAATCTGAAAGCCAGTTGGAAAAAAACCCCACCCTTTTAGAAGCAGTGGCAAACTCCTTTACATTTCAGCTAAGAAAATTACATGGATGCAGCCAGGAAGTCAGCAGGAGCTGAGCTCTTTTTGCAGGAGAGTTGACCTTTTAGTGTTTTTAAAAGGAAATATTTTGCTAAACAATTGCAATATTGCGATTTATTGCTAAACATTGTCCTGAATTTATGTGGCAATACTTGTTCTGCCTGAAGCAGCAAAATGTCTCCAAATGAATCTGGGTATTTCATTCTGTTGGGTATGAAAAAGTTGTTTTGAGGGGCAAGAGCACTTGCTGTGTGTGATTGTGTGCGTTAAAAAAAGTCAAAAGTAACTGCAACTGTAGGATCAAAACCCCATCTTTTTTGTGTATATCACATGCAGGGGTGAAATCCTCCTGGTTAGGACCGGATCGCCTGATCCGGTAGCGATGGCGGCAGGTGGTTCGGAGAACCGGTAGCAAAAATCCCTGTGCCACCCGCACCATGGCCAGCTGAGCCACACGATCATCAGAGGCTTTTTTTTCTTTTTTACTTTTAAAAGCATTTTTTCTACAACCTCTTCCGATGAAAAAATGCTTTTAAAAGTAAAAAAAAAAAAAGCCTCTAATGATCATGTGGCTCAGCTGGGATCCTCAGAGGCTTTTCAAAGCATTTTTTTCTGCAACCTCTTGGCCGAAGAGGTGGTAAAAAAAATGCTTTGAAAAGTCTCTGACAATCCCAGCTGAGATGCCTGATCGTCAGAGAGGCATTTTTTAAAAAGCCTCTCTGACGATCCCAGCTGAGTTGCCTGATCGGCAGAGGCTTTTCAAAGCATTAGAAAAAATGCTTTGAAAAGTTAAAAAGAAAAAAAGTTGGCCACACCCACCCAGTCACCCCCCAACCCCCCCCCCCCCCCCCCCCCCCACTAAGCCATGCCCACAGAACTGGTAGTAACAAATTTTACATTTCACCCCTGGTCACATGCCTGGAGAATGTAAAATAAAGGCATGGGTTGGAATAGCAGTCATAGGTGCAATCTTGAGATTTTTTGATCCACCACTCCAAATGCCCCTAGGTCAGGGATGTCAAACTCATGTTGTCAAGGCATCATCACATGATGTATCACAGTTTTTTTCCCCTTTGCTAAACCAGGCATAGGCGTGGCCAGCGCATGACTCATCTGACCCGTGGGCTGTGAGTTTGACACCCCTGCCCTAGGTAAAGATAATATTAACGAGGGCAATAATTTTCCTCCCATTCAAAACATACTAATTTTATGTTGATTCTTGAACAAAAAGGACATTTTATTTATATAAAAAATGCACTGTTTCTCTTACTTGGGTAAGACAAGAGACAGCTTCTTCAAGTACAACTCAATACTTTATTCACCCTACGGATCAAACACAACAATTAGAGCTGCATGTAAATGAACTTGAACTTTCTAGAGGGAAATCTTTTAAACTGCATTCTTAATATGGAGACCAAAGTTAACAAAGCTTCAGCCCTTCCTGACTTCTCATCCCAGCAGATTGCAGTCTCAATAATGAGTTTCTGAACACACCATTTTCTACTCAGCAGACTGAGAATTGTGTCTGGAATACATGCAGTACCTTAACAAAATCTTTAAATGAGAATGATCAATATTGTGAACTAGGTGTGATAACTTTGTAAAATAGATTTGGATGTTCATTGCAATAAGTGTAGCTGAGTTAAAAATGTAAGGAAATGGCTAAATTGAAGATCAATTATCTGTAAATAAGATTTCAAACACTCAATTTTGCTTCACTTGATGCACCACTAATTCGAAAGGTAGGGGCTGTAAAAATATGAACAACCACTAGATGGCAATATGTTGGATTGGTGGAAATGTCTCTTCGCTGACATCTGGTGAATAGCTGGACAACCAGCATTTTAAGTACAATGCAGGACGATATTCTCCTAATTTCTATGGTTTCCCCCAAAATTATCTACTCTTGCTTCAGGAGAGAAAGCAAGCAAAGATACCTGGAATATCTATGGAATATTTGTCTTTAATAAGCTTATTATAGTTATAATATAATAGTTATCTATAACTGTCTGGTTTGGTTCTGCAACCCAACAAGACAGACACAGACTTCAGAGGATAATTAGAACTGAGTTCTGGTGGCTCAGCAGACTAAAGCAGTGTCATTAACTGTTATTAAGATCAGCTGCCTGCAATTACTGCAAGTTCAAATCCCACCAGACTCAAAGCCTTCCATCCTTTCTAAGGTAGGTAAAATGAGGACCCAGACTGTGGGGGCAATAAACTGACTTTGTATAAAATATACAAAAGTATGAAGGCTATTGCTTAACGCATTGTAAGCTGCCCTGAGTCTCCGGAGAAGGGCGGTATATAAATCAAATTTAAAAAAAAACCTTCAGAAAAAACAATTGCTACCAACCTGCCTTCCATTGAGGACTTGTATACTGCACGAGTCAAAAAGAGGGCTGTGAAAATATTTACAGACCCCTCACATCCTGGACATAAACCGTATCAACTCTTCCCCTCAAAATGACGCTATAGAGCACTGCACACCAGAACGATAAAAGAACAGTTTTTTCCCTGAATGCCATCACTCTGCTAAACAAATAATTCCCTCAATGCTGTCAAACTATTTACTGCACTACTATTAGTGCAGTAAACTAGTATTACTAGTAGTGCAGTAGTACTACTGCACTATTAGTAGTACTACTGCACTACTAGTAGTACTACTGCACTACTAGTAGTGCTGTGCACTACTATTAATCTTCTCATTGTTCCCACCACCCATCTCCTTCCACTTATGATTGTATGACTGTAATTTTGTTGCTTGTATCCTTACGATTTATATTGATATTGTTTCCTGATTGCTTATTTGTACCGTAGGACTATCATTAAGTGTTGTACCTTATGATTCTTGATGAACATATCTTCTTTTATGTACACTGAGAGCATTATGCACCAAGACAAATTCCTTGTGTGTCCAATCACACTTGGCCAATAAAAAAATCTATTCTATTCTATTCTGAGATCAAAAGTAGCTAAGATACAAGTTACATTAGAACACAATTTGAATTTCTGCATAGGGTTATTTAGTGTTTGGAATGAAGGAATGGTTGATTGTCCCTTAGTTTGCATGAGAGTGCAAAGACTGTTGCTCACCTTTAGAAATGTGTTTCCCAAACTTGGCAACTTTAAGATAAGTGGACCAACTCCCAGCATTCCCCAATCAGCCATGCTGGCTGGGGAATTCTGGGAGTAAAAGTCCACATATCTTAAAGTTGCCAAGGTTGGAAATGACTACTGTAGAATAAGCTTATGCAAGTCCCCTCTATAGTCTTGTTGATAGAGGGTTTTTATTCCATCCCTCCTTGATTTTATCAGCAACACTCATTATTTATTTGTTGATTCTTAAACTCTGTGTTTTGGCATTTCTACTTGTTATAATTACAAATGTTTTTGCCTGTTTCAAAATGAAAACAAGCATTTAAGCTGTAAATAAATAACATAGGAGAGTCCTAACAGACCCATTTTGTTAAAAGCTGGAACTGTATTTCAGAAAATAAAGTTTTAAAAAAGGTAGCATTTTTTGGACACCTTGGATCACACTGGGAAGGTTCAGGTTTTGTTTCATCTTATGATGCCTTCTGATTGTATTTTGTATCTGAAATGTCACAAATCCAAGCACTGACCCAAGATAAAATTTCAATGAAGCAGATAAAAAGCTCCTTCTAAATTAGTCTCTTCATTTGGATCTCAACGTTAGCTCTTGGTTATGTGTCTTTCTGTGGGGTCCAAAATACGAACGCTATGTACATATTTATAACTCTAAAACCTACATTATATGAATTTTTAAAAGGTATTTTATTTATGCCAGAGCAGTATCAAAAATCCCTTCCCGGAAGGAGCACCAATTCTTTTCAATCATTTTAAGTTTTGATTATTTTCCTTCCTAGTCCTGTTTCTTTTGTACTGCTTTCCCCTTTTGGTGTTCAGCCCTGCCGATGAATCTGCAACATCTTGTTAGCTGCATCGCTGAGACATTCACGAATAAGGAGACTTAACAAGAGAATGTATCTGCCAGCTCCAAATTCTGAAAAATTCTGAATGCAATTACAGTCCCACTCTAGTATAACACTGGATACTTGGCAGAAGATAGAGAAGACTTCTGTAGAAAGAAAAGGACAGTTTAAGTCACCATTCTTGAGAACAGCAGGAAAAAAAGCAATTTGGATCACCTTTTAGAAGATACGGTAAAATGAGAGCAGATGTGGCTTAGATTTTCTTTAAGAATGAAAGTATGAGTAACCTAATAATCTAGAATTGGAGTTCTTGAACCTTTTGCCATCGCACCTCTCTTTAGTGTAACTTTAACGTACAGGTAGTCCTTGACTTACAACAATTTGCTTAGTGACCATTTGAAGTTACAATGGCACTGAGAAATGTGACTTATGACTGTTCTTCATAGTTATGACCTTTGCAGCATGCCCATGATCATGTGGTCAAAATTCAGGTGCTTGGCAAGTAGTTCAAATTTATGACCGTTGCTGTGTCCCGGGGTCATGTGATCACTTTTTCTGACCTTCTGACAAGAAAAGTCAATGCGGAAGCCAGATTCACTTAACAACCAGGTGACTAGCTTTTCAGCTGCAGTGATTCACTTAACAACTGTGGCAAGAAAAGTTGTAAAACGGGGCAAAACTCACTTAACAAACATCTCACTTAACAACATAAATTTTGGGCTTATCCATAAGGGTGCTGGCAGCTATTACTGAGACTTGGTTGGGCCCGGAGGGAGGGGTCCTCCTGGTTGAGATATGCCCACCGGGTTTCAGAGCGTTCCATCAGCCGAGGGCCCAAGGGAGGGGCGGGGGGGTAGCGGTGATTATTAAAGAAGATCTCGGTGCGAGGGAATCCACTGTGCCACAGATAGCCGGATGTGAGACCCTCTTTGTGAGATGGGGCCTTGGGGTTCAGATGGGCCTGTTGCTTACGTACCTGGCTCCCTGCCGCGTGGCAACGGCCCTGCCCGAGCTGCTACATATTAAAGCCTACCTAGTGGCGATAAAAGCGGCAAAGTCTAATCACTTTTCCACTCTTATTGCGTCATCAGAGAATCGTCCGGCGGCCCTGTTCAGGGTGACCCGCTCCCTGCTTCAATCGGGAGCGAGGGAGGACCCCCTGGAGGGCAGGGCTGAGGATTTCGGACGATATCTGTATGACAAAATCGCTCAGATCCGACGGGATTTGGACTCTGACTGGGTAGATCCGGGCGGGATGACGAGGAATAGTCTTGAGAGTGTTATCTGGGAGGAGTTTGACCTTGTGACTCTGGATGACGTGGACAGGATTTTGGGGAGACTTAATGCGACCACATGTTTATTGGACCCGTGTCCCTCCTGGTTAGTACTGGCTTCCCGGGAGGTTACACGAGGCTGGCTCCAGGGAATTATTAACGGTTCGTTGAGTGAGGGATACTTCCCTGCCGCCTTGAAGGAGGCGGTGGTGAGGCATCTCCTCAAGAAGCCCTCCCTGGACCCGGCAATATTGGCTAACTATCGTCCTGTCTCCAACCTTCGCTTTGTGGCGAAGGTTGTTGAGAGTGTGGTTGCACGACAGTTCCCACAATTCCTGGAGGAAACGTCCTATATGGATCTGTTCCAGTCGGGTTTCAGGCCTGGTCACAGCACGGAAACGGCATTGGTCGCGTTGGTTGATGATCTCTGGAGGGCCCGGGACAGAGGTTGTTCCTCTGTTCTGGTCCTATTAGATCTCTCAGCAGCTTTTGATACCATCGACCATGGTATCATGCTGCACCGGTTGGAAGAGTTGGGGATGGGGGGCACCGTTTTACGATGGTTCTCCTCCTTTCTCTCCGACCGGTCGCAGTTTGTGTTGACAGGGGGGCAGAGGTCGACCTCGAGGCCTCTCATTTGTGGAGTGCCACAAGGGTCGGTCCTCTCGCCCCTTCTGTTCAACATTTATGTGAAGCCGCTGGGTGAGATCATCCGTGGTTTTGGGGTGAGATATCATCAGTACGCTGACGACACCCAGCTGTACATCTCCACCCCAGACCACCCCAACGATGCCCTTGAAGTGATGTCCCAGTGCCTGGAAGCTGTACGGATCTGGATGGGGAGGAACAAGCTCAAGCTCAACCCCTCCAAGACTGAGTGGCTGTGGTTCCCGGTTTCCCGATATAGCCAGCTGACGCCATCGCTGACTATCGGGGGCGAGTCTTTGGCCCCCGTGGAGAGGGCGCGCAATCTGGGAGTCCTCCTGGATACGCAGCTGTCCTTAGAGGAACATCTGACAGCTGTGGCCAGGGGGACCTTTTATCAGGTACGCCTGATTCGCCAGTTGCGCCCCTTTCTTGATCGGGATTCCGTGTGCACGGTCACTCACGCCCTCGTCACCTCTCGCCTGGACTACTGTAATGCTCTCTACATGGGGCTCCCC
>WNWU01000004.1:21938693-22098555 GCA_012654045.1 Ptyas mucosa
GAATAGAATAGAATAGAATAGAATAGAATAGAATAGAATAGAATAGACAGAGTTGGAAGGGACCTTGGAGGTCTTCTAATCCAACCTCCTGCTTAGGCAGGAAACCCTACATTACTTCAGACAAATGGTTATCCAACATCTTCTTAAAAATTTCCAGTGTTGGAGCATCCACAACTTCTGCAGGCAAGTTGTTCCACTGATTAATTGTTCTAACTGTCAGGAAATTTCTCCTTAGTTCTAAGTTGCTTGTCTCCTTGGTTAGTTTCCACCCACTGCTTCTTGTCCTACCCTCAGGTGCTTTGGAGAACAGTTTGACTCCCTCTTCTTTGTGGCAGCCCCTGAGATATTGGAACACTATTGGACAGAGATTACAGATGAGACTTTTGCGCATGCCTCTGAATGACCCTCTGAAAACTTAACACTTCATTATATTATGCTCTTTTTATTCTGTCTTTTCTATAGGCAGTTCATGACACCATATTTTGGTGTCTGGACCATCTCTATTTTGACTCTCCCAATGTTAGCCATGAAAGGCAGGAGTTCAGGCACCAGCCTAGGAACCAAGAGATGTAAGTTCTCCTGCCTCAAGCTCCAAGCCAGCTGGGTGATCTTGGATCAGTCATTTTCTCTCAGCCTTAGGAAGGAGGCAATGGGAAATCACTTCTGAAAAATTATGCCCCCCAAAAGTGCAGGGACTAGTTGTCAGGAATCAACACTGATTTGAGAGCGCATAAAACAATGTTAGCCAAGGAGTTTCAAGGCTCACTGGTCATTTGAACACTGGGTTCCCCAAGCCTAAAGTTGATTGCTGACAAAAAAAAATACCACATCAAGGCAGGCATGGCATTTTCTGTGCACAAAAAGGGCAATAATTAGAATTTAACTAGGTAGCTTTCAAAGTCTGGCTTTTCCCTACAGATTGATTTATTTCAGTAGGGGAGTAGTTTAAAAGAAACAATCAACAGCAATAAAAAAGAATGGAATGCAAGAAAGAAGATGTGTTGAAGTAACTAAGAAAAACATCCTGAGGATAGAATTCCACAGAGAAATATATATCAGAATCCTCACTTGTAAAAACTATTACTTTGATTTAAAGGTAGAATTATAAAACTTGAAGAAAACTCTTCGTGGTTTCTGGGAGGGATAACCAGGCCTATGTTAGAAGCATACTTGCTCCTAACAAGAGAAAGCCAGAAGATTTTCAGAGTTTTGAAAGAAAGGAGCTAGTTCATTCTTCCAAGATGTCTATTTTTATTCATAAAGATTAGATTCCCTTTAAATAATGATCAGTTGTTTTTACTCTGTACCAATCTATCCTCATGCCATTTGGAATGGGTTTATCTGAACAGAAGATAATAGGCATGCAGCTTTCTTGTTTGTGGAATTCTTGGTCTTCTCTGGTTGTTTGCTTGCGGATGTTTCATTACCCACCTAGGTAACATCATCAGTGTGATTTAGCCCCACTGGTTCCTCCAGACTATTTTAAGTCAAGATGATTAAAAAGAAAGCTATTGGCAAGCTTCACTCTCTAGGACTCTCAGCAGAGAGCCCTTACACAGGAGGTTTGAAAGTGCCAGAAATGTTCTAAAGCAGTGGATCTGAGATATTGATTTTCAAATCACTCTAAGGCTGGTTCTTTAATACATAACATGTGAGGGTTTTTTTTCAAATCGGTATGCGCCAACTTTCTACCTGTCTTCTATTACTATTATATATGGCAGATAGGACAGTGCTCCAGAGTGTTAACATCATTGCCCAGAGCAGAGGTCTGCAACCTTAAATACTCCAAGAGACATTTGGACCCGTTTCCCACAGAAAAAAAAAACACCGTGAGCCACAAAACCTGGGTGGATGTGGCTAACTCAATGTCACTCACTTTCACCAGTCACATGACCCCCAGCCATGCCTACCCAGCCTGTCATTAGGGCAGAAAACCAGTAATTAAAAAACACCGGGAACCACAAAATCCTTTTGACATATCTCTCTCTCCCCTCCCTTCCTCGCTCCCCCCCCCCACTCTCTCTGTATCTCTCTGTCTTTGCCCTGGCCACTTCTCCATCCCCCGCCATCGCCCTTACCTTCTCAGGCCAGGCGAGGAGTGACTGGGAGGGGAGGACGAGGGGTGGGGCCAGCCAGTGGTGGGATCACCTGTCAGGGAGCCACAGCAGAGGGCCTAAAGAGCCGCATGCAGTTCCGGAGCCGCAGGTTGCTGAACCCTGGCCCAGAGGCTCATTGGTTGCCCTCTTTCCTCTTTGGAAAAGCTTTATAGCTCCCGCTGCCTTCAGAAAGTTCAAAACATTCTTAAAAATCCATCTCATCCTGGTTATCCTTTTTTTTTGAACTATTACCATCTGGCAGACGGTACAGGACAATAAAAACAAGGACAAATAGGCTGAAAAACAGCTTCTATCCCAGAGCAGTAACTATATTGAATTCTCCTGTATGGTGTAATATTAATGCAATATTATGTATATTAATGCAATAATGTAATATTAATATTAAGGAACCTGAGCGGCGTAGCAGGCTAATGCCTCCTACTAAGGCAGCATTTAACATCCAGCTGCCTGCAATTACTGCGAGTTCTAATCTCACCAGGCTCAAGGTTGACTCAGCCTTCCATCCTTTCTAAGGTGGGTAAAATGGTTTGTGGGGGCAATAAGCTGACTTTGTATAAATATACAAAAGTATGAAGGCTATTGCTTAACGCATTGTAAGCCGCCCTGACTCTCCGGAGAAGGACGGCATATAAATATAAATAAATAAATTTTAAAAATGCAGTATCAGGGGTTTTCAATTCAATTGTATAGAATGTGAAGGATGTGTGTTTTTGTTTTATTTTTTATAGTTTTCTTATGTATGATGTATACTGAAGATGGCATTAAATTTCGTTGTACGAGGTGCAATGACAATAAAGTAAACTATTTCAAAGCTTCAGTATACATTTACTTTGGCTAAATAGCATGAAATATCCTAGTCTGAGATGTTCAAATAGTTTGTTATATCAACACATATGCCCTCAGTCAGAGGGAAGGGTTTTTAGGCCACGTATTTCTCTTTTACCCTCTTTACATGGAAATGCAGCTTATTTTCATCCATCCCTTTCTGGTGAAATTCCCAGGAGGCAAGCATAACTTTTTTCTGCCTCTCCTTCAATCCTACCAGGATTCAGGTAGGTCCTCCAGGACTCAATATGTAACTCAATCTTTGGTTGCTGCAGAATTGTGTTTTTTTTCCCCTTCTTTCCATTCAATCATATCCCAATTCTCAGCGCTGGCCTGGACAAGTCCCTGCAGTTTCTTGGCAAGATTTTCACTATTTTTTCAAAGAACTTTATGTTGCTCCATGTTCACATATATACCGACAGAGATACCCACAGATAGAAAAAGGCCATGGGCCCATTTTTTTTCTCCTGCATGAGTGACCTTTAAATCTTTAAAAGAGAGATATAGGGTATGTTACACACACCATAATGTGCTATCATTGCTTCTGCAGTAGGTCAGTTCCAAATACAGGTAGTCCTCAATTTACAACAGTCCATTTAGTGACCGTTCAAAGTTACAATGGCACTGAGAAAGTGACTTATGACCATTTTTCACACTTATAACCACTGCAGCATCCCTATGGTCATATGATCCAAATTCAGATGCTCAGCAACTGATTCATATTTATGACGGTTGCAGTGTCCTGAGATCACCTTTTGCAACCTTCTGACAAACAAAGTCAATGGGGAAGCCAGATTCATTTAACAACCGTGTTACTAACTTAACAACTGCAGCAATTCACCTAACAACTGTGGCAAGAAAGGCTGTAAAATGGGGCAAAATTCACTTAACAAATGTTTCACTTAGCAAAAGAAATGTTGGGTCTCAATTGTGGTCTTAAGTTGAGGACTACCTGTACGTACCAAATGGTATACTATTACTGATGAGATCAAATGAGGTGTTTACTGGGTGGGCATTTTATTAATAATTCCAGGCCTTCATCTCAAATTCTATTTAACATATATCAGTTCAATATATTCCACAGTCCAATATTTGATATTGTGAGATGAAACTATGTAAAAAATAAAGCAAAGTTAGATGAAAAAATATACAGTATCCGGAAGTTCTCCATCTCTCTCTCTCTCTCTCACACACACACACACATGCTCCTCAGTTAAGTTGTATTCTCTGCACAAAACAACCTCTTGACACAATGCCATTCAGCTCAAGTGAATTGTGAACCCTGCATTTTTATTTGGCTCTTCCTATTGTCTCCTGACAATGCCTTTCAGGGAAAAGAGTTTCCATGTCTGAACCTGAAAAATAATCATACAATCTCTTCAATATTGTGTTTGTAACAACTAGTAAGAAATAAGTGATAAAGCAAGGCATAAAAGGGAAGCTTTTCAAGTGGGCACCAATGTACGCTTCTTCAGAATTGTCAAACCTTTGGTTGCCATGGTAGCATGTTCCTAAAGAAACCAAACTAGATGCTTATGCCTTACCAGGGGAGTGGTCCACAAGAAAAACATAAGCTCTAAGAATTAAGCAGGAAGGATTCTTTCCCCAAACCTCAAAGAAACCTCCTTTTTATGTATCATTCACATAATTAGATGCCTTGAATACATAATGCCAGCACAGATGTAAGATGGATTCTTTTCTAACTAGTATCTTGAACTAGAAAGAGTTCCCTCAGCAGTTGTTTTATATACTAAAGGATGAATTATCCACCTAAGGACACTGATAAAAGTAGCCATTTAGGAACACTGCAGAATTTTTGTATCACAACAGGATGAACTGCAGTACTTATTAGCTTCCCTCACTCACCTCAATGGTGAACAAACCTCACCTCAGTGATGAATGGTTCATTGGGTGAAGTGGAATCAAAAGAAGGTAACAAGCCAGGTTGGCTGTTTCACCTTCATGGTCTGACATTAGCTAGGCAGGATGAAAGAAGAAAAACTCAAAAACTAATGTTTGAAAGGGTTCATAATGCTATCTTTTTCTGTAAGCAATCCATTCCATTTTTGAAATTCTAAATGTTTCTGTTTTAATTAATAGACTTCCAAAGGCTAAGCTGATTGTTGAAATGATTGTCGGCATTTAATATTTATTGTCATTTTGGTGCTCCTGAATTTACACAATCAAACTATAGACTCCCCTGGAACAAATGCATGAGCAAATTAAGGAACACAAGGCAGTACCAGTGGTGGGTTCCTCCCGGTTCCGCCCGATTTCGCCGAGCCGGTAGCAGTGACAATATGACATCACCAAACCAATTCTGCCCCCCGCCCCCCCTGCGTTATTCTTACCTTTTATTTGGCCCCACCCCCCAATCTATTGCTGCCTCCTGAGTCCCAACTGATGGGCTATAAGAAAAAAACTGTTGGCACGGGGCTTCAAAGGGCTACCCTACAGCTGATCAATGGTAAAAGGCAGTTTGGTGGTAGACTGGTGCCTCCAAAAACAAATGAGTAGACCGGTGCCTGCAAAAATAAATGGGTAGACCAGTGCCTGCAAAAATAAATGGGTAGACCAGTGCCTGCAAAAATAAATGAGTAGACCAGTGCCTGCAAAAATAAATGGGTAGACCGGTACAGCTCTGCAAGCAGTTAAAAGCCTGGTAGACCAGTACCTCTGCTAAATCCTAAAGAATTGTCACATGACCATCAAGCCACACCCACAAAATAAACCATGCCCACAGAACTGGTAGTAAAAAATTTTAGAACCCATTCTAAAACCTGGGCAGTACCAGCCATTTTGGGTACAAAAGGGAATCTGTATTCCAGATCCAATTATCAGCAGTTATTTGTATTTTAATCTATTCTATCCTTTATTTTAATATTATTCTCTGTGTTAGCCCTAACTGTATAATGCAATTATACATCAACAGAAGAATATGGATTTTTTTTTATAGAGAACGCATCTATCTTATTTATCATACAAGATTATTAACTTTATTCTACCTCTTGTGCTTCAAGGTTTTGTCATTATAATTAAATCTATAAAATAAGAGAAGATTCCTGACTGATGGTTTTCCAATAGTTCAGTATGAAAATTATGCTGGAGTTTTTTCTTCTATTTTAGTAGACCGATATGGTTAAGATTTTTCATAAAATAAATCTATTTTAGTTTTAATAGGGGAAATAGCTATTCATAAACTGGGCAAGCATTCTACTACATACTCTAATTATAGACCTGTTTCTTTATAAATACGGATGTTAAGATTTTAACTGTTTATTATGCATTCAGTATAGATTTAGGTAGGGCTGTCAAATGTCTAAGAATATCAGATTTTTAACTGATGTTTAAAATCAAAATAAACTATAAACCCTAAAGATGTTAAGAAGGCATTTGGAATAGTGCCTTGGATGTCTTTCAGCTGGGTTTTGATTTATTTTGGGTTTTCATAGTTTTTACAGGTACTTATGACCTTGATTTACGATGATTCACTTAATGAGGGTTTGAATTAATGACGGCCTCAGAAAGGGAGCTTTATGGCCTACAAAGGATTTCTGCATGCATGCACACACATAGTAAAAAACGGTCAACGACTTCTTAAATCATCTTTGCATTTCAAATGGTTATTCAATGACATTATATATATATATATATATATATATATATATATATATATATATATATAATTACAGTATATTCTGTGGAATTATCTTTCTACGCATTCAGGTTTATCACTAGTAATTTATCTTAGCTCCAATTACCGGTATGGAAATACGAATATCAGAATTCAGTTCTACTTGAATTGAACTCAAGAGTTATCCTGTATTGAGATGCCAGATTTTGTAGGGAACTGTTTTATACTTTTACTTCATTCTGTACAATATACAGGTGGTCCTCAATTTACGACCACAATTGAGCCCCAAATTTATGTTGCTAAGTGAAAAAAAAATTAAGTGAATCACTGCAGTTGTTAAATTAGTAACACAATTGTTAAGAGAGTCTGGCTTCCCCATTGATTTTGCTTGTCAGAAGCAGTGGTGGGTTGCCCCCGGTTCGGACCAGTTTGCAAGAACCGCTAGTAAAACCGGTGGGAGGCTCCGCCCACTGACCTGAACGTCATCAAAGTTGATCTGCGCATTGCAGAAGCTTCTGTGTATGCTCAGAAGAGCGTGCATGTGCGTGAGCGAAGTGAGCGCGCGCACGCGGGCACAATGCAAGCCGGTAGTAAAAGTAAGTAGAACCCACCTCTGGTCAGAAGGTCACAAAAGATAATCACATGACCCCGGGATACTGCAACCATCATCAATATGATTCAGTTGCCAGCCATCTGAATATAAATCACATGACCATGGGGATGCTGCACAATGGTCATAAGTCATCTTTTTCAGTGCCATTGTAACTTCAAATGGTAACTAAGCAAACTTTTGTAAATCGAGGACTACCTGTATATAAAAAAATAATAGTTTGCAGGTATTATCTTGATTTATTTACTTACAGTATTAAGGGATAACCCAAAATTAAACACATCTAAGCCTGGTTTGGGATCAACTAGATCATTCTTAACATTATTATTTTTAACAGTGCAGTTCAAGACAAACTATTTCTAAACTTTTATGGAATAAAAAGTTTTATTTGCCTCAGAGGGCTTACTGGAAGCTTACTGATTTTAAATATCTGTTATTCTGCTTATTTTTCACCAGATACTATTGCTGCTTCCAAAATTCTACAATACTTAGTAATTTTACACAGCCTTAACTGTGGTTTCTCACCCGGTAATGCTATTTGAAGTTGAAATAAGTTGGTGAAATTGGTGTCATTTATGTGATTTCTGTAATAATGAACAAAATGTGTTGTCTCAGTAAATCAGTGGTAGGTCACCAGAAACTATATGAAATTGATTTAAAATTAGGTTAAATGTAGCAAAAAGGTATTTCACAGCTATTGGGACATGTTAGATAATGTCTAAGGTGCAGCTCAGGAATTAGAACATTAGTTCATATGGCTTTGTCTTGCCCTATTGTATTATTATTTGGGACTGATTTACTCTATATAGAAGTATTACTATCTAAAGCTGTGTATATTCTCAACTATTTAATGCTTGGAATTCATCAACACACCAGGAAATGTTCATTTGGGTGACATTGGGATTGCTACTAACTTTGAAGTATATTAGTATTATTGTTAGTATATTAGTACTATTGTCATAGATCTGTAAACTTGTGAATTAGTTTAATGTATGTACATGTAATCCTTGTTTAGCAACTGCAATTGGGTCCAGCAACCTGATCATTAAGCAAGGCTGTCACTAAATGAAAAATCATGTGACAACAACTGGACTTACAATTTTACTTCAGCTTTTCTTCACTTCATCAATGGTGTCAAACTGGCGGCCAGCAGGCCGGATGCATCATGTGCAGGCCAAGCCACCCCAGCTCCGCGAATGGGAAAAACATTGTAAAACATGTGACGGCAATGTGATGCAGCGAGTTTACACCCATGCTTTACATTGTCAGATACAACCCCAAAGAGCCAGGTGAGCCCAAACAGCAGGGAAGGTTTTCCAGCACCCAAGAAAAAGGGAAACCAGATAAAAGGGCAAATCTTACAGAATGTTTTTCCCACTCAACCTTTGGAATTGTCACTCCAGCACTGGGAAAATTAGCAAGAAGGGAATTAATGTTTGTATTTAATCAGGAACGCAGTGGGAAATACACATAGAAAGAAATATGCTAGCTCCAGCTGTTTGCCTCAAGCCACTAATACCTTAGGAGGCAAAGAAAAGCCTTTAGTGTGAAACTGATTAGGGTCTTGTCAATTTCAGGCAGCAGATGGCAGCCTGCAGATTCTAATCAACTAATTAAGGTCACAAACCTGAACTCATTAACTTGTGGTTAGCACTTTTTTTTTAAGGGACATGCTGTGCTCTGGAGAAAAGCAGCTCTAGATAGCTCATTTAGACCATAGGGAGGGGGCTGAATGGTCAGGCATAGGACTATGCAGTATTGTACTGACTGTAATGGTGAACATGTGGCTGAGACAGATGCTGCAAAAGTCATAAATGCTGGTTGCCAACTTATGTTTTCATCAGCACTGTAATTGAATGGTTGCTCTCCAAGGCAGTCACTAAACAAGGACTCCCTATACCAGTGATGGCTAACCTTTTTGCCATCGCGTGCCAAAAGCAGGGGGTCGCACGGGGGTGTCAAGCGCACATGTGCCCACACCCATAATTCAATGCGCCCCACCCCCCGGGCATGCACTTGCAACCCCCCGTGCGACCCCCGTTTTGGCACGCAATGGCATGGGGGCCCAATAGGCCATTTTTTGCCCTCCCCAGGCTCCAGAGGCTTTCTAGGAGCCTGGGGAGGGCGAAAACAGCCTTTCCCAGTCCCCTTCTGGAGACCAGAAATGGCCCGTTTCCCGACTTCCAGTGGGCCCAAAAGGCCCAAAAGTCAGCTCGCCAGTGCACGCATGCGGGCTGGAGCTGAGCTAGGGCAATGCTCGCATGCCTAAAGATAAAGCTCCACGTGCCACCTGTGGCACACGTGCCATAGGTTCACCATCACGGCCCTATACTTTAAAAGTGAACCATGTTTCTTTCAAATGTTATAAATGCTAGGGGGCATCTTGTTTTCACTGTTTGCCACTGTGGTTTATCGCTTTCTTTAGCTTTTGAAAAGATTTAATCAGGAGAAATGTGAAGTTCTGAATCTGAATAGGAAAAATGGAAGGCACAAGTATAGGAAGGAGAAGAACTGTGTTTTGAAAAGGATTTGGCTGTTCTTATTGATTAGAAGTTAAACTTGAGTCAATACCTGATGCACTTGCTAAAAAAGGCATAACAACTTGTTAAATACTTACAAAAACATAGAATCCAGATCATAGGAAGGAACTGTTCTACTGTGCTCCACCCTTCAGACACTTCAAAAACTGTATCTAGTCCTTGCTACCACAGTTGCACAAACTGGAGCAAATTTAGAGCAGACTAGCAAGATATTGAGGGATCTAGAAACCAAACAGCATCAAGAATCCAAGATTCTTGATATGTTTAATATACAAGAGACCCGAGATATGACAATGGTCAGTTACGCCTTTGAAGGAGTATAGACTTATTCCCTATTGCTTCAGAAGGTTACAGTTTCAAGGAATTAGATTTAGGGTAGATGTGAACTTGAGCTGCTAGTTGGGATTTCTGCAATGGTGAAATGTACAATTTGTTACTACCGGTTCTGTGGGCGTGGCTTGGTGGAGGGGTAATGTGACTGAGTGGACGTGTCCAACTTTTTTTTTTTTTTTTACTTTTACAAGCATTTTTTCGGCTGAAGAGGTTGTAGAAAAAATGCTTTTAAAAATAAAAAAAAAGCCTCGGATGATCATGCGGCTCAGCTGGGCGGGGGGTGGGGGAGGGATTTTTGCTACCGGTTCTCTGAACCACCTGCTGCCATCGCTACTGGCTTGGGTGATCCAGTCCGAACCAGGAGCATTCAACCCTGGATTTCTGGGAGTGGAAGTCTACACATCATAAAATTGCCAAGTCTGAAAACCACTGTCTAGGATCCAGGATTGAACAGAGGGTTGCGACTACATATTTTTTTTACAATCTTTACAACTCTATAATATCTAAATTATTCTATATCTAAATCAGGGTAGGAACACTGCAGTGTATGCAATTGTCACAACCCAGTTCTGAGAAGAAACCCAAGTAAGCTTAATGGTTTTGAAAGCCTCTTGAGAGACAACGAAAGCTATTAGAGAAACCTTAAGGATCAACTAACTACATTTCGCTCTAGCTTTATTTGTGTGTCTTTTTTCCAAAATGGCATGCTTTGATATAGAATTAAAAATTATATCTGTAATCTAGACATACGTTTATAATATTTTAGATTTTACATTCCATATTTTGAATTATCTTGTGTTTCTATCTAAATGTGATGTAAATGTGCCATACAGTAAATAAATATAGAATTAGCACTATCCAAAAAAAACCCCTTAGCTGAGTCTCTCTCATTCTCTCTCTCTCACACACACACACAAAACACATACCCTCACACACTCACAAAATTTTTTTGATCTTAATATTAGAAACAACTCTGGCATAAATCATTGGCCAGAATTGTGGACAGCTTTTCTGAGACATGATGCAAAGTGCTGTAAAAAGAAAGGTTAATGTCCATTATATAACACACCCTTTGAATTCCAGATTGTGAAAGGGGGTGCTTCTTTAACTCAATAAGGTAGCAAACTAGTTTATAAATTAGACAAATTTAATTTTCATTACACTGCAATAATGTGTCATATGGAGATATTTCCTGAGTTTATCCAATGCTTTCACAGTTAACTATGGAGTACATTACAAATGTAACAGTAATTTAACAGTATTTAAAAACCAACATTATTAAATGTACAATATATAAAAACCTTAAGCGCAGCACCCATTGTACATGTTCTTATCATCACTACTAACTTAAAAGTGTATAAAACATATAAATTATATTTAAAGGCAAGAATGTGAAATTATTTGACAGGCAAATTTTGGAAAACCTCAGTATCCTTCTAAAGTTGTTGGATTTATCTTCCTACTCCATTGGTATTAATACTGATCTTCAAATATTAGATAATTCCTGCTTTATGTAATGCACTGGCCTAAATTTCCAACTTTTTATTTTTTTTAATGAATTTCCATAAGATGAATAGCTTTCCAAAGATTTGTAAGATGTTCAATTCCTAAATGTAAGTTTAAAACGACTATTGTAATCATGAGTGATCGGATGAGAACTTAAGCACAATTGTACACTGTATTTTAAAATAAAAACCTGACTTTGCAGTCCTAACTTGTCTTGCCATCCAACATTTACACTGAACTAGGTCTTACAAGGTTCAAGTTGTAAGGCTGCTTCATTGATGTATATATGTATAAGTGTGTGCATTTCTCTCTCTCTCTGAATGTGTATGAGAGGCCTAACATTAATGCATGAGCAATTATTTGCAACTGATAATGGAAAAATTTGGCTATAAAAATCCCTCTCTCCATTTTCACTTTTATTGTCCTTATATAAGATAAACTATGGAATATATGTCTCAACAGCAAGAACCACTCCAAGTCTATGCTGACTTATCCAGGTCTATATGGATCTAGCTGCTTGCCTACAGAGATAGGAAAATTGATCAAAATGGCACATACTTAAATATTTCACAGTTAACAATTAAGTGCTTTTTTCTCAAGTATTTAAGGTGACTAGAAAAAGGAAAGGCCTCCTGAGTGCATGTGTGTGTCAGCCACTTGCTCTATTTTCAAGTTGAACAGGAGCTGTAATTATTTTAACTGTGATGGTCTCCAATAGCAGATGCGGAATAATGATTCAAATGATGATTCAAAAAACCAAGGATTATAGACTGGCACCAAATCCCTCTCTTGGTTCCATGCTTACAGTATGGGAACAAATCAAGAAGGTATTTTTAAATGCGCTCATTCCTTGTTTTAAAGGTAATGAAATGGAGGTTCATGCTTCATTCTCTGCCAAAGTGTAGCAAGGAGATCATTCTTTACTAGCTCTTCAGCTCAAAAATCTGTCATTTTTTTTTATTGTAGACAGTTTCTTTAAAAAAAATGCCTCGTATTATCAATGCACTTTCATGTACTGTACCTTTTCTGATGAAAGGAAGGAAGGAAGGAAGGAAAAAAGGAAACTCCAGATTAAATAACCTTCATTCTTAAAATAGACACCCCTGTATTATTATAAAGGGTAACAACATTAGATGCAACAGTAATGAATTATTATTGATGTCCTTTGAAGTTTAACTCAAATTGTTAATAGACAAAGAAAGCTAAAAAAAATACAGAACAATGAAGTTTCTCTAAAAGAAACCCATTACAATTTTTTGTGACTGCAAGTAGGGACTTGGAGTGGTAAAAGTACTGAAAGATCCCTCAATACCCTTTAAATTCGGAGTTCTATTAGTCACAAGGCTTGGCAATAGAAATGTATCCTCTGGTTTTGGACGGGAGTGTGCAAATATTGCCTAAGTGGTTTGTTATATTGCAACAGAGCAGCAATTTCATCTAAGAACTTCACAGAATTCAAAGCATTTATTTAAAAAAAAAATCCAAAGAAGCTGTCCTTTACATCATTCTCCTCCCAAGTTTTGTTCTAAAGTTTCTTTGTTGTAAAAGAGGGCACTAATACTAATACTGTGTTTCCCCGAAAATAAGACCCTGTCTTTTATTTTTTTTGAACCCTGAAATAAGCGCTTGGCCTTATTGCCATGCGCTCAAAAGCCCGATTGGGCTTATTATCAGGGGATGTCTTATTTTGGGGGAAACAGGGTATACTGATTGGTGATGAATACCTTACCACAGTTATAACCAATGCTAACCTTGAATTAACAAACATAAAATGTACATTAAAGAGCTGCCTGAGGAGCTGGCTGGAAGTCACTGGATTTGGTAGCCTGGGCCATGGCTCTACGTTTGGCGAGGCGCGATTTAGAGGGAGGAGAAAGCTTCATGGAGCATATGGCCTGTGTGAGGCTTTCCTGTTCGTCACTGAGTTGATTTTCATGCTGGGAGAGTTGGCGGTTCAGAGCAATAGCTTCAGCGGCAAAAAGAGTCAACTCTTTTGTGCTGCTGTTCCTGAGGGAAAATTAAGAAAAGAAAATCAGTTTATACCAGGAGAACTAACAATCTAATTATGAAGCCCATCAGAAAAGCACAAGTTGTCTCTTCATTACCTTCCTTATAACCAAGTTAATTTTGTGATTCATCTCCAAACAAGAAGTGATGGGAACAATTAATGGATCTTCAGACCCAAGAAACAATGTTTTCTGGGAAAGTTTTACCAATTAATACAACCCTCTGCTTTCTCTCAAAATTCCTCTGATTGCAATGGATCTATCTTCTAAACCAGTGTTTCTCAACTTGGTTTAGAAAATGGATCCACTGCAATTTTTCTCAACCTTGGTAATTTTAAGACTTGTGGATTTTGACCAGTGGTGGGATTCAAATTTTTTTTACTACCAGTTCTGTGGCCATGGCTTGGTGGGCATGGCAGGGGAAGGATACTGCAAATTCTCCATTCCCACCCCACTCCAGGGGCTCCTGATCAGTTGGGACTCAGGAGGCAGAGAGTAGATGGGGCGGGGCCAGTCAGAGGTGGTATTTACCAGTTCTCCGAACTACTCAAAATTTCCACTACTGGTTCTCCAGAACTCGTCAGAACCTGCTGAATACCACCTCTGATTTTGACTCTCAGAATTCCCTAAGCAGTGTGGCAGGATGGGGAATTCTGGGAGTTGAAGTCCACACATCTTAATGTCTAACATTGGAAACAGTTCTAATCACTTTTTCAATTCATTATGACAAACTTCCAGAAGTGCTTACCTTTGAAGAACCTGGGGTGTAGGTAATCCTCTTTCAGAAGCATGCTGAAAGCAACAAAAAAGTTGCAGTATAAGCGAAGCAACCCTGGAGAAAATCTTTACTAATCAAAGGATACTCAGTCTTCACAGTTCATTACTTTGAAACACTTTTCTGAATAAGTCACATTTTAACAGCAAGATGTTATGTTGGCTGACTAGATATTGGCAAGTACAATGCCCAAACAAGAAATGTTTATTAAAGAACAATATATTTATATTAACAGAAATTGGTTCTTCTAGTGCCAAACAATCTTTTGCTACTCAAAGGAAAACTTTAAGTACTCAGTAATAAAGAATATTTGTAGATATAGGAAACCAATTGCAGAGCCACTGTTTTACTTGGCTAGAGGTTAAGTAACTCTGCACTGGGAGATTGTTTGTACCATTGCAAGCCATTAGAGATCTGGACTCAAGACAGCATAATTGTTTTCACATTTCCCCCCACCATAGATATGACAGCTGTTTTCCAATTATTAGAGGGTACCACTTACACCTTGTACCCAGGGATGTTTTAGAACCTGGGCAGCGCCAAGCCTCAGTTTGGCATCACGAACCAGGAGCTTTGAGATGAGATCTTTGGCTTGACTGGAGATGCCAGACCAATCCTTGTCAGGGAACTCATACTTGCCTTCCTGGATACTCTCAAAAAGCTTATTCTATGGGGGAAAAAAAGTACATTGGGTTTTTTTCAGGGCTGAGAGTTCAGAATTAAAATTTCAATTTTTTTTCCGGTCCACAAAATAATGTTACTTATTTAAAACCTCTTTAGAGCCCCACATCACTGCCTCCCACTATGCAAATGAAACTTTGGAAATATTTTTGCCATATCTTTGCACTTAAACTCCTTAGCTTTTAAGGAAAACTGCATTTCACTGTTTCTCAGAATGTATTTTAAAATATATTCACAAATATTTTTAATGGGTTACAGTTTTTTTAAAAAAATATTATTCCCCCTCTACATGCAACAGAGGTCAAAACTGGGAATCGTAGGAAATATACCTTTAGTACAATTCTTGAGAACGCAAGACTGGAGAACATGCTCTGAACATAAAACCTTCATGTTCATTATGAGCTTATAAATTCAAACTGAAAGAGTTTGGAAAACAGCTTTAATTGTCTTCATTCCTCAAGTCCATAGATGTCTCAGAGGATATCCAAATAGTTTTAAAGAAGCTCAATCAAACCTGCTACATCAGGGGTGGGGAACAATGGCCCTTTTATGACTTGTGGACTTCAACTCCCAGAATTCCTGAGCAAGGAATTCTGGGAGTTGGAAGTCCATAAGTAATAAAGGGGCCATGGTTCCCCACCTCTGTGCTATATTATTACATGTCCAAAATATACTGATTACCTGACAAACTTTGCAGACTTCTCCCCTGTCCCAGCCACAGTCTGTACCACAATTACCCACAAATGGAGGATAGCCACTTAGCATGATATACAAAATCACACCTAGGCTCCACAGGTCGCATCGCTTGTCATAGAATGTGGCTTCTTCAGTGAAGACTTCAACCACCTCTGGCGCCATGTACTCTGCAGACCCACACTATCAAGATACAGAACTCGTATCAGAGAGTTGCAGAAAAGGAAACATTCACAACACAGGCAGTCCTTGCTTAATGACCGCCTCATTTAGTGACCAAACCATGTAAAATAAACAGCTTTGCAACCATCCACCTCGCACTGACTACTCTCAAAGCATCCTACGGTCACGTGACTACCGTTCATATATTTCACAACCAGCTTCCAATGAGAATGGAGAACCTGGAAGTAATGCTGCAAGTGGTGGTCACATGATATCTCACTTAATGACCACAGTGACACATTTAATGGCTGTGATTTATGGAAGTGATTCCATAAGCCCGAAGTGATCATACAATTTTCTGCTTAATGATGACAGTGCTTCGCAATGGAGCTGCCGCTTCCAATTGTAGTCATTAAGGGAGGCTACCTGTGCTGTTAATACATAACTCTTTTTGGAAAGGTGGAACCCTGCATGTAGTACCCATGGTTAAGATCAATGCACTACAGTTCACTTAGTGACCGTTCACAGCATTAAAAAAAGTGACTTATGACCATTTTTCACATTTATGACTGTTGCAGCATCCCCATGGTCACATGGTTGCAGTGTCCTGGGGTCATGTGATCAGTTTTTGCGAACTTCTGACAAGCCAAGTCAATTTAACAACTGGAGTGATTCACTTAACAACTGTGGCAGGAAAGGTAGTAAAAGGGGGCAAAACTCACTTAGCAACATAAATTTTGGGCTCAATTGTGATTATAAGTTGAGGACTACCTCTTATTACAAATTATATGATTAGTAACATCTCATAGCTATTTGGAGTGACTATTTTTCCCCATAAAGCTGGCAAAGTATTAAACCCAATGCAGGAAATTCTGCTGCTGTTAATTTTAAATCAGTATCAGTTTAGTAGCAGGATACTGGGAGATGCTGAAGAAGTCCAGAAGGATGGAGGAAGGAGGGGACGATCTAAGTCAGGGATATCCAACCTTGCCAACTTTAAAATCTGTGGACTTCAATCTCCAGAATTCCCCAGCCAGCATATAAAGATTCCAAAGTTAGACACCCCTGATCTAATCAGTTCTATCCAAGTTACTGTGATTATTATCCAAGGTACTGTGATTATTACTGTGATTATTATTTCTCATTGATACAAAGCAGTTATCTCTCTGGAAATTTAATCTATGCAACTCATTCAGTCTAACCCTGGCAGATAAGAGATTCCCAGACCCAGGCACGCTGTAGCGTAAATTTAATTCATATTTTGTAGCACAATACAAACTGAAGATTTTTAAAGCCAAGATTTTTTTTTTTAAAGTGATGGCAGCATTTCACACTTTATGGAAATAAGCGTAAGATTGCTGGTCTACCTCCCACAACCCTGGCAATAAACTATGGCACAGTTGCTGGGCAACAGCAAGAATTATGAGGAAGCAAAAATGAAATTGAGAATGTTAATTTGTAGATGTCTCAGTATAGAGTACTTGAATATACGCACAATTTTAGAATGTTTTTTGCGTGGTAACAAACAGTTGGCTTGGTGATACAACTCAACCTTGCAGATTTTAATTAAATGCAAATATACCCATTATCATCCCAAACCTCTGCAAGTCAAGTTCTGGGCTGAGTTGGGTCAGGCAATGTATAAAAGCTCTTTTAAATACATAGTTTAAAATTCTGGCAACTCTCTTTGAAATGTTTTGTCCAATATGAAGTGACTTATTCTAGTACCGTTTCATATTCACTCATCATTTCCAAAGTTTAATCTCTCCCGAACCTTTAATGTTTGGCCATAAGTTAGAAGGAGTTTTGGAGAAATGTATACAGTAAACCATGTTCCAGGGACTTTATACCCACGATTCCATACCATGTGTTGCAACCATCTGATAGCAATTGCAACTTAGACTTATATACCGCTTCACAGTGCTTTACAGCCCTCTCTAAGCGGTTGAGAGTCAGCATATTGCTGCCAGTGTTTGTCAACCTCAATAGCTTTAAGATCCCAGAAGTTGAAGTCCACACATCTTAAAAGTTGCCGAAGTTGAAAAATACTGAGTTAAACAATGACAAGAAAGAAAACAAGGAAAAGCAAAACCTGAATCCTTCCAATGTGCATTGATAAGGAATTGTTGAGATTGTTGAGATTGAGGTGCCCAATATATTTGATTATATTTTGTTTTTGAAAATAACACTTCCTGTTCTCTCTTCTTAATTCTCTAGTAATTTGATTACCTAGCCAAGATAATGATTTTATTTAGCATGAGCAAGCCATAATTTTTGGAATTTGGCGTGTGAATATGATGGCTGTTAACAGGTTAACTGTCATTAATCATATGAATAGTTTCAATGTTAAAAAATCTCTGAAATACTTTGCAAAAGGACTGTTCAATCAGTTCTATTGTGCAACATTAAAGATGCAAGTCTTGTTGGCTACAATAGAATAAACATGATCTAGGACAATAAACCAATCCGTTTATAATTTTCCTTATTTATTTGCACTCTCTTGTGTACACTCACAGGGACTAGATACATATGTAATTCTGATTTTCAAAATACTATTTCCAGCTATCTTTAGGTTTCCTGCTTCCTGGTGCGATTCCACTCATTTTCTTATGCTGCCCCTTACTGGATGGAATTGCCCACAACAATTCTCTTTTTCATCAAAACTTTGCATCCATTCAAGGAATCTTTTGGAACAACTTTTTCCTGACACTGAAGTATGTAAAACTAAATGCTTATTCAGCTTACGCCACATTTATTTCAGCTTCAATCTGCCTATCATCCAATCAGGGCTTCCTGTATCAGATCTGCAGGGCTTTCCCATATTTTACTCTCAAGTATCCTGCTTATCAAATGAATATATATAATATTTAGCATGACTAAAGATATTGTAATGGCCCATCATGTCTTTTAGAATAAACAAAGTCTGCTTTTTAAATCAATATTTTCTAAAAACACTGCTAAACTGTGAGAACTTATTATACGAAGACTGTTTACCTGCTTAAGAATACTGCTGTAGCAAGAAAGCATTAAAAAAACCCATTTCCAAATATTGTATATATGAAGCCAAATAATACTTTACATTAGGACTAATGTCAAAATTTCCATGATCTTATTGGGAGCTATTTTCTTATAATTTTCAAACTTGAGAAATGCAACTTATAATTTATTATTAGAGTTATTTGCAAACTTGAAATTTACTCTATAATCTATATAATAATCTATAATCACCCTATAACTATAAAAAGTTAGCAAGATGTTTTCTGGAAAATGCAATATTGACATGCTTGATATTTCACGTTTTGCAAATCAACTAAACTCCAGCTAGGTTGTGCATCTGAGCAACTCTGCAGCACAACATATTGAATTGTTGTCCTCTGTTTTCACATCATAGCCAACTCTTCAAAATACAGGAGCCTACGTACCGGAGTAGTCAGTTCAGGAGTAGAGATTGGAGTACATGCACTATTGAGTTTCACTCCACTTCCAAGATCAAAATCACAAATTTTTACAGGTGATACCTGAAATGGAGTAAGAAGGAAAAACACATATAAAATCATTGAGGAAATAAATTAAGCCTAATGAAAAGTAAACAGGTAGAATTACTAAACATAGACGCACCTTATTGGGAGATTCACAGAGTATATTCTCAGGTTTTAGATCTCGATGTGCAATACCTAAGAAGTAACAGAGAAAGACAATGAGTCATGTCCAAAACAACAATGCCAAAAATAGAGAAAATATTTGCTTTTTGGTGTTTGCAGTAGCTACTAATTCCACTGCACTTAAATCATCTCTTAAAGTTACATTCAAACTTCATGAAATAGTCCTGGATATTTTCCAAATAATTGTACAGGAGAAATAATATACATTAGAATAATGGCATTAAAATAATATCTTCACATGAATCTTGAACTCCCACAAATTACATAGTACAATCCAGGCATTTAAGAAGCCTTTCTAATACAAAAAATGAAATGTATTGGCTAATGGACTATTCTTTATAGCTCTTGATAAGAGATGTATGTATACTTGTAATACTGGTACATTTTTTAAAGAACAAACAATAAAATATGTTCCCTTCTTAAACTGTTCGTGTTGTCAATACACGGATACCAGCAGTGACTAGCTCCTTCACAAGCTAAACCAGAGTTCTAAAGAGTCCTGAGGGACAATGGCATAACTTCTAAAGTCAGTGCTTGACTCGCATTTTCACCCACACATTGAGTATTCACAACTGTGAGAAGGAAACCTATGAATCTTACGTTTCCAAGGGAACTGGACATGTATAAGGATGTGTAGGTCTTCAAAAGGACAGTTTTCTTTTTTCAGAATTTTGACCAAAGCATTTGTTCAGCTGGGAAACAAAAGGGTGCCCTGATTCTAACCAGAAGTTAATGGGATGATTGAATTATATTGCCCAATTGTTAATATTTCTGCACACAAGTAGCAGCCTGTGTTAGTGATGCGAACTCGGGCACACTGATTTATTTAGAGACAAAGAATCTCATATAGGATGGCTGGGGATGAACTACATAGGCCACATAGTACTTACTTTTGATATTGGTAAGAAAAAGTTATGATAATGGAGGGCAGGGGCAGGCTGGCTTCAAAATACCTTGTAATTACATTGTAATTTCAGTGTTTCCGTAACTGCACTGACCTCTTCATGCAGGTATTATAGATGTGTGAGGAGAACGAACCTTTTACTCTCTTCAAATTTAATTATAGAGGTTTTATTTTATCTTTTTACTGACCAACAGACTACATAGAAAGATGATGTGGGTTTAAAAATAAATGTTTTACTTAAACATTTTTTAAAATTTTGAATTTATCATCTGTACCATTAAGTGTCACTGTTAAGGTAAAGTGGTGAGCAAAACTTAAGATTACTTTGATCCGTGGCATTAGAAATGACCATTTATACAATTAAAGGCTCCCCAACAGATGGCTGTCTAGTTTGCATTTAAATACATCTAGCAGAGGAGAGCCACTGCCTCCCTTCATAACTGGATCTATTTGCAAACTGCTCATATTCTTATGAAGTTTGTTTCTAATATTCAGCTGTATTCCTGCCTTCCTAAACCTAAATCCATTGTCCCATATCCCAGTGCAGGTCTTGATTTTCTGTGTGACAGTCTTAGTCTTTGAAAAACTCTACCAGAATCTTTTCTTCACAATTCTTATTTCATTTTGTCTGCCTTTATCAGATTTAATTTCTAATTCCCCAATCATCCTTACTTCTATTACTTATGCGCGTTATATTGATTTTACATTTTTATTATTAATGAACAGTGTGGCAGTACTGTACCATTCTGAAGGCTGTATTAATGGATTGGAAACTGGAAACTTAAAAATCTTTACCACCTTATGGTAACCAGGTTGGGTTGCATACATAATTCTGTATGTTTTTAATTTTTTAAAAAATCATTCCATGCTACTTCATAAGCCAGATCTGTTGCCCAGCCTCCTCCACATACTGAAACATATCTGCTTACAAGGCATGTGGGTCACCTTTAAGCATACAGTTAATATGAGCATTAATCATCTTCTCCAAATCCCCTATAAGTGTCATTTATATTGAATCATCATTCCTGTGCAATAGCTCAATAGGGACTATGTTCATTCACTGTACCTCAAAGGCAACAACCACAGTGTCAAAATCTTTATGCTATTATGTCAGAAAAAGACATCCAAAATGCTTAAACACAGAAATAAACTTAACTTCATGCTGGTCTTTTAAATATACAAGCAAACTTTGCCTAGCCTGAAAGCTGATGGCTAATGAGCTTGGAAATAGGAATATGTATGTTTTTACCTTTTGTGTGCAAGAAATCCAATGCACAGGCAATGTCTCTCACCACCTGGCTGGCCTCCCTCTCATTAAAGTGCTTTTGCTTCTGTATATGAGTCAGGATAGAGCCTATAGAGGAAAGACGGCAGGTAAAACATCTGAAGATGTTTTTAGACGGTTTTAGGCAAAACATCTGAAGATACCAAACTCTATAATAAGTATTGACATATTTGTGACAACTAAATTGCCCAAATTCCTATCTCAACAAAAATAGCAGCAAAGGTAATTTACAGAAGAGAAATTGATTTTACAGCCCCCACATCACAGCTCAACAGGTTAGAGACCATGGAGATTGGTCTGTTTTCTTCAGAAACAAGTGTGACATTTACTCCAAAGTTGTTTATACAAGATTACTTATTTTAATCAGGAATGAAAGGCCAAAAGTTTAAGGAATGTTCACATTTTCTGAACTTCTCCCCCCCATCAAAGACGAATTTTGAATATATACTGTAGATGTACAGATTTTTACTGTGAAATTGTATGATACTTTGTCACTGCAAAGAGGGACACATAATCGGTTTCCTAACTTCATATTTTTTATATCTGTGACCAATTCTCAAAACTAAAAAACACAAAGTCATCTGCACTTTACTATAATGTAATTATTCTGAGTGACTTCAGTTCATTTTTTAAGAACCATCCCAATATTATCTGGATAATATTTCAGCTTCATACATGAGTACAATAATAATCTTTAAAATAGGCTATGAATGAAAATCCAAGTGTTATGTAATATAAGATAAAACTACATATTTCTGTGAAAAGTTTGAATGATTAAACTAAGGCAGGCTCAATGTTATAACAAAATTGGAAGGGGAAAAGACAAAGGAAGGGGAATACGTACTTACCTCCTCGCAGTTTTTCAAACACAAGGTAGTACCTTACACTATCTTCAAAAAACTCTATTAATTCCAAAATGTTCCTTAAAAACAAGGGACAGGTGATTGTGCTAAGTCTTTTTTTCTTAGTATATCAAAAGGCACAAGTATCCCCAAAAGTGTTATTTGAAATATTCTGATGTTTTCAGATAAACAATAAAATAATCACATTGGTCTAATCCTAAAGTCATCAGTATGACTGTTTCTAAAATTAATCAGTATCTTTAATAAATATGAAACATAATTCACTTGTCTTCGCTCTCTCTCATTCCCAGGCCTGCGTTATTAAATAAATATGTAGGAGCCAAAAGGACCTGAAAAATTTTGGTAGAAGCAGCTGCTTCAAGTCTACCCTTTGTGTTTTATCAACATAATTTACCAAGGGATGTTATTTGAGCTCTGCTTTCTATACATATACCAAGAATAAACAACTGCTGCCAATCTTATTTTGTGGAATTTTTAACATACAAGGTTTTATTAATACTGTAATACTTACTTATTGCCCTGACACTGATACAATGTTTCCACTTCTCGAAATACCCGACTCCGACTATGTCCAGCATTTTTTTCAATTATCTGTTGCAAAAATAGAAAGTTTTTTTTAATGAAAAACTTGCAGAATGAATATTGCATTATATCCAATTCTGTCTGCCTGCCAAAACTGGGTTTTATTGACTGATCACCATTGACTTCTTGCACCATGTTACAGATCCACTCAATCCTGAAACCTCCAGATGAGCTTTCAGAAGCCTTCATGGAGCATTGGGAAGAAAAGTGAGGGAACTTCCTGTTGCAGAAGTAGAAAATTTTGCATGATGCAAAATGTTGCCAATGACACAATCTCTTCATTTTAATATGTTGAAGGGGGAAAAATGGTTAGACACTAGTATCGTTTGGGGAACTATGGCCCTTTTATGACTTGTGGATTTCAAATCACAGAATTCCTGCCTCAGTTGAAGTTGAAGTCCATAAGCCATAAAGGGGCCATAGTTCCCTACCTCTGAAATAGTTATTAGTGTAGTTAATAACTGGGTTCTTGTAGGTTCTCACAGAGGAAATCACATTTTTAAGCAATAACACTCTTAATAAAAAGGAAAATTGTAATGCTTTTTTCCTCACCTTAACTGCATATTCCTTTCCAGTCTGCAAGCTAACTGCTCCTTGAACCTTGGCATAGGAGCCCTCACCAAGCATCTCTGCAGTGAGCTTGTATAAATCTGCCAAATAATAATAATAGTAATAATAAGAAACTACACGTTTATGGATGAAACATGTAACAGTGATACCCACTGTCATTGGGGCACTTGGTACCATGTCCAAGAATTTTACAAAATACATCAAGAAATTACAGCTTCCTGCTATAGCACCAGCGAAGCTGCAAAAGACTGCGCTACTAGGAACACCATACATTTTAAGAAGATACTTGGTTGATACCTAGGATGCTGGCAGTAAACGCGTATCAACCATCAGAGCCAGTCAATGATATTTGTGATACATGTTTAAATGTCAATTGACTGAGTTTCATGTTTAATAGATAATAGATAATAATAATAATAATCCCATATACAGAAGGAATTAACAGTGGACAATTCAGTAAACTTAGTGCCAATAACACATTTGCTACTAAACAAGAAAAAGTTCATCAAGAAATTAAAGACGACAATATGGAAGAAAAGTTTATCGGTTTTTCATGTGGAAAACATCATTTCTGAAAGGTTGTGATCCCCTCTATTTTATCTTCTAGATTTTAATTGCTAATGGTTCTTCCTTTTCAATTATCTTGGAATAATATCAATGAAATATGAAATCATGCTATGTGAATTTCAACTATAGGTAGTCCTCAATAATCACAACTGGAACCAGCAACTGTCGCTAAGTGACAGGGTCATTAAGTGAAAAATCACGTGACCACAAAGGATTTACAACATCAGTTCAGCCATGGTCAATACGGAAATCACTTCTTGAGATATCACATGACTTGTAATTTTATTGCCAGCTTCTCCACTGATGCTGCTTGTTGAAAGCTGGATGCGAAGCTCGCAGAGCCTTGGATAGTACAGTGGTCTAAAGCACCCTGTTATTAACATCAGCTGCCTGCAATTATTGCAGGTTCGAATCTCACCAAGGCTCAAGGTTGACTCAGCCTTCCATCCTTTCTAAGGTAGGTAAATTGAGGACCCAGTTTGTGGGGGCAATAAGCTGACTTTGTATAAATATACAAAAGTATGAAGGCTATTGCTTAGCGCATTGTAAGCCGCCCTGAGTCTCCGGAGAAGGGCGGCATATAAATCAAATTTTTTTTAAAAAGTGACAATCAGGGGACCACTGGATGTTGCAATTGTCATAAATCTGGGTTGATTGCAAAGCACCTGAATGATGATAATATACTGTAACCTGCAATAGTGGTAAGTTCAAGGACCGGTCATAAAATTACCTTTTTAACACTGTCACAATTTCAAATGGTTGCTAAACAGGGCTGTTGTTAAACAGGGAGTATCTCTATTTTGTTCTTCTTCAGCAAAGTCAAACAAGGACAATGCACAAGAAGTAGAAAAATGTAAGAAGTTTATCTTTTAACCCAGTGTTTCCAACTTTAAGATTTGTAAGCTTGAATTCCCCAGCTAGCCATGGTGACTGGCGGATTCTGGGAATTGAAATCCTGCATCTTAAAAGTTGCTGAGATTGAGAAACACAATCAAATCAAAGTGCAATATTCTTACAGTATTCCTAAACTAAGACTACCATAGAAGATTGAAGACAAGCAAAACAAATCTACACAAGACCAAAACTACATCCCCCCCAAAATTCAAGCAGTTATAAATCCAACCTTCAAACCTTCCAGGGAAATGATCTGTAGCTCTTGTCCTCTTTTTCTTTTTCCTTTTGCCATTGTCTGATATGGGAAGAGGCTGGCTGTTGATTATCTCTACACAACAGAAAAAGTACAGCAGATCACTCTTCTGTTTACAGCAAATATGTGAGAGAGTAGTATGACTTCATACTCTTAAATCTCTAATGTTCTCTTTTTTAATCTCCCAATGTAAACCACTAAGGGGAACTGGTGGTTCAGTGGCTAAGACGCTGAGCTTGTTGATCGAAAAGTCGGCAGTTCAGCAGTTCGAATCCGTAGTGCCGCGTAAAGGGGTGAGCTCCCGTTACTTGTCCCAGCTTCTGCTAACGTACCAGTTCGAAAGCACGTAAAAAATGCAAGTAGAAAAATAGGAACCACCTTTGGTGGGAAGGTAACAGCATTCTGTGCACCTTTGGCGTTTAGTCATGCCAGCCATATGACCACGGAGACGTCTTCGGACAGCGCTGGCTCTTCGGCTTTTTTTTTTTAATTGAAAAAGTTTTAAAAATTTTACATACATTTTCTCCCCCCTCCCCAACCACCCCCCTGACTTCCCAGAGCAAATACAATTACAAGATAAAATACAGCTCAAATTCTCTAAGTTAAACTCCATTTCACACTTATCATAATCCTAATCATTAAACAAGTAGATAAAAGGAAAGCAAGTCTTCTTTCTTCTTATTCCATCTAATTCAACAGAATTAATCTCCATGTCTCCATTTATAATTACAGCAGTTGATAAAACAATTAAGTATTACGTAATCACGCCTATCATTACTCAATATAACTAATTAATACTTAGCAAATTATTAAGTCTATACGATCTAACAAGATATTTTATAACTTCTTTCATTTAAAACAGAGAAAAAAAAGAACCCCCAACAACAAAGAAAAATAAAGAAACCCTCAATCAGAAACCCCCCCCCAAATTTAAAATAAAATACTATATAAAGTCTTCCGTCCTCCATTTTTAAACCATCAAGGTCCTATTATAATTAAAACACTTAATGAAAAAAACAATAATAAATTTTTTAGTCAAAAAAAGAATATAACAATCAAACCTCTTATAAATTTATCAATACAGATAAAACATCATTTAGTAACTATATCAAACATTTAAATTCATCATACTAGATTAAACCAGTTGCTAATCTTCTTGTCTTCACATCTTCCAACAGCGTATAGAATATCTTCATCATTTACGTCTACCCACCTAAATAGAAAATTGCTTCTTTATAAAAAAAACCCCCCGAGTGACTTTATAATTATATTTGTAATAATATCCATCAAATCCAGTCAAAAGTTAAATTAGTAGATTCATCAAACGTATTAGGGAAACCACCAAATCAGCTGCAATTGCTCTAGATCCATAGTCCTTTTGCCTTATATTTATTACCATCAAGCAAGAAGCTCCAGTTTAGTATATTCAATAAAACTTCTACATTTACAGTTAGATCCAGATTTATCACAGTCCTTAATAAAATATTCCAAATCCTTCAAGTCAGGGCATATTTCACAGCCCAACACACCAGCATTGCAGTGATCTGTTTATTCTTCTCTTCGGCTTTGAAACGGAGATGAGCACCACCCCCTAGAGTCGGGAACGACTAGCACATATGTGCGAGGGGAGCCTTCACATTTACCTTTAAACCACTAACAAAAAGGTAATATTTTTGGTCATATCCAAGGAATACTATTTTCAAGGTATAGGGGCACAGCAAAAAAAAAAAGTAACAATAAAAAACAATGTAGAAAATGTCTGTACAAATTATACAAAACATGGGTTCCCACATAGCACATTGTAGGCCCATTTGGAATAGTTTTTTCAGTTATTTTTTGCTATTTCAACTGTTAAAGCCAAGAATAGGACCTTTTTGTTCAGACACTATAAAATAATAAGCCATAATGCCTGGAATGGGAGGGGTGAGGGAAGAAATGGCTTTTTACCAGGTTGTATCAACTCTAGGCAATGGAGTTAAAGAAAAGAGAGACTATGCAAATTACAGTGTGAAAAATCAGCAGGACACTAAAAAAGATACTTATAATGCAAAAATCCATTCAGCAGAAATATTACTCTACAGTATATAGGAGTTATATAGCAGGAACCTTTTTGGCACCGAAACTCAGAAGAGGCGCTGCCCAGGGCGCATGCGCCCCCCCCATGAACTTCCGGTGCACGTGACAATCAGCTGGCCAGAGCACATGCTCACACAGGAAAACAGATCAGATCTTCCATTTTCTGGCACTGCCGCATACAAAAAGTCCAGTTGATCGTCGCACACATATGCACGCCAGAAATACGGAAGAGGAATGGGTGACGCCACAGATGCCAGGCGACATGGCTCCGTGTGCCACTTCAGGCATGCATGTCATAGGCTCGCCATCACCGGTATATAGTAAATAAAAATTTCATAAAAGCCCAAAAGGATGGCAGGAAAAAGGTCTAGGTGGGGATTTTTTTTTTTTGTCAATTGATTCTGAATTTTTTTAAGTTAATGGTATAGTGTGAGACTTTCATCCCCGTGGAGAAATGTAATTTTTGCTGCATGTCCATCGAATGGATTTTTATTTTATTTTTTTGTATTTTGAAGGCTGGTCTCCATTTAAAAATACTGAATTCAACTTGAATGAAATGCTGCAGTGGTGCAAAAATATATAGTAACTCAATATATTTTTTAATTTATGATTGAAGCTATAATTAATATCATTACTGATGCTCACAAGAATATCATAAAGGTCTTAAGAGAATGATTTTTCCTTCATATAAGCACAAAAAGCTTCCACATACTGATTTAAGATTATTTTCCATCATTTCTACAAGTATTTTTTAATCTTCGTGTCTTTGTAGATAAATTGGAGGAACTAAGTATCACTTCTTAATTTTTTTTATCAAATGCAGGATAAAATACATGTAGACAAATTCATCAGAAACTAAAAGACAATGAGTGTCTTAACATGCTGTACGAAGACTTATTTGGTTGATTTTGGCATATTATGTTCTGTCAATCTAGGAAACCATTTTATTCAGTAAACCAAATTAAAATAAACCGTCATTTGATACAAAGTGTAAACTGAAAGCCAGTTTACGGGATCCACATACAATAATTTTAATTTCATTCTAATTTTTCTACAGCACTAAATAGCCTTCAAAATAAATCTAGATGCGATTTTTTACTATTCCTGAATATTTTTATTTTTATTTCTAAAAGGTAAATGTTATATTTGTTGAATGGCTACTAAAGTTATAAAGTTTAATGAACTGCAAAGGTGTTTTGAGGTTTATCTGCAGAAAAGAAAGAAGTTTTTAGCAAACGTATTGTTAAAAGAATTCTTTATTTATTAAGTGAATTAAAAATAACTTCCCATACCAAGTTAATAGTTTGCCCATTCAGCAAATTACTGTTTTATTAAGTTCTGACCAAACTTGGTCCAAGAATGAAATGATGAAATGATAGCAGGTTTGAAGCTACAGGAACCTTGGGGGCGAGTGATCATGCAATATTGGAATTCAACATTAAGCAAGCAAAAGCAATAGAACAAAGTCAAACTAGAGTCTTGGACTTTAAGAGAGCCAGGTGTTATTCTGTTAAGAAATATATTTCTCCTCTACAGTATCTATACCGGGCTAGCCAGTTTAGAGGCTATTTCAATCAGTTTTTCCCATCTGACACATCAAAGGTTAAGCAGCTTTCTTTCACACCAAAAAAAAGCTTGACTCATTGCTATGTCCACATTGTGCTCAGACAGCCATAAAACAAGTGTTACTTTTGCTATTTATTCTGCCTGTGGTTTTAATCAGAAATGCAAGACATATCCTTGTATAACCTTTACTTTCCTAAAATACTTTCTGCTAGAATGAACCAGAATGACCTTGCCATTTTTTTTAAATGTGTAAGATGGCGATCAATTGTTTTACTACAATGTAATTATTGTAGCACCTTCCCTTCTAACTTATCTTGTAGTAGGTTTGCTTTAAAATTATATTAAATGAGCCTAGGAGCAATCGGTATTCATCTTCACAAAATATCTAAGGAAACTCAAGGAAATTAGTAGAACCTCATTTGGACTGCGTTGGGGCTGGCTCTTGGAAACTTATGGACAACTGTCCACAACTCTGACCTGTATGCCCAGAAGCAACCAATAATGCTTCCAACATTGGAGGAGCCGAGAGAGATGAAGCGTCGGAAAAGACGCCTAGAGAGCATTTGGAGGACTAGTCAATCCGATTCTGACCAGACACTGATGAGGTCTTATATCAAGACCTACCTAGTGGCGATAAAAGCGGCGAAATCTAACAATTTTTCCGCTCTTATCGCATCTGCAGAGAACCGCCCAGCCGCTCTGTTTAGGGTGACCCACTCCCTTCTTCGGGGGGGAGTGCGGGAAGATCCCTTGCAGGGTCGAGCTGAGGATTTTGTGCAATTCCTGCATGATAAAGTCGCTCGGATTCAGGAAGGCTTGGATTCCAATTGGATGAGTCCAAGGGAGGAGACGAGGGTAGGTCTTGAGAATATTATCTGGGAGGAGTTTGATCCTGTGGCTCCCGAGGATATGGACAGGGTTCTGGGTAAGATTAGTGCCGCCACGTGTTTATTGGACCCGTGTCCCTCCTGGTTGGTACTGGCCTCCCAGGAGGTTACACGAGGCTGGCTCCAGGGGATTATAAGTGCTTCTCTGAGTGAGGGTGCCTTTCCCACCGCCTTGAAAGAGGCGGTGGTGAGGCCCCTCCTCAAGAAGCCTTTCCTGGACCCGGCTGAATTAGCTAACTACCATCCGATCTCCAACCTTCGTTTTGTGGCAAAGGTTGTTGAGAGTGTGGTGGCACAACAGCTTCCCCGGCACCTGGATGAAGCTATCTATCTGGACCCGTACCAGTTGGGCTTCAGGCACAGAAACGGCATTGGTCGTGTTGGTGGATGATCTCTGGAGGGCTCGGGACAGGGGTTGCTCCTCTGTCCTGGTCCTATTAGATCTCTCAACGGCTTTTGATACCATCGACCATGGTGTCATGCTGCAGCGGTTGAGGGGGTTAGGAAAAGGGGGCACCGTCCTGCAGTGGTTCTCCTCCTTCCTCTCCGACTATTCGCAGTTTGTGTTGGCAGGGGGGCAGAGGTCGACCTCGAGGTACCTCACATGGGGAGTGCAGCAAGGGTCGGTCCTCTCACCCCTTCTGTTCAACATTTATGTGAAGCCGCTGGGTGAGATCATCCGTGGTTTTGGGGTGAGAGTCCATCAGTACACTGATGATACTCAGCTGTACATCTCCACCCCAGACCACCCCAACGATGCCCTTGATGTGATGTCTCGCTGCCTGGAGATCGTGCGGGTCTGGATGGGGAGAAATAGGTTCAGCCTCAACCCTTCCAAGACCGAGTGGCTGTGGTTTCCGGCTTCCGATATAGTCAGCTGGTGCCATCGCTGATTATTGGGGTGAATCTCTGCCCCCCACAGAGGGGGCTCGCAATCTGGGTGTCCTCCTGGACGCACGGCTGTCTTTAGAAGAGCATATGATGGCCGTGGCCAGGGGGCTTTTTATCAGGTTCGCCTGATTCACCAGTTGCAGCCCTTTCTGGACTGGGACGCCTTGCGCATGGTCACTCACGCCCTTGTCACCTCCCGGCTGGACTATTGTAATGCTCTCTACATGGGGCTCCCCTTGAACAGCACTCAGAGGCTCCAACTGGTCCAGAATGCGGCTGCGCGGGTGGTTATGTGCACAACCCGTTGTGCCCATGTGACACCCCTCCTGCGCGAGCTGCACTGGCTCCCAGTGGTCTTCCGGGTGCGATTCAAGGTGATGGTCACCATCTTTAAAGCGCTCCATGGCATAGGACCTGGGTACCTTTGAGACCGACTTCTGCCACCAATAGCCTCCCACCGGTCAGTCCGCTCCCTCAGAGAGGGTCTTCTCAGGGTGCCATCGGCCAAGTTATGTTGGCTGGTGACACCCAGGGGGAAGGCCTTCTCTGTGGGAGCCCCAGCCCTGTGGAATGAACTGTCCCCGGAAATGCATAAGATCTCCGACCTCCGTGTTTTTCGCTGTGCCCTCAAGACCCTACTTTCCGCCAGGCCGGGCTATCAATGTAATGATTTTAAATTGGGTGTTTTAAATTTTGGGGGTTTTAAATTGAGCCGAAATTATTTTAAAATTTTAATTATTTTTAATTGATGTCTGTCTTTGTGCCTTTAATAGGCTGTACACCGCCCTGAGTCCTTCAGGAGAAGGGCGGTATAGAAATAAAATTATTATTATTATTATTGCACTAGCAATGAACACATTCATTCCTCTTGCCCATTTTTATCCCCTTCTTCTCACGCCCCTCAATCTTACCAAGTAGAGTTGCTTTTGCTATACTATCGTTTGCTGCATTAGATGTCCCCACTGATTTAGCTAATGCTAAATTAAAAAAGACAGAGCCATACAAAATGAAGACCTGATTTAGCAGACCTTGATCTCTAGTTGTAGTAAAGGAGAACCATTTGGTTCTCTCTGCTGCCATCTAATGGTTAACTGGGCTTCTGCAGTACAGGTAGTGCTCAACTTACAACAGTTCATTCATTGACTGTTCAAAGTTACAATGAAAAAAGTGACATGACCATTTTTCACACTTAACCACCATTGCAGCATCCCCATGTTCACGTGATCCAAATTCAGACCCTTGGCAACTGACTCATATTGATGATGGTTGCAGCATCCTGGGGTCACGTGATCACCTTTTGTGACTTTCTGACAAACAAACGGGGAAGCCAGATTCACTTAACAACTCTGTTGATAGCTTAACAACTGTAGTGATTCATTTAACAACTGTGGCAAGAAAGGTCACAAAATGAGGCAAAATTCACTTAACAAATGCCTCCCTTAGCAACAGAAATTGTGGGACTCAATTGTGGTCATAAACCAAGGACTACCTGTACATTTTGTTCAATTGGTATTCTTGAAAATATTGGGCAAGGTGTGGGTGGCAAAGAGAAGCCTTGCTTCCTCTGCCTTCACTATATTTATATCCCTGAGTAAACTACTTTTAAGCATAAATAATTGATACATTGATAAGCATATATCAATCTATGCCATCAGAAACAAAGACCTTTTATAGAATAAGTTTCATAGTTTCCAGCATTTACCAACACTGATAGAGCAAGCTATTGTATACAAACAGGAAGCAAACCAGGGGTGAAATCCAGCAGGTTCTGGAGAACCTGTAATGAAAATTTTGAGAAGTTTGGAGAACCAGCAAATACCACCTCTGGCTGGCCCTGGAGTGGGGTGGGAATGGAGATTTTTGTAATATATTTTCCCTGCCACACCCAAGCCACACTACGCCCACCAAGCCACTCCCACAAAACCAGTAGTAAAAAAAATTTGGATTTCACCACTGAAGTAAACCCCGCACTTGTACTGGCGATGTTACCTAATCAGGTAATGAACATCTACAACAACCAAGCACAGACAGCATCAAGAACTCTACAACTAAGGTCAATGTACTGAACACTTTAAGGACAAGACGCACCCAAGAAATAAATCTCAGCTCAGTGGTTTAATATTCAAAGCAGATACCTGATTTATGCTGGATGGATTTCACTGGATAGAAGGCTGGTGGAGCCTGGCAACACGTTTCATTCATAAATGAACTTGAAGGATTACTTTGTGACTGAAAGTAAACAAAAAAATCTCTGTTTAGTTCTCCCAATTAGTTCTTTCTGTGCTCACTCTGGCCTATAAGAAGAGATATAACAGATGACAAATCTGTTCTTTATTAATCTATACAAAACATTATGACTTGTTTGTTGTTGCAGAATTACTATATACAGTTTGCACATATAAAGTAGACCGACAACGAAGTTTCTGCCCCCTCCCTGTTCATTTTTTCTTTATCTCATGTTATATATTCACCAGGAATAGATCTCCTTAATGTTGTTAACCATATTCAGTGACAACACAATTTGTATTAGTCATACCATGATTCTATGGGGATGGCAACAATTTGAGACTATAATAGTTATACTTTAATAGTTCACAAATTCCAGAAGAGAGTTAAAATATTTTCAATTAACTTCTACATCACATTACTTGATCTTTCAACTGCTCGATATCAAACATACTCTCCATTTATATCAAATATGCACTCTCAATATATATATACTATACTGAGTACATATACTGAGTATAACATAACCTATACATTCCTATACTATAAACACAAAGACTTCAACTTCTGAGCACGATTCCAGGTGCTGGTCCATCACTTTAAAGCCCGACATGGTCACCTCGGATACTACCTGTGTCCCATAGTATCTGCCGAGTCAGTTTGATCTAGCAGGCTTGGCATGCTTGGGTTCCATCAAATAAACAATGATATCTGTCAGGACTCTAGGTGTGTGATTTCTCTGTAGCAGTACCTGTCCTCTGGAATGAGGAGCCCCACAAAATTCAAATGGATTCCTATCGACTACTATTCCACAGAACTTTAAATACCTGACTCCTCACCCAGGTTTTTGATGAGGATGACTGATGCCACTTCTTCTTTCTGGTTCCCCTCCAGGTATCCTTTCTTTGCCTTCATTGTACTAGCTTGTACCCTTTTTCCTTTAATTTTGTTCAATCAAAGCAATAGTAGCATTGATTTCTGTTCTTAAATGTGGTTTAACAATTGTAAACCACCCAGATTCACTGGGTGATAAGCAGCATATACGGTAAATTTTATTTTATTATATATACAAAAATGTGAAATCTCAGTTACCAGTTTTTAGCTAGTTTTGGCACAAATGGCCAGAGTCAAATGATCATACTATGGATATACAGGTAGTCCTCGACTTATGACTACAATTGAGCCCACAATTTCTATTGTTAAGTAAGACATTCGTTAAGTGAGTTTTGCCCCATTTTACCTTTCTTGCCTCAGTTGTTAAGTGAATCACTGCAGTTGATAAGTTGGTAACCTGGTTGTTAAGTGAGTCTGGCTTCCCCATTGACTTTGCTTGTGAAAAGGTTGCAAAAGGTGATCACATGACCTTGGGACACAGCAACGGTCCTAAATATAAACCGGTTGCCAAGCATCTGAATTTTGATCACATGATCATGGGGATGCTACAAAGGTCCTTGGATAGTACAGTGGTCTAAAGCCCTGTTATTAACATCAGCTGCCTGCAATTATTGCAGGTTCGAATCTCACCAAGGCTCAAGGTTGACTCAGCCTTCCATCCTTTCTAAGGTAGGTAAATTGAGGACCCAGTTTGTGGGGGCAATAAGCTGACTTTGTATAAATATACAAAAGTATGAAGGCTATTGCTTAGTGCATTGTAAGCCGCCCTGAGTCTCCGGAGAAGGGCGGCATATAAATCGATTTTTTTTTTAAAAAAGGTCATAATTGGGGGGGGAAGGTCATAAGTCATATTTTTCAGTATCATTGTAACTTAAACGTTTGTCACTAAACAAACTGTTGTAAGTCAAGGACTATCTGTATTAGGTGAAGGTCTAGCTCTCTGGAAAAGTCTACAATGGTGAGAATGGTGGAAGGAAAGAGAAAAAGATGACCAGCAATAATGTGAATGGACTAAATTACAGCAGCAATGGACACATTGTTGGAAGACCTAAAGACCAAGTTGGGAACAGAATGTAATGGAGAAAATCTATCTATGTGGTTTATTTATAGTTGGTTGCACAGTCAGCCAAATGCTTAGACTGCATTTAGCATTTATTTCCACCTATCAAGTCCTTTACAATGACCTAGATAAAAAAGCCAAATCCAGTCTAAACATCTGGCTGACTGCAAAATATTATCAAATATTATTAACTGGTGTTGGCCTTCATGCACATCAAATTCTTCCCAGGAATCTAGGTTGACGTAATATATCCAGTTCAGTGCATGTGCACATCCAAGCAGGGTGACCTTTTGTAATAGAGAGATGGAAATTTTGTCAATGCACAAATTTTCTAAATGCTGTCCAATATATTTTTGTATGACACCCAGTGTGCTGACCACCACTGGGACTTTATGTCATAATCTTTCAACCCTGATTTTTAGATCATGCTACTTTGTGAGCTTCAAGTCTTAGTCTTCTATTCTACTATTCCAGGGGTGTTGCCACATCAATTATCCATAGTTTATTCTTTTTAACCAGAGTTAAATCTGATGTGAGCCAAGACTTTATCATTTTTTTATTTGAAAACCCCGTGATATTTTAACCTATACATTTTCAACTATTTTTTAACTATATATTCCCACCAATTTTTCGTTAATGGCACATAATTTTAGAGATGTTCCAGAAAATCATAGTGACAGAGTTATAACGTTCACAATCAGTTTGTGCAATCTTCTTGCATGAGCTGAATATATAATCTATAGTTTCTTCTGCCTCTTTGCACAATCTGCACTTTGAATCATTTAATGATTTTTCAATTCTGGCCTTGATTGCATTAGTTTGAATAGCTTGTTCTTAAACAGCCAAAATGAAGGCTGTTTTCGGTTTCTTTTTTTAATGTTTCAGTTTTAAACCCATTGCCAGGTTTTATCTTTACCCATTTTCCACTCAATTTTTTTTAGAACCTGACCGTGTCATTCTATTTAAAATAATCAAATCTTGTGATATTTAATTTTATAAAAATAATTCCACCATGAAAAAACCATTATTTGGACTAATCATTTGCCTGCTTTGTAAGTCCCCTGTTTATTCAGTTTATTGGAAAACTGAATAAAGAATGATACATTTTCTAAACACTGGAATTCAATGGCACTTTAGAGACTGATGTGAGAGGATTCATTTCTGAGAAATAAGTCCCATTTAATTCAAAAAGGGTTGTTTCAAATAAATATGAGGATTTCTGCCTTAAACTTGTTTTTCAAGCCCACCTATTAAATAGTTCCAGCCAACTGGTCAGAAAAAAAGAAATTAAAGATATACCAGCTGTTTCCAATCCACTACCCTCCAGATTTAGACTACAACTCCAAGTATTCCCATCATACATGGGGTATCGCAAACCCTATAGATACCTATACCTACTCCATAAAGCACACAAAATTGATTCTGGAAACAACTGTTGAACAGAAAAAGTTAGACCTCTGCCATCTACCGCCAAGGCATTATCTGTGTTACTCTACCTTAATATTTGTATCATGAGATGGAGTTCATTAAACCTGGTTCAGGATTTTTGCAGAGTTATGAAATTTATTGAAGGGATAAGTAAGATGCAGTGTCATGTAAAAGATGGCATAAGTTTATAAAACTTCAGCTATTCATCATACTGAATCACCAGAGGTTTATAGTCTTCATGATGTCCAAACACATCTAATGCCAATGTACACTATAATGGTTAAGTATTAGGCAAGCATGACACAGAAATTGCTTCTCTCACTTTACTTTGCAGTGGAAAAATTTCTGCTGGAAGAGTACATTCAGTTCTGGTCACACTTAAAAACCAGACATGAAGCATCTGGAAAGGATAATAAATAGTCTGATAAATGAGACATACAAAGCTTGACTGAGGGTGCACAGCTCAAAGAAAAACATTAAAGTAAAGATTTGCAAACAGTTTTCCAAAGCATGGTTAACCTGGAAGGTTATATTTTTATTGGCTAAAGCAACCCCAAGTAGACTATTATGAATAATTTAAGAATATTAGCAGGCTGAAGTCTGTATTTACAGTATTTATTGACTGCCTTTTATTTACAATGTATACACATTATAATATGATAATATGACAAATCTTCCTCTTCCCTTGATGTTTAAATTAAGTGGAACATTTTGTTGGCCAGACTTAAGGAATATTCACTGTTGTGGTATTTCAGGAATAAGAAAATAATGTCCTTGGGAGGGAGGGGATGTGTCTGTCTGTCTGTCTGTCTGTCTCCCTCCAAAGTAAGTGAAATAGTTTTGGTTAGGATTTCTATTTCTATGTGTCATAAACCTTCATTCAACTTTAGCAATCTCTGGAAAATCATCTCTAAGAATAGAAAGAATCAACAGCAAAAATTTACAAGATTTTTCCCCAAAGTTTAACTATAACTTGTTTTTAAAAATAACATGGAACAGGAAAACATCCAAACATCCATGTGAACCTAAATAGTTCTAACACAAACAACTGGATGTTCTTTGCATTTTACCGTAATGGGACTAGGGAAACTCTTCAGGTCCGAACTATTATTGGGCCTCGTCAAAGTAGACATCTGGAGATAATGAAAACATCAGAATTAGTCCCAACCTTTAGAAAACCCTTAATATAGCTGAAATTCTCAGAATTCTATCTTAGAGGGAATCCACAAGATTTGCAAGATACCATTGAGAAAATTGAATTTTATTCCATTACTGGAAGACATAGCCAACACAAAATTTTACCAGGCGATTTATACTGTATTATATCAGTTCTTGATATTCATTAACTTAGCGTAATGATTTTTGTGATTTTTTTTAGTCTTTTAAAGCAATGTATGCAGTTAATTATGTTTAATTAATGATGCCCTAACCTCCATGAAATTTTTAAATCCCTTGTTCATTCATCTAGTTTCTTCATCCTTTCTTATCCTTTTAATATTATTTAGATACCATCTTTTAATAGCTAACAAAGAAGCACTTTGAAGAAAACAAGGATTTCTCAATAATGAATGCTCTAGCGTTCGGTGCCTTTAAAAAAAAACAATTAATTTTAGTATTGTTTACATAACTAATAGGCTTAAAGCACAAAATGCATGCATATACACAAATGTGTTTTGCAAGAAGCTAATTTATTACCAAACTGCTTCTCTACTATTTTAACCATGTTACCTGTTAAATCCAATTTAATATATTTTATGTTAGATCAGGCGCAGGAAAGAAGACAAGACCAGCGGGGTCTGTTCAACAAGTTTTATTCAGCTCTTAACTAAGTCAGAACAGACGAACGGCTGTGCTGCCGGAGCCCTTTTTATAGCGCTCCGGCAGACCAGTCGTCCAATGACAGCGGTTTAACTTTCCCGCCGGAGGATTAACCAATCCCCGGCCGGATGTCCTTATAAGGACATAACACTCCTCCCCCCCTAGATGAAACATGGTTCAGCTCGTGTCAATCAACAAACGTAGTCACGCAGGTAGGCGGGACGTCTGGAAGCCCTGCTCGACCTGCGCAGTTCATTCTGTTCTCCGTCGTCCGTCTGGAAGGTGGCCGCTCCGGTGTCCTCCGACCCTCGCCCCCGGGATGCCTGCCGCTGGGTCGTTGAAGGTGCCGGTCCTGTCCGTGCGCCTCCGGCCTTGCTGCTGGGCTGCGAAGTGGTCGTTGCAGGTACCGGCTCCGGTGTGCCGCCTCCCGACCCGCTGTTGGAATACATCTGCTGGTCCGGTTGGTCTCTTCCCTGGCCTGGGTGCCGATCGTCGTAGGCCGGTAAGTCCCTTGGTTTATTTTTATTTTTTGAAAATTGTCCGTTTCGTTGATTCTCGTGATGGTCGACCCTGTCTGGGTGGTGCAGGTCGACCTGGTCGGGTCGTTGTTGCTTGTGACGGGGGTCAGCTGGACGGGAGATTTCAAACGGGCGTTTCAGTTCCTGCGTGCAGGGGTGTCGTAGGCCTCCCTCACCGGGTTGTTGTTGGCCCCCTTGGTTGGGCATGTCCCGGTCTACTGGCGTTCCCTGGAGTTCCTTGCCGTCGGGGTGGCGTTGGGCTGCCATGCCGGTGAGGCGTGAGTTTCTGTTGCCGTGGAGTCCCCTGTCTACTCGGCAGTTGCAGTACGGTAGCGGGTCTGCTGGTTGGCCGGGGTGGTACGGTCCTACCTCGGCTGGGTGTTGCAGGGCTACCTCAAACGGGTGGTGTTGTCCTGCCCTGCCAGGGTGGTGTTGCCCTACCTCGACGGGGAGGTTTTGTCCTGCCATGTAGGGGTGTTGTTGTCCTACCTCGTCGGGGTGGTTTTGTCCTGCCTTGTAGGGGTGTTGTTGTCCTACCTCGTCAGGGTGGTTTTCGCCATCCCCTTCCCACCGCTTCCGGAGTTGGTCGATGTGACGTCTACAGACCACTCCATCTAGCAGTTCAATAGTGTAGGACTTCGGGCCGGTTGTGCTCTCGATTCTCCCCTTCAGCCATTTCGGCAGGCCGTGGAAATTAAGCGCGAAAACCGGATCTCCTGCAGAGAAGGCTCGGAGGGGGCGGCTCGCGGTTGCGGTGACCTCGGAGTGGTACAGGGGGTGTAGTCGGTCCAGGGGTGACCTCAGCTTCCTGCCCATCAGCAATTCGGCTGGGCTCTTGTGGTGGCATGCGGCGTAATGTGCTGTATCAAGAGGAAGTTGTCGATCTTCTCTTGCCAATCGCCCGGTCCCATCCTGGCAAGGGCCTCTTTAGTGAACCTCACCATCCTCTCAGCTTGTCCGTTGCCAGCCGGTCTGTAGGGGGCAGAGAGGGCATGGCGAATGCCCAAACTGGCCAGGAACTCCTCCATGGGTTTCGAGGTCAGCTGCGGGCCGTTGTCGGAAACAAGGACGTCCGGCAGCCCGTGGGTAGCAAATAGTCGCCGGAGGGCTCTAATGGTGACTTCAGTAGTGATGGACGCCAGGGGAATGACCTCAAGCCATTTGGAAAATGCGTCCACCACTATCAGCAGGAACTTTCCTTGCATCGGGCCCGCAAAGTCTATGTGTATTCACGCCCACGGGTTGCTCGGTGTTTCCCATTCCGCAACAGGCGTTTGCGGAGGGGCGGGGCGGACTTCTTGGCACGGATCACATCTGGAGACCCAGTCCTCAATGTCTTTGTCCAGTGATGGCCACCAGACGTAGCTCCGTGCCAGTCCCTTCATGCGTACGATGCCAGGGTGCCCCTTGTGCAAGGTTTCCAAAGTCTTTAGGCGCAAGGCCTGGGGAACCACGACCCTGTCACCCCACAGCAGGCAGCCCTTCATGGTTGACAGTTCCTGCTGCCTCTTTGCAAACGGCTTGAAGTCGTCGGTCAACGGTCCCGCAGGCCAGCCGCGCAGCACCCAAGACATCACTTGTTTCAAAGTCCGGTCTTTCTGGGTTAGTGCCGCGACATCTGCGGATGTGACTGGGCAAGCCAGGTCGCCATCGATATGATGCAGTCCCAGGGTGGGGGCAGGGTCCTCCACTAAGTCTTTTGACGGGCATCTGCTCAAGGCGTCAGCGTTGCTGATGTTACTGCCCGGCCTATGGCAAAGTTCGTAAGAGTACCCGGCCAAAAAAATTGCCCAGCGTGTCATCCTGGGCGATGAGTAGTTAGGTGTGGGCTTGCTTCCAGACAGAAGGCCCAGCAGGGGCTTGTGGTCTGTGATGACCGTGAACCTCCGTCCGTATAAGTACTCATGGAAGCGCTTGACGCCAGCAACGATGGCCAGGGCCTCTTTGTCCAGCTGGCTGTAATTTCTCTCGGCGCTGGACAGCGTCTTCGAGAAGTAGGCGATGGGTGCTTCCTTCCCGTCCGGGAATTGATGACTGAGGACTGCTCCGATGCCGTAGGGGGATGCGTCGCAAGTCAATAGCAGGGGGAGTGTCTCGTGGTATTGGATGAGGACACTCTCGGAAGAAAGCAGGTTCTTGACAGCTCTGAATGCTGCTTCCTCTTCCTTCCCCCACCTCCAGGAAACCGCCTTCCCCAGCAAGCGATGGAGCGGTTCAGCCACGGAGGCTTTCTGTTTCAGGAAAACACTGTAAAAATTCAGTAGTCCCAGAAACGCCTGAAGCTCCGTCTTGTTTTGGGGGGCTGGAGCTTCATGGATAGCCCTAACCTTAGATTTAGTGGGGTGAATGCCGTTCTTATCAATGAGATAACCCAGGAACTCGACTTCCTGGACCCCGATGATGCACTTGTCCCTCCTGACTCTCAAACCCTTCTCCTTGAATCGCTGCAAAACCATGCGCAGTCGCTCAAGTAGTTGGGTTTTGGAGCGGCCGGAGATTAAGACATCATCAAAGTAAGGGACCGCCCCTGGAATGCCTTGAAGAAGGCGTTCCATAAATGATTGAAAAATACCTGGGGCTGCGCTGACCCCAAATTGGAGGCGCGTGCATTTAAAGGCCCCTCTATGGGTGACAATGGTTTGTGCCTCCGCAGTTTTTTCATCCACTGGCAATTGCTGGTAAGCTTGGGCCAGGTCCAATTTCGCGAATATTGATCCGCTCCCAAGTGAATGCAGCAGATGCTGCACCACTGGAACCGGATATGCGCTCTGCTGGAGGGCCTTATTTATCGAACACTTATAGTCGGCGCAGATGCGCACAGACCCATCATGCTTCATCGGGGTCACAATGGGGGTCTCCCATGCAGCATGATCGATCGGTTCCAGGACCCCCTGGGCGACAAGCTTATCTATCTGGGCGTCGACCTTGGGCCTCAGGGCGAACGGAACCCTGCGGGGCTTTAGCCTGATTGGGGTGACATTTTTGTCCAAATTGAAGGAAATAGGTTTCCCCACAAATCTCCCCAGCTTACCATCGAAGACTTCCTTGAACTCTTCGATGATGGCGTCGAGTTCGTCCCTACGAATTTGGTGGATCCCGCTGATAGATAGCCCCAATGGCTCGAACCACTCCATCCCCAGCAGGCTCGGGCGGTTTCGTCCCACGACAGTGATGGGTAGGACGCCCTGGAAGTCGTGGTAGGTGACCCGGAGCGAAGTCCTCCCCAGGATCTCAACAGGGTTGCCGCCGAAATCGACAAGACGGGCCCGTAGGGGTTTGAGGTCTTTCTTCGAGATGCCCGGTTTCAGACGCTTTAACTGGTGCCAGTCCATGATGGAGTAGTTCGATCCCGAATCAACCTCCATAGAACAGGGTGTTCCCTCCACAATTACGGTGGCATGGAACTTTGCGGCCGCATCGTCAATGGTGTGGATGCCGGAGGACAGCTGATCAGTTCTGACTGCCGCGTAGCCGCCACCTCGTTGCTGAGACCTGGCAGAGGACCGTTTGGATGGTCTCAGGTTGTCTTGCCGTTTCTCGCCCCAGCCGGGGGGAAACGGGCCCGGGGTAGGTGCTTCGGCCCTGCAGGCTTCAGCGATGTGCCCCCGCTTGTTGCAGCGTCGGCAGATAGCGTCTCTCCAACGGCACTTGGCCCTGGCATGGCTTCCTTTGCAGCTGCCGCAGGGCTCGATCCGGGCGCCATCTTGGTTGCGCTCGCGACGGTTTTGGCGGGAAACCTTGTGAACGGCCATTTCGTCGTCGGAGCAGGAGCTGGCAGACGACTCCTCAGACGAGCTCTTGGGGTGGCGTTGCAATTTGTGCACCCCTTTAGCCCTACTCATGGCGGCAGCAGCCTTTTCTGAGATCTCGGCTGCGATTGCCTCCTCAACGACGTCTTTCAACGCGATTTTCTTTCGGCTGAGGAACTTACGTTGCAGTCCAATGTCCCTCATGCCGAAGACAATGCGGTCTCTGATGGCGTTCTCAACGTTGTCAAACTCGCAATTTGACGCGAGTTGTCGCAGAGCTGCCACAAAGTCCTTGATGGGCTCCCCTTCCAACTGATTCCTTTGTTGAAAGGTGAATCTGTTGGCAATGGGAGTTCCAGTGGGAGCGTAGTGCTCCTTCAGCACGTCCTGCAAATCGGCCCAGGACATCTCCTCGATGTTCCTTGGGGACACGAGGTCGATGGCCATCTCCAGCACCTCGGAGCCGCAATGCGCCAGGAACAGGGCTCGTTTCCGTTCATCGGAGAGGTCCTGATAGTTGTTTCCCCGCAGAAACTGGCGGAAACGAACCAGATAGGAGGTCCATTTCTCCACTCTGGGGTCGAATTTGGAGATCGGAGCCATCGCGGCTTGTGATGCCTCCATCTTCAGTGACTTCAGCTCAGTGAGGAATTCTCGATGAGTGACTTAGCTCCGCGTGGCGGTTCTTTTCAAGTCCTTCGTCGCCAGTGTTAGATCAGGCGCAGGAAAGAAGACAAGACCAGCGGGGTCTGTTCAACAAGTTTTATTCAGCTCTTAACTAAGTCAGAACAGACGAACGGCTGTGCTGCCGGAGCCCTTTTTATAGCGCTCCGGCAGACCAGTCGTCCAATGACAGCGGTTTAACTTTCCCGCCGGAGGATTAACCAATCCCCGGCCGGATGTCCTTATAAGGACATAACATTTTACATTTTCATAGAGTAAGCTTCTACAAATATGAAGTACTCTTTATTTTGATGGTTGTGGGAAAATGAACATTAAGAGGAAAGAGCAGAGGGAAATAAAATGAAAAAGATCAAATAATAATTGTCAATAAAAGTGGCCATTCACAAAACTGTCATTTGATGTAATATAGATAGATATCGTTGCATTGTGAGCATCTTTTTCATTTTATTTCCCTCTGATCTTTCATTTTACTATTCACTTTCTCATAACCATCAAAGTACATAAATTGCCCAAAGAGTACCTCATCTTTATAGAAGAGTATGATTACTCTATGAAAATGTAAAACACAATAAATTGGATTTAACAGTATCTTTAACATTGTAAAAATAGTAGAGAAGCAGGTTTCTTATCCCTACGTGTTAATCAGCTAAAATAGGATTAACTTTCATAATAAATTTAATTCAGCTTGCTTCCATTGAAGTTCCACTTAAATATTTTGCTCAAGGATGGCCTCTTGAGATCCATAATATAGAATTAAAATGTACTTAATTATGAGACATATGTCATAGATGGCTCACAACAAAATTATTAAAACAACACAAAAATGCTTTGTATCCTTCCTTCCATGGTGCCATGAAAACGCATATTCCATACTCATTGGCTCATCCCCATCCTAGTTCAGAGCTTTGGGGAACCCTCTAGTCTTCACAGCATTCAGGAAGGTTAACAAGATTGGAGATGGAAGGTGCAGATCTCAGTGGGAGCCTATTCCAAAGAGTCAGAGCCAGCTACAGAGAAGGCATGCCTCCAAGGTCCCACCAGATGACAGCATTCAAAGGGCCTGGAGTATCCACCTATCCAACCTGGTGGGACAGAGGTTCCCTCAGAGAAAGGCAGTCCTGCAAAGAACCTGGTCTGTGCCAGGCAGTAGCTTTAATAGTAATAACCAGTATCTTGAATTGCACCCAGAAAGCAACTGGAAACTAGAGCAGGTCATACAGCATCAGTGTAACATAGGTGCCCAGAATTCCCATCTAAATAGTCATCCATCTAAAGCAGAGGTCTTCAAACTTGGCAGCTTTAAGACTTGTGGACTTCAATTCCCAGAATTCTGTGCTGGCTATGAGCTATGCTGGCTGGAAAATTCTGGGAGTTGAAGTCCAGAAGTCTTAAAGCTGCCAAGTTTGAGGACCTCTGATCTAAAGTGTCCAGCCAACCCACCTAGCAGATTGTGGCTGACCTCAGCTCAGGAAAAAAAAAATAAGCATGATCAAACCTGGTTAGTAAACTGATGGGAGACCACCAGAAAATCCACTTTGTAGACTAGATTGGGAAATGTTTAAAAAAGAAAAAAAAAACGAGAAGGCAGTAACAAACCACTTCCAGATGTTGGCCAAGTGATGTACACATATGTGGTCATTTCATCACCAGGAGTGAAATTTGAATTGAGAAAACTATCCAAGTACAGATATTTATAGTATAATGTGTTTCGGTTTTGAAGATGCCATGTTTTTCTTTTGTTTTTATTGCACTAGATCCGTGATGGCGAACCTATGGCACACGTGCCACAGGTGGCACGCGAAGCCATATCTGTGGGCACGCGAGCTTTGCCCTAGCTCAGCTGCAGCACACATGTGCACTCTAGCTACATGATTTTCAGGCCTTCTGGGCCCACTGGAAGTCAGGAAATGGGCCATTTCCGGCCTCCAGAGGGCCTCTGAGAGGGGTGGGGAAGGCCGTTTTACACCCTCCCCAGGCTCCAAGGAAGCCTCTGGAGCCTGGGGAGGGCGAAAAATGGGCCTACCAGGCCTACCGTGTCATCGCGTGCCAAAAATGGGGATCACAGGGGGAGGTCACGTGTGCATGCGCAGTGGGTGGGGTGCATTGAATTATGGGTATGGGCACGCACACGCGCGATCCCCCTGGGTTCCCCCCACTTTTGGCATGCAACGGCAAAAAGGTTAGCCATCACTGCACTAGATGATTATATTATTATTATTATTATTATTATTATTATTATTATTACTATTATTAATATTTCTATGCCGCCCACTCTCCGAGGACTCTGGGCGGCTTACACTAAATAGCATATTTAACAAAACCCATGTCCATATACTGTTGTAAAATAATTTGTAAAAAGGCCTTGGCCCAATTACTTGTAAACCTATCCCAAAAGTTCAGACACCTGAGACACATTTCTTTCTGTAAAAATACTAGCCCAGATTTTTTTAAAAAAACTGAAATATAAAGAAACAAATACAGCCCAAGCCCTTTAAATAATGCCCTTACAAACCCCAAGCTCAATAGGTAGATTGGGCAATAATATTGCAACTAGGTTCTCACATCTCCTTTCTTTAAAGGAGATGTGTGAGAGACATCTCTCTCACACTCACACACAAATCACAATGAACCCAGAAGAACCTAATTTAACCTGAGAACACAGGAGTCTGGAGGAAAGCTTGCAAACAAAACCCTCATTTTCCAACACGTGGCACCCCATTTTCTCTTTCCTCCTTCCTCCCCCACCGCACCCCAAACTTGCTCAACCAACCTTCTGTATTACTGGAGAAACTATAGCCACTCCCTACTCCAGAAGAAAGCCAAATGCCCCACCCGGTACCCGAACCCCTCCTTTGACATCTCCCAGCCAAAATTCTCCCCCACCCGCAGCAGCCCTGGCACCGCTCCTGCCTCCGATAGTTCTACGCCCGCTATTCCCCGGCGCTCAGCCTCTTCATCCACGTCTGCGGTTGCCAAAGGGCATCCCTTCCTACTCACAGCCGGCTCCAACAGCCACAGGCCGACACGCTCTCGACAAAGGAGGAGCTACGAGCAATTGCCCCGGCCCCTTATAGAAGGTTTGCAAGCAAGGATGGGAGGAGGGGGGGAAGGGAGGGAAAAGAGAGAGAAAGGAGAAGTATGCGCATGCTCACACTTGCCCGGGCGTGGGAATCACACTTTCGTAGTAGGAGAGCTTTTGGAACCAGTTCCTGGAAGGCCGGGCTGGGTGCCGGCAGTGCCCATGCGCAGAGCCACACGAAAGTAAGGAGAAAAGTTCCCCGCTCTCGGTTTTGTAACGTACTCGGGTGGTTTGAGGGATGAAGAAACCGGATGCTGCAAGAAAAAAAAAAGAAAAAAAAGTCCGCGGGTAGGAGAGCAGGAGATCTGTAGAGATTGCTCCCTTTCCTGCTAGCTAGTGCTTTTAAGAAGGGAATGGCACGGGACGCTCCTGCGCTGACGACCTTCTCCAATTTTAGGGTGTTAAGAAGGGTCATGTGGCAGTAAGGAGTGAAAGGATGAATGTAGCGATCGAATTAGTACTCGGGATCGCCTTTTTTTAAATGCCTAGTCATGCACATCACACCGGTCACACTTTCTCAGCCCTTGGCAAAAAGGCACTGGCGGACCACAAGGGATGAGTTTAAGGAATCTTGTAATTTAAAAAAAAAAATATCAAGAGAGTGTAGATGGCTCCGTGGTGTTTCTGACAGCCATTAGATAATAATATGAAAAGTATGTAGACCAGGGTTTCTCAACCCTGACAACTGAAGATGTATGAACTTCCAACTCCTAGAATTCCCAGCCAGCCATGCTGAATAGAGAATTCTGGTAGTGGTGAAATTAAGTTTTTTTAAAAAAATTATTTTTAAAACAAAAACAAAACATAAAACCATCATCGTTCCAAACAATTACAGACAGTGTGTGGATCGGTTAGCATTCTTTTGTGCTTAATCCCATCTTCAAAGTACCAATTTATAACGAGTTTATTTCTCATAAAAAAGAACTTCACATATTTTATCTTTACATCAACTTCGTATTTCATATTTCATCTCCATGTTTTATTATCTATCCATTGATAAATCCCATATCAAATAATATTGGAAATTCATTTTTTTTTAATACGGGTTCTGTGGGCGTGTGGCTTGGTGGTCGTGGCAGGGGAAGGATACTGCAAAATCTCCATTCCCACCCTACTCCAGGAAAAGGATACTGCAAAATCCCCATTCCCCACTCTGGGACCAGTCAGAGGTGGTATTTGCCAGTTCTCCGAACTACTCAAAATTTCCCCTACCGGTTCTCCAGAACCTGTCAGAACCTGCTGGATTTCACCCCTGAATTCTGGGAGTTGAATTCCATACATTTTCAAGTTGCCACAGTTGAGAAACACTGCTGTAGACAACGAAGATAAGTAACCAGCACTATGAGTTGTTGTACTTATTGTACCAATTAGGAGTCTATTTGAGGTTTGATAGTTTTATTATTGTAAGAGACTGTAACTCTTTTCTGTGAGTATCTACTTGGTGTTGATCTTAACTCTATAGTGGTCAATCTATGGAACTTAGATAGCTGATGGCTCATGGAGGATGAGGAAAGGAAAGGGAAAAATATCCCTTCAGTCTAGTTTTCATGAACTAAGGAAGAAAGTTTCATGGAAACTTGCCTGATGGGATATTTTTCCTTTTGTATCCTTATGCACCATCAGCGATCTAATATCCATAGCTTGACCACTATAGATTTAGAATTAAGATGAACACTAAGTAGACACCCACAGAAAAGATGGCTCTCAGAACTTAAAAGATATTAACATGGAAATGCATATATGATCTAAGTAGCAAATATTGTCAAAGAAGTTTATAAATAAGAAAACAGAAATAAACTGATATAAATATTAACATTGATAAATATCAAAAAGTCAGCAGTTAAAATTAAATATATTAAAGGCAAAATACTACAACAAGAAAGTTTAGTGTATGAAATATGTATAGTGGCCAGATAGATTATCTCAAGAGGACATTTCACAGATGTGGGAACCAGAAGAGGGTTCTTAAAGTCATCATACCAAGTGTATTAGCAGAATACACTTGAGAAGAATTGCCTAAGATAATAACCAGATTACGAGAAAAGGCACTCCTAAAGGCTGATAACAGGCATATGTTTCAGGGCTAGCACAAATAGTCAAAATATCAGGAGCACTATAAAAGTTTCGTATCTCTGTAAACTGACCTCTGCAAAAAATGTTTTTCACTGCATTTCAATTCATAATATTGAGAATAAAATAAATACAAAATAAAATTCTGCCTAAATTGGAGCCCAATCTGTGAGAAATCATTTTCAGAAAAAAGAATACCGTATATACTCGTGTATAAGCCGACCCGCATATAAGCCGACCCCCCCAATTTTACCCCCCAAAACTGGGAAAACTTGTTGACTCGCGTATAAGCCGGAAGTGGAAAATGAGGACCTGTCAGAAATCACTTTTTTCAGCCCTCTGGGTAGTCCTTTTGTGCACATGGACTACTCAGAGGGCTGAAAAAGTTATTTTTGACTGGTCCTCACACTTGTGACCAGTCCTCAAACTTATGACTGTCCTCACATTTTACGTTTTTGCCCTATCTTGTCACCATGGTGAAGAGAAGCAGTTGTGAAATGAGTGACATGGCTTTAAGAATGCTGCACGGGCATAAATATGAGGATGGTCATAAGTGTGAGGACCAGTCAGAAGTGCGAGGACTGGTCACAAGTGTGAGGACCAGTCAAAAATAACTTTTTCAGCCCTCTGAGTAGTCCATGTGCACAAAAGGACTACTTAAAGGGCTGAAAAAAGTGATTACTGACAGGTCCTCGCACTTTTGACCGGTCTTCGCACTTATGACTGGTCATCATTTATGCCCATTGTAGCATTCTTAAAAATGGTGTCACTCATTTCACAACTGCTTCTCTTCACCATGGTGACAAGATAGGGCCAAAAGGTAAAATGTGAGGACAGTCGTAAGTTCAAGGAATGGTCACAAGTGCGAGGACCAGTCAAAAATAACTTTTTCAGCCCTCTGAGTAGTCCATGTGCATAAAAGGAGTCCATGTGCATAAAAGGAGAGGGAGGAAGAGAGGAGGAGAAGAAGAAAGGAAGAGGAAGTAGGGAGGAGAAGAAGGGGGGGAGAGAAAGTAAGAAGGAAAGAAAAGAGGTGGTAGGTTTGAGGAGAAAGATTGCTGTACAATAAAAAAGATGAAAGGGAAGAAAACCAACCCCAAACACATATAAAGATATTAAGATAAAGAATGAATTGTTAAACTTTAAAGAATAAAAGAGAACAAATATGAATAAATAGCAATAATTAGAAACACACATACAAACATACAATGTATTTTCTTTGAACAGAATATTTGGCCGGTTCACAAATTTAAACAGTGTTTAGTCATTTCACTTAAATTTACAATTTCTATATTTCCTTTTTGCCATATTTATTCCTCATCTATTTTTTTTAAAACCAATATTACCCTTCATCCTCATCTCTAATCTTAATCAAATTCAATTTTTCACTTCTATTCTATATTAAACCCCTTCCCATTGTCATCTATTTTTATATCAATCCTCACATTGCTTAATTATGTAAAATTACAGTTGTTTAATACAAATTCAACATTTTAATATAAATCAATTAGTTATATAACTATCTTTTTTGTATATTAATCAATATGAACATGAATATTCCAATTATTTCCATGCAATCCAATTTCTTACAAATCAATTAATTATATTTACCAATCATAATAAACCAAATAATTTCCCCCAATATTCTTCCAAACCACAACTTAACCATTTCTGCTTTCAACACAATATACAATTAATAATATCTCAATTATTACAATTCCCTATTTAAATAGAGCTTTTTTTTCGTTTGTGTTTTAAAATCTTTAACTCCCCTCTTTTGCCATTTGCCATAAATTTCCCATTGTTTGCACCAACCTTTTTTGATGAGGAAAAAGTAAAGAAATCTGCCTTAGCAAACAGCAAAGCCAACAAGCTGTTTTAGTTTCGCTTTTGGTTTCAGCACAAGGAGGAAAAAAAATGTGTTCTTTGCAGCAGGCACCTTTTTGCAGCCGGCACCGATCTTCTCATTTGTTTTCTTTTAACCCTGATCAGCTATAGGGGGGGCCTTTGAAGCCCCAGGGCAAGAATTTAAAAATTTTTTTCCTCTAGCCATCAGCTGGAACTCAGGAGGCAGTCCCAATAGATTGGGAGTGGGCGGGGTAAGCAAACCCCGCTCTCCCGCTGTTTCCTAGCTTGCAGGGAAAAAGTCATTTTTTTCGTGACCCGTGTATAAGCCTAGGGGGCGTTTTTCAGCCTGAAAAATGGGCTGAAAAACTCGGCTTATACGCGAGTATATACGGTAGTACAAAAATAACATTGCTATCAGATGTCAGAAGTATGTTTTTATTATAGTCATGTTTTGAATAGAATAGTTATATGCATCAAGCAGGATTCTCTCTCCCTTCCTCTCTCCTTCCATTTCCCCCCCCCCGCCCCCCAATCTTCTGTATGTGACATATGGATTGTTTGAATTGTTTCTTTCGGCCTCGTTGTGATTATTCAGAGTGGTTGTGCGAATAGGCCATTGTGCGGTACATCTCAGCAATATACGGTATTAATTCTAGATAGTGGTAAACATTTAATCAAAATTTGCATTGCATATATATTAAATACTTGCATTCAAATGCTTCATTGAATGTATAGATTAGTTTATTTTATATGTATAAACATGATATTGTATAGATATATGTATAGACATGATATTGTGTCAAGTGAAATTTATTCTCTAGACGTTTATTTATGCTTGCAGGTTTCACTTCTAAAATATAGGTTGCCTGAGGATGTTTGCAAGCTCAGATAGGCCTTGGGCTTAAATTTAGAAAGTTTCAGTTTTTGGAGGTTATATGCATGTTAACATTCTGAAAGTGGGAATCTCACTCTAGCAGTGAGGCAGATTTATTTACAGGAAATATATTAGAAGGAACACATAGTCTACCTCTTAGATAACTTTATCCTATCATGGGGAAAGTCAACACATGGGTTCTGTGTATTTGTCCCTGGGAAGGAAGGCAGAAGGAAATAACCTCAGCTAGCTATCTTTCAGACAAAGAGCAGACAGAGTAATAGACAATGAGATCAGTATTTCATGAGCTGCTGAAGAGTCAGTGCCATTGGATTCATGCTCCAACACTAGAAGGACTAAGGATGGTTAATTATAAATTTAACTCCATGGGAGCATAAAAATACAAAGACTGGCATATTCAGTAGTCATGGAAAGCTAACTAGTGGAAGGAGAGAAAAAGATAGGAAACCCTAATAGCAATCATCTGAACCTTTCAGCAAAGGATACTATAGCACAACACATTTGTAGATACTCCAAGAAAGATACTTTTTTGGTACCAAACAAAAATATGCATGGGATATACAAAGCCTAAAACTGCCCAATAAAGACTCGACATATTTAGTAGCCACAAATACAAAGCTGACAAAGGGAGAAAAATTAATTAGCTTGAAAGAAGGTATGGCTGCAGTGTGTAGCAAGAACATTAAGGCAAAACATTTCATGCTATAATGTTGCTCTTGCTTTTGAACTTACTCCCATTTGCAAACTTGGATACCTCACTGCTCACTCCTGTTAAAAACAAGTGACCAGTACTAATAATAATCCTTAGTACTAGACGCAGGGGTGTCAAACTGGCAGCCTATGGGCCGGATGCATCATGCACAGCCACGCCCATCCCAGCTCTGCAAAGGCAAAAAACATTGCGATATGTAACGATATGTCATGTGACGCAATCGAGTTTGACACCTATGTACTAGAGGCTTCAATTCATCTTGTTAGAGGATACATTGCTGAGCTTAAAACAGTGTAATTGAGTAGAATATTCTGCTGAAAACAGTAAAATTTGCATAAAGTTGTTGCCTTGGATGCAGAATATCGGCTATCAATGCATATTAACAATATTGATTATAATTGAATAAAAGGTACATGTATTAAGATACAGACGAGGACTGAAGAGTCTTGCTTCTATCTAAAGTATATTTTGAAGATAAGGAAGTAAGATTGAGAAAGAGAACAGCATCTTGCTTGAACCTGAATGAGCTTCTCCTTTCCTCACTTAATATTCCTGTGAACTAAGGAAGAGCCTGTTTGAGGCATTTATTCAAATTAGTTCCTTTGGCCTAGGCTCAAACCCTGCTTATCTGACCATTGGCTTAGTAGCCGCTCTTCCTCTGGTCCTTCAATGTCATTCTCTTTTTCCCCTGCAAACACCGTGGGACACAATCCTTATTTCTCTCTGTTATGAATTTGCAAGGAAAAAAATGTGTTTTGGCTTATTTTAGGAAATTAATAATATGGCTGTTTGTGCTTTGGGGAGAAAGAAGATTTAATGGCAGCATCTTAAAGCAGCTTGATCTTGTCTGAGACTTGCACAGCTGCTCCTTGTACCATCTGCAATAACCATAGACAGGGGTGTCCACAAGGAAGGAGGTAAAAATGTCAACATGACAGCCCCAGCCACATAAGTCAACCTTTGCCCCTTTTTACATTGGTCATAATCAGTGATGGGATTCAAATTTTTTTACTACCAGTTCTGTGGGTGTGGCTTGGTGGGTGTGGCATGGCTTGGTGGGCATGGCAGGGAAAGGATACTGTAAAATCTCCATTCCCTGCCCACTCCAGGGGAAGGTTACTGCAAAATCCCCATTTCCTCCCAATCAGCTGGGACTCAGCAGGCAGAGAGTAGATGGGGGCAGGGCCAGTCAGAGGTGGTATTTACCAGTTCTCCAAACTACTCAAAATTTCCGCTTACCGGTTCTCCAGAACTGGTCAGAGCCTGCTGAATACCACCTTTGGTCATAATACCACCTCTGGTCATAATTCACATAAATATAGTTCAAGAATGTCTCCTCAGGAAATTTCAAGGCACCTGAGATGATCTCACTGCAGCCACACCAGAAGCAGTTATATGATTAGCTTCCTTATATATCGAAGCATAACATCTATTCCATTGCAATTCTATGGCTCCACCACATTATGATGATTTTATTATGGTTTTATCTTAATTTAATTTAATTTAATTTAATTTAATATTATCGCCTATATTGTATTGGAGCCATGGTGGCCCAGTGGTTAGAATGCAGTATTCTAGAAGGTTAACTCAACCTTCTAACTTTTTTTGATCCACTGCAGACACTTCTTTTTTTTATATAAAGTTTTTTTTATTTTTTACACAAACACACATACAAACATACAATGTACTTTTTCTGAACAGAGTATTTGGCCGATTCACAAATTTAAACAGTTTTTAGTCATTTCAACTAAATTTACAATTTCTATACTTCCTTTTTGCCAAAATATTTATTCTCATCTATTTTTTAAAAAACCAATATTACCCTTTATTCTCTTCTCTGATCTTAACCAAATTCAATTTTTCCCTTCTATATGTGTGTGTGTGTGTGTGTGTGTATATTCTATGTATACCCCTTCCCATTGTCATTGATTTTTATATCCATTATCAAATTAATTAATTAAGTGGTGTTGCAATTGTTCAATTTTTATAGGAATAGTAAACCCACTTATTTTATAACATACATTTCCTTAAGTAATACAATCCAACATTTTAGTATGAGTCAATTAGTTATATAACTCTCTTTTTTCTTTGTATATTCAAAAATATAAACATGGATATTCCAATTATTTCCATTTTCATGCAATCCAATTTATAAATCAATTAATCATGTAACCATATTTTCTGTTCACATGATAATAATAAACCAAATAGTTTTCCCCATATATTCCTCCAAACCACAACTTAATCATTTCCACTGCAGACACTTCTGACTGCAGGAAACATATACTGTACTAAGTTTAAAGAGTTTCCAAAAGCTGCTACTATGCATATAAAAACCATATATCTTAATGAAATCTTTTCACAATGTCATAAGTAGAGGGATCATGAGGATAAGAGAAGTGAGGAACAAAATGTTCCCATGCCAGCAACACTATTAGCAGCCATTCAGAAACATTAGTCTGAATTTTTGAATTATAGATTCTAAAGTGGGGCTAACCTACTACCATTTTCACAAAAATAATTGCCAAGTTCTTTTTACTAAAAAAAACCAGAATCTTCTTTGTATTTTATTTCACATCTCCTTCAAAGCACACCTTAATTTGTAGAGTGGGAATACTGCTTTTAGAAAATAATTATACCAATTTTCTAGCAAAAGAGCAACTCGCCCAAAATTTCAGTGCGTTAGCACTGCATTACCTACTTACGTCATAAAACAACTAATTTTCTACATGGTTTTTGCTAATATGTTATTTCTAATTAACAACTTTGAAAAGAATATCTTCACTAACATAGGTATTAAAGGTATATCATAGAAATAGTCTGGTTAACAATGTAGCTCAGTAAAAGCTGTTGCTTTTCTTTGCATAAACGGGAAACAGGAAATGTCACTACCTTTAATGAACTCCTATAACCTTCTGCTTTTCTAGTTCTTGTAATATATCTAATTTTACAATTACTGGGAATTTGGAACAAAAGAAGCTAAGTAGAAGTAGCTAAACTGATTTGGGACTTCCTTCCCTCTCTATGTTCAGAGACGAATAGCCAGTGATAGTCTGTGGAATCTGTTACAATATTTTGTCAGATTTTTTCCTCTAATTAGTATCGGTGGGAGAAAATTATTTTGTAAAGGGTATGAGCGTGAAATAAAATGCCCCTCTTATCCTGAGTGTGACATGTTGATTTAGAAAATGCTAAAAGCAAGGCAATATGATACCATCTTTTAGGGCAGGGATTCCCAACCCTCAGGCCACGGACCTGTTAGGAATGGGACCTCACACCTGGAGGTGAGCAGTGGGCAAAGGAGTGGAACCAAAACTGTCAACCCCCACACCGGATACAAAAATTGTCTTCCATGAAACTGTTCCTTGGTGCCAAAAAGGTTGGGGACAACTGTTTTAGGGCTATTCACAACCAGCTGAACTTCAGGATACAACTAAATTTCTATTCCAAATGTGCTTTTTCAAGAGGCAACTGGACGTTCTTGTTTTTTTTGGAGACGTTTCACTTCTCATCCCAGAAACTTCTTCAGTTCTGTCAGAGCTGAAGAAGCTTCCTGGGTGAGAAGCGAAACGTCTTCGAAGAAAAACAAGAAAGTCCAGTTGCTTCTTAAAAATCCACCTTTGAGACAACCAGGACCTAGGTGACTGAGAATCTCCATAGACATTCAACTAACTCTCTAAAATAATATCTGAAAGCTAACATAGGAATTGCACAATTCCTATGTTATTCATTCAGGCACTTCATCCGTCTAGAAATGAAACTTCTTGGCAGAGATTCTGTTCTGTGTTCATCGCCTTAGGGCTATGTAGAACAATAAAGCTCCAATTTATATAGTGAATGAGCGAGAGAAAGCTATCTAATTTGGATTCATGACTGGATTCAAGTTAAAGTTGGTACAAAGAGAGTATAAGTACATTGCACTTATTTCTAAGATATAAGATCTTTTTTATCAAAATCCATTGACCTAGCACAGAAGTTAGTAAATGGATGGGCTAACCTAGGTCCCCACGTGCAATTTACAATAGGGTTTGCACTTCTATGAGAATCTAATACGTGATGATCTGAGGTAGAGCCGAGGCAGTGATGCTAACAAATACATCAATGCTAAATTGCTGATAACCAGTTCACTAATAAATATTAAGTATGCAAATCCATTGGGATGGTTGATAAATCTCATGTAACATTTTTAGCACTATTAATCCATTAACACAACTCATCATTGGCATTGCAGTGTCTTTTATTTTATGGAAAGTGCTCATACTTCACTGGCACTCGGGAATTTTATTTATATCTTAGGAACTTGATTAATTGTTGCTTGTTAATTGTAAAATGTTGCCCATTTGGGACATTATCAATAATCCCACATTAAGCATTAAATCCTGAAAATACCAGTAGCAGTCCACTAGAAAAAATGGTTTGGCTTCTGTGGTTAAAAATATTGCTGGATTCAAATGTATTTGATTAACGGTATTCAGTATTTATAAACTAAGCCTCCCTTAGCTGACTTGCAAAACATCAATTTTCTAATTGAGATGTGTTCTTTTAGGAATTGACTTGGTTTGTCGTATTCTGTTGAGTTGATTCGTTGTTTAGAGTGCAGTGCATATAAAACACCTCATAATGACAGATTTACCATTTTTTAGCAGTTAGCCATGTTATTGATACAGGAAACAGCCATGTATTTACCTGTTCTCAAGAGGAAGGAATCTCTTCTTCCTGTCTCCAGAATGCTGTGCTATGCACTTTTGGTGTTTAATTTGCCAAAAGTCACCTCGATCCCTTTCCTATAACAAGGCCGGGGGGGAAATAAGAGCAAAGGGGAAGCAAAAGAAAAAATGATGTACCAGTACTTCTACATGTCTGCAGTTGAACTCAGGCAGTCATATGGAGCTCTAAGAACATAAGACCAGCTGGCCTGTCTAGTCCAGCATTTTGTCTCACACAAAAACACAGTAGTAGATCATAAAATGCTTTCTGGAGAACCCATAGTCAAAGGCACATTCCCTTTTCTGCTGTTTCTCCCCCACATCTATTGATGAGATGCGGGAGTTCAAGGCCAGGTTCTGGCACCTGAAGGCTCAGTGGGCTGAGATGGCCAGCCAGTTCCAGGCCATGATGCAGTCCCGCTGGAACAAGGCTCTCCAGTTCTTCGCCACCAGTGACACTTCCCTTCAGCCTTCACCCAAAGCCCTGTACCAGGAGGCCGAAGCAGACCCCAAGTCAGAATTTCTATCCCCCTCCAACCCTCACAAAAAGACCCCGAAGCGGGAGGCTCTCTGCAACAACACTTATCTGGCCCAGGGGCCATAGTTTGAGGACCCCTGATTTAGTGCAATATAAAGAATGCAAATAATTTTTCTGTGGACCATCAAATTTTTCTCACGGACCACCAGTGGTCCACGGACCACCAGTTGGTGACCGTTGGACTAGAAGACTTCCAAGATATCCTCTATTCTATTATTCTGTTATTCCTTGAAACAAAAACAGAATGATCCTGAACAGGCTGAAAATACGCAGAATAGAGCCTGGAGAGAAATTTCCTTTTGAGTGCCATCTGAGGACAAAATCCCAAATGTGACGGAAACAATAAATAAAATGGGTTAAAAGCACCATTGGACTCAAGATCAATGAAAATATGCTCAAAAAGGAAGCTGTGTATAACTCTTGTATTTTCTGAAACAGTTTGTGCAATCTCTGTATGGATCAATTCTGCGTCACACTGAGATGTTTGAAAACTGTTGCAATGGATGGAAAGCTCTGTGTTCCAACTCTTGCCTGCCAGAAAAACCCCAAGAGGGCATAAAAATTGATCATGCAGAAGCCTCTTCCATATTGTACACTACAGGTTGAATGAAGTTCTATTATTAGAATTATGAAAAGGAATCTCAGAAACGTGTTCATCAAATAAACATGTGGCTTGCCTTCAGTTTTATAATGCTATATATTGGTAACTAGGAAGGTACCATTGATTGATTGATTTAATTCAATTTCTATAGCTGCCCAAAGTTTAAAAAGCTAATATTTGGATATAATTTGCTCACCATGAGAACTGTGTAATACCGCTATTTTCTTAGATTTTTATAACTATATCCACAATTACTAGTTAATTTGAAAGGCTTTTTTTGAAATTGAAACACAGGTAGTCTTGCTCACTGGTCATTCTAGTAATCAAAAGCAAACATGCAGTTAAAAACGGGAGTAAGATTAAATATTCCAAAAGGTGAATAGCTTCCAACTTTTAGGATGAACTGTCAACAGTAAATGAATTGACAGGACTTGGTAGAGCAGTTCTGAAGGCCTTGGAAAAGATAATCAGATGCTGGGATTAGAATCATGTAGGCAATGGTTTCTACCTTTGACATTATGTGAAAGTGAAATTTGGAATGTGAACAAGCAGCACAGAAAACATATTCACATTTGAACTTTAGTGTTAGAAAATACTCCATAGAATACTATGGATATCCCCAAAGACCCCCAAAATGGATGGATCATTGAACAAATCACAGAGGGTTGAGCCTTAGTTGCCAAGACATAACTTCTGAGTCCCATTGCCTACTTGCCTAGATGTCCAGGAACGCTAATGTCTGATGCAGTCCTTGTTGACAGGTGATGACTGATCCAATATAAAATTATTTTGTTGTTTTCCCACTATTGTGTAGTAAATGGGTTAAAGGATAGGCTTGGTCTAGTTCCATGATGGTGAACCTATGGCACACGTGCCGGAAGTGGCACGCAGAGCCATCTCTCCAGGCACACGAGCCGTTGCCCATTACTCTTCTGCGTTCCGGCGTGCTGGCCAGCTGGTCTTCATGCGCATGGGAGCACCAGAAATCAGAGCAGCTACCTGGTGACCATGCGCCGAGAAGATGATCTTCTGGTTTCAGGCGCGTGCATGCACACTGGCCAGCAGAAACCGGAAGACCAGGTGGCCAGCATGCATGCATGTGCCAGAAACCGTAAAATCATCTTCCCAGCGCATGGATGCACACCGGGTGGCTGCTCTTCTGGTTTCTGGCACGTGCATGCACTCTGTACAGCTGGTCTTCATGTACACATGTGTGCCAGAAACCGAAAGACCAGTTGGCCGGTGCGCATGTGCACACCGGAAATCGGAAGATCATGTTCCCGGCGGCTGCTCTTTTAGTTTCCGGCACACGCATGCCGCGCTCCCATTTCAGCACTCAGTGCCAAAAAGGTTCACCAACACTGGTCTAATTATTCTGAGATTTGTCTGACATGAGTGACTCTTCTGGTAGAATATGTCACTGCCAGCATAGCTCTCAACCTCATCAAAATATCACAAGAGGGTAACCTCGGGCAGGATTATTGTTAATGTTGGTTGCACTGTCAGCCAGATATTTGGACTAGATGTGGTGTTTTTATCCACCTATTGGGTCATTCCCAAGAACTTTGGCTAGCAAGATAATGGTGATTGATGGTGTTAAAAGAATCATCGCAGGACGTAAGCTGTTCCAAGTAAAGCTGCCTTTTTGCCATTGGTAATTTTGTCAGTGCTGATGGTGTTCAAGTGGTGCTCCAGAAGTTTTGGGTTTGCACCAGGGGTGAAATGTAAAATTTGTTACTACTACTTCTGTGGGTGTGGCTTGGTGGGGGCGGTAATGTGACTGAGTGGGCGTGGCCAACTTTTTTTGTTTTTTGAACTTTTCAAAGCATCTTTTCTAATGCTTTGAAAAGCCTCTGCCGATCAGGCAACTCAGCTGGGATCATCAGAGACTTTTCAAAGCATTTTTTTTACCACCTCTTCGGCCAAGAGGTTGCAGAAAAAAAGGCTTTGAAAAGCCTCTGACGATCCCAGATGAGCTGCGCGATCATCAGAGGCTTTTTTTGTACTTTTTACTTTTTTTTTACTTTCCCATTTTTTCATGGGAAGAGGTTGTAGAAAAATGCTTTTAAAAGTAAAAAAAAAAGCGTCTGATGATCGTGCGGCTCAGCTGGGCATGGTGGGGGGGGCACAGGGATTTTTGCTACTGGTTCTCCAAACCACCTGCCGCCATCGCTACCGGATCGGGTGATCCGGTCCGAACCAGGAACATTTCACCCCTGGTTTGAGGCCAAGGAACCTATTACTATTGGTATTATCTTTGCTTTCTTTTGCCAAAGTTTTAGAATATCTTGGATGAGGATAGTATTTCTTACAGTTCAGTCTGCTTAATTCTTTTAATTCTTCAAGTCCACCTAAATATGAACATCATGTCATTTTAAGAGAAAAAATTATCTAAGCCAAGCGTTTAATCCAATAAACAATCTAATTGGCATAGAAAACAAAATAATTTTAGAGGAAGAACTAAGCCGCAGCGTGGAAGACTAGTAACTCTAATTTAGGTACATCATAGTATGATACAATGTCCTAGTTATTATGGGAAGATTTCTGTGCTTTCTAAATGCTCATCTAATTATGCCTCATATCCCTGAAGTCTTTTGTCTACATATTTACTGAGCTCACTAACTACCAGGAAGAGAAATAATGGGCTGCTAAATCCATTTACGGTTAAGAAAAAAAAAAAGAATGGCTCTAAAATAAGACCTGTAGGCAACATTAAAGCTCTATTCTTTCCATTTTCATTAGGTTCAGAGTATATTCTGATGTTGGTTACTAACAAGACATTATATAGTTTTTCTTCCTGTAAAAGGGGGAAAAAAGATAACATGTCTTAAAGAGCCAGTACGATGCAATGGTTAAGATGTTCAGACAGTCCACCTCTTTACTTTGTTCACAGGTAGTCCTCAACTTATGACCTCAATTGCGCCCAGAATTTCTGTTGTTAAGTGAGATGTTTGTTAAGTGAGTTTTGGCCCATTTTACAACCTTTCTTGCCATAGTTGTTAAGTGAATTACTGCAGTTGATAAGTTAGTAACACAGATGTTAAGTGAACCTGGCTTCCACATTGACTTTGCTTGTCAAAAGATTGCAAAAGCTGATCACATGACCCTGGGGCGCAGTGAGTCATCAACATGAACCTGTTGCCAAGCATCTGAATTTTGATCACATGATCATGGGGATGCTGCAAAGGCCGTAACTCGATCTTTGCAGCATCCCGTGAAAACTGGTCGTAAGTCCCATTTTTCAGTGCTGTTGTAATTTTGAACGGTCACTAAATGAACTGTTGTAAGTCGAGGGCTACCTTACTTGCTTTGGTGTGATAGTTCCTAGTAGGAGAACAGAAAGGCTACCAAATTCTTTGCTTCCAAATCCCGTGAACATCAAAGAGCAGGAGCCACAGTGAGGCTAGAATCCCTGGAGACAGAGAACGGGTTGCATTTCAAAGAAACTTTTAGTTCCACAATAGCTTCAAATGTACTTCACCGGAGACAGAAATAAACCAGCTAAGCTTTTAAATAAAGTTGACACCATGGGATGTGGACATTCACACAATTGATCACCCAGTAGGGCACAGATTAGTGTACAAACAAATATGTCAGTTAGAACAGGGAGTATCAGATTTATTTTCAGGCTGTGGAACCAGCTGGTTTTTTAAAAAAAACAATCAAATTGCTAGAATCCTTGATCAAAAGGCAAAGTTCCCGGGACAAAATTTAAGCTGCATTCAACCGAACCGCAGTCTCTTATGGACCTCATCAATTTCTCATGGAACCCTAGGGTCCTTGCAAAACAGACTTTGAAAAACCATGGGTTAGAAGATGGTGTAATAATTGCATGTTAGATAAACAGGTAAGACTTGCACAACTCAGAATGTTGGAAAGTTTTGTTACCTAGCATTAAGGCTTTGGCAGGGGATCCATAATAAGATTTTAAGATAGGATTGTTATATATCTTTATTGAAGTTTTTTCATTTTTATCATTTTTCCTTTTTATTTTGTTTGCCAACTGAAGGCTTAATAAATAAAGGGGATTGATTGAGATTCATTCCATATTTTTAATAAATGTAATAAAGTGATAAAGTGTGTGTGCGCCAGGGATGGATTCTAAAATTTTTTACTACCGGTTCTGTGAGCATGGCTTATTTTGTGGGCATGGTTTGATAGTCATGTGACAATTCTTTAGCATTTAGCAGCGGTACTGGTCTACCAGGCTTTTAACTGCTTGCAGAGCTGTACCGCTCTACCCATTTGTTCTTGGAGCGTTCTGGTCTACCCATTTGTTTTTAAAGGCACCAGTCTACCCATTTGTTTTTGGAGGCACCGGTCTACCCATTTGTTTTTCGAGCACACTAGTCTACCATCACAGTGCCTTTTAACACTGATCAGCTATAGGGCAGCCCTTTGAAGCCCCATGGCAAGAGTTTAAACAGTTTTCCTTCTAGCCGATCAGCTGGGACTTGGGAGGCAGTGAATAGATTGGGGGCAGAGCCAAATAAAAGGTAAGAATAACGCGGGGGCGGGCAGGAGGGCCCAGCTCCCAAACAAAGAGAACCGGTTTGATGATGTCATATCATCACCGCTACCGGCTCGGCCGAACCGGGAGGAACTCACCACTGGTGTGCACGCACTCACATCTTCAAATCAGGGTTGACTCCTGTTGACTACCTGAACTATTCCCTGCAAGGTACTCCCTTGACAAGGTTTTCTAACTGGTTGCCATTGCCTGCTTTGTAGGGTTGAGAGAGTGACTGGTCCAAAGTCATGCAGTTGGCTTTGTGTCTAGAGCAGAATTAGATACTCTCCTGATTTCTGTCCTGATACCTTAACCAAAGAATTGACTCTCCAAAGAATTTTAAAACAACATAAAATTGGCACTGAAGAATAGGAATTAAAATTGTACTTGAATATATTCAATTGAGAAAAGGGCTGGGTGGAGAAAAGAATGTAGGGTATATTTGCGCACAAATGTAAACCAGAAAAGGGAATGAAAATAACAAACCCATTACCATTTTATTGATTTGTACAAATTATTTTCTCTGTGGTCTTTCTTTTAACTTCTTTGCTTGAAGACAATATGAAGCTGTGTGTTTTTCATGCCACAGATAAGTGTGATTATCCCTCAACTTGTGAAAGTTGTGGGAAAAAATGGGAAGGCAACATAAATTATAAATAACTGATGTAGAAAGTGAAAGAAAGTAGAAGATAAATAAAAGAAGAGAATAGAAACCAAAAAGAGCCCCCCCCCCCCCTCGAAATAACCCAGTTTAAAACTATGGAAAGATCCTGGCTCAGTTTCAATCTCAGGTATTTCAACACTTGAAATCTTGTTTGGGTTACTATCTGCAATTTGCAGCATTGAGAGGACTGAGCTACATGGACCATTAATCTCACTTCCCAGCTCAATTTTTAATAGAATCTTAATGACTTATACAAAATAAATTCACTAGAATTCGTTAAGCAAAGGGTGTGTGTTTCATGGCCCATAACTATATTCTGTTAAGAAATTATTTGATAGTTTTCTGGCATTCATTATGTTGCTGAGCTTGAAATCAACATGATGGTGGTAGTTATATTTCTCCACCTAGTGTTGTTTGACTCACTGATACAAGTAACCTAAAATCAAATGCTATGCTGGTTATTTTAGTGGAATGCATCTATGCTTTTTTCAATATATACTAGATGTCAATATATGCAATTAGGAGAAATCTAAACCAAACGGCTGCTTAATACTCTTATTTCCTTATTCACTTGTGTTTTACAGGAAAAAAAAAATAGTTTTCCAATCAAATAATCTCAGTGCTACTATATTTTTCAAAATATTTTATTATTTATTTATTTATCTATCACATTTTTCTACCATCCATCACACTTGCATCCCGTTGGGCAGTATCTCTGCCTTTCTAAATTAAACTATTTTTAGTTATTTATTAGAAAGATTTATTCACATTTTTGAAGGATCTTGTATTTCATGCTTCCTTGAAATACAAGATAGAATTACAGAAAAATCTTTTGTTCTTTGACAGGCAATGCAGGATGGTGACATTCTTCCACTTGGAATATTCTCCTCGTTTTCCAGCCACTGTAGATGGGTTATCTGCAGCTTCCGGAGGATGAATGCAAAATAAAACAATACAGGTGGCAAGAATCACAAGGCCACAGAGTGAGAGAAAGGAAAATAAAATTACTGAAGTCCGTAGAAATTCATTTAAATTGTATTGGAAGCTTACTCAGAGACTGAAAGTTCCTCAGATTCATAGGGATTTGTCCATTGGAGCATCATCAGAACACCTTGTCCATATAAATGTTGATCTTGCAACCTTGTCTAAGTTATCTTTAATGGCAAATCCTTTCCGTCATTTCCTTCTGCAAGAAAATGAAGAGTGAAGAATGAATGAATGAATGAATGCATTCTGTTTATTTGAAACAAAACCTGAGTCGATTTTTAGAAAAATAGCCTCGTGTAGACAAATAATACATCTTAGTTAGGTAATATAAAAGAACAATAATGCAAGCTTTCAGTTGTCAATTATGGATGAAGTCTTCCTTATGTTAAAATAGTTGCACAGCCATTCCTTAAACAAAGTACATCCAAATTTTAACATCTCTGTTATGGCATTAACATCTACAAATTTATAATTTGTTCAATGTATTCTTCAATGTATTCAATGGATAATTTTTTCAATGTACAATGTTTTTGCATGTATTATGATTTATTGTTTCTTTTTACCAAATAAGAGATACTCTAGTGTTTTAGAATATTCAGAGCATATCAATATATTTTCATAACCAATGCTACCAGACAAATTAAGTTAGAGCCAAGCATAGATTCCCAGGTTCCCTTCTTCTAATAATCATTCTCCAACGAAAGATTATTTTGCTGATAGAAAAATTCTTGTCTCCTACCCGCTCCAAGCCAAAATGTTGAGGCCTAGCTCAATATTTTGATTATCGTATGGAAGGTGGGAGTCACCCAAACAAGTTCAACATTGTTATGAGATTTGAGCCAAAAATATCTGGCTCCCAAATCATCATCTACCAATTAAGATCAGCTTGACCAAAATCAAGCTAAATATATCAGTGCATATCTGATAAAAAAAAATTATCCGAGATTATTGGTAACCATATTGTTACTTTAAAAAATTAGATTCATGGGTAAATTGCTGTCATTTGCATTTAAATCAATTATTATTTCCCTGATAAATATCATTAATTTTTAGATTGATTTCAGCTTTAACTAAAGACCTTTCAGATGAAAGGGCTGAAATGCTGAAATGAGACATGGGCTGCAGAAAGCGGAAAAATTGGCAATGTCTCTTTGAGTTGCCGTGGTGATAACCAAAAAGCTTAGACAAAGCTGATAAAAGCTTGTGTTGTGCTTAAAAATTCAATTTCTACTTTTTTACTATTTTTCTTTTGCTATCACAAAGAAGCAAAGATATAAGAGAGAAATATATGTAAGGAAAAAGGAGGATAAAATCTACATTCTATCTAATTTCACTGTGACAATAAGAAAGGTCATAGCTGTGGGAAACAGCAAGTAAAGTTTCCATCACAGATGAATGAGGATGACAGGAGCCTTTCTATGACATTCAAATAGCATAAAGAATTTACAATTTGAAGAGGGAAGCTCATATAATGAACTGTATTATCTAATACAGAAGTGTCCAATCTTGGCAACTTTACGACTTCTGACGGGAGAATTCTAGGAGTTGAAGTTCACAAGTCTTAAATTTGCCAAGGCTGGACTGCTCTGATCTAATAACTGACATGCAAACAAGTCATGTGAAATTATTTCAAATAAGTAAAAAGTTTTGGAGTTGCCATTGTGATTGCAATTACAATAGCCTATGTTTAAGCAGCTTATTATATCTATCTAAATAAAGGTCAGCCCTGAATTTTTTGTCTTACATTGTACAATACCATAATAGCAGCAAGAGGAGCTTGCCGGTAAAGGAAAGAGGATTATCTAAAAATGTACTGTTTCGATGCTCAGTAGTGAGGAAATGCAGAGAGTTAGATACAGCACTCATCCCCAGTAACGCGTCTATAAGTAATCCAATTTACCAATTGAACCTTCAGTGTGTTTGATTGATTGAACTAAATTGGAGAAATGAGTAGTCACATATTCAAAAAGTAGATATATAAGGTGAGCCTGGGAATTCAGCTACTTCTGAGAAAAATTTTATGGTCATGTTAAAAATTCTATTTATTGCCACAAATAGAATTCCATTTTCTTTTTTTCTTCTCTCCCTCTCCCTCTCCCTCTCCCTCTCCCTCTCCCTCTCCCTCTCCCTCTCCCTCTCCCTCTCCCCCTCCCCCTCCCTCCTTCCTTCCTTCCTTCCTTCCTCTGACCCTTTTATACCACACTGGGTTATTTTCTTCAATGTTACTTCTTAATATAAACAGTGACACATCTCTGTGTCAGACAACTTTGATTATGGGGGGGGGGGGGGAAACAATCCCCATAGCAACCTGTGTATTTCCAGGATTGCTGTATTTGTTGGCATTATTATTATAACTAAAATCTGTTTTGCCCCAGTAAAACAAATTATTGCTTTCCTGGGAGATGCATCCCTAAAATTAGTCCTAGATGGAGAGAATTAAGTGATTCATTTTATACTACCAAGTGAAAAAGAGAGACATTTCTGGAAGGATTCAGCAAATTATCCCAAAGCTGCACATGCAAAGAGTAAGGAAAAACAAACACTTCTGCAAAGATATTGAACTTTCGCATAATGCTGGCAAACATATTGGATAAAGTGCCATATCTTGTTTGAGATATGGAAGAAACATACTTAGCGCCTCTGTGGATGTTTGAGGAGGTTTCTGTGTCTCAGTCCTTTTCCCATTTATAAAATAGAGTGGTTGCCTACTTCATTACTGAGGTCCATCTTTTTGATTTGCAAAAAAAGGAAGGAAGGAAGGAAGGAAGGAAGGAAGGAAGGAAGGAAGGAAGGAAGGAAGGAAGGAAGGGTATATGTATTGTTACAAATAGCCAGTCTGCATTCACAATACTGTACATCCCTACCAGTCTAAAGACTGGATTTCATTTGCATTTAACCATCCCTATTTGCTATTGTTAGATTTCAATCTTTTAAAGAGAGATAGAAATCTCCAGGGGAAAAAGAAGTTCCTGTGCCTGATACCCTCAGCATCTCTGAAAAATGACTGGCATTACACTAATAAATCAAAAGAGGTCCAGAATAAAAAGAAATAAGACTTTGCCTTGGGATTCAGTTGTCTCTAAGTAATAGGTAAAAACTTTAGAAAAACGTTGAATGAGGTTTTGTTTTAAGCTTCCTTTTCTCTTAGCCCTATTTTTCTGAGCAAGTAGAACATTCTGTATAATTTAAGACTGTTTTCCCAAAGATTTCTCTTCTTTCTATGAACTTAAAATCTACATCCTTAAATATAGCAGACAACCACTGTTTTATGATCTATATTTTGAGTTCCTTTTAAAAAAATAACATTTGATTTTATTTATCTCATATGGAATGAATTTATCTTCCAGTGAAGGGAGGAAGAACTGAAACCTTTAACTACACATCTTTATGTTACAAAACCAGGAGGTTGTATTACAATGTCTCTTTGTTTTTTCCAGTTTTACCTGTAAACAAACAAACAAACAAACATCTATAGACCCCTCACATCCTGGACATAAACTGTTTCAACTTCTTCCCTCAAGATGCCACTCTTCCCCCGATGAGAATAGCCAGAATGTTCAAGAACAAATCAGAAAAGTGCTGGAAATGTCATCAGAATCGGGCTCATATTACCATAGGTGGTGGACATATGTAGAAGCCAAAAGATATTGGACTAAAATCCACACATGGTTGGAAAAAATGATTAAAAAGCACATTGATTTTAAACCAGAGGTTTTTTTATTAGGGATCTTACCAGAAACATGTAACAAGAGAATTGAGTTACCTGATTGTGAATGTATTGACAGCGGCTAGAATTGTGTTTGCTAAAAATTGGAAAAATGAGGAAATACCCAAACAAGATGAAGTTATTAGGAAAATTATGGAATGTGCTGAAATGAGCAAATTGACATTTGAAATTAGAGAACAGGAAGATAAACAATACTATAAGATATGGGATTTATTTTATCAATAGCTAGATAATAAAACATGGAAATGAAATATGAAATAGATATTATAATACAATTTATGGAAATGATTTTAATGGGATAAAATGCCATTGTTAAATGAATGATAAATGAGAATAATGATATAAAGATATATGTTAGATAATACAAGAAATTAGAGAATTTGTAATGATGAATATGAGATGAAGCACAAAAGATTTGTAACCAACCGACACACTACTTGTAATTGGAATGGATGATGGATGTTTTTTTGTTTTGTTTAAAAAATCTTTTTAAAAATTCAAAAAAAAAAGATGCCACTACAGGCATTGCATGCCAAAACAGCTAGACTCAAAGATAGTTTCTTCCCCCAATGCCATCACTACCCAATTCCCACAGCACTACAGTATCTTATACCTACGGATTTTTACCCATGTGGTAGACTATATAACTATTATCCTTGTCATCTTTCATCTTTCTTAGTACCTACTCCTATTGGTATAATATGATTTATCAATTGTTTGTATCTTATGATTTATGATTGTATTTTATGATTTATGATCTGTGACTTATCGCTCTGTTGATTGTATGTACACTAAGAGTTTATGTACTGGGGACAAGTTCATTGTGTGTCCAATCACACTTGGCCAAGAAAGAATTCTATTCTATTCTATTCTATTCTATTCTATTCTATTCTATTCTATTCTATTCTATTCTATTCTATTCTATTCTAAACTAAACTAAACGGCAAAATAAATTGTGGGAGTCATATCTTTCACAGATTGGATAGATGAAGGACAGCAATTGAGGTGTCCCATAGAAGATAGTTGGTGACAGCAGTAATTATCTCCTACCAGGCTAGCTAGGAGATAAGGCCAGGATATATAGACCCAGAGGGCTTCTGGGAAAGAATGTTCAAAACTTACAGACATTTACTCTAAATCCCAGCCATACTTCTACATGTGTTGCTTTGATTTGGTTAGCAGCCATCAAATTCTATTTTCAACCAGTAACTTATTGTCCCCAGCTTACACCTGCAAAATTTGCATCAAAACCCCCTGTTAAAGAAGTAAAAAAAATACATGTGTACTGTTTACTTCTCTTTCAATTCTCAATTGAGAATTCTCTGGAAGACTACTGATAATATCCCAGAATGAATGTGTGTTGATTCTTTCATTCATTGTAGTCCGATGAGTGTGAGAAAGTGACTAGAAGAGAGGTAAGAAATTTGGATTCCCCCCCCCCCCGCCCCTTCAAGCACAAGAAAATGAAACCAAGCTATTTTAGAAATTGTTTTCACTGCAGTGGACCCCTTTTCCCCAGTAAATAAAAAATAGAAGGGAAAATTAGCATTCCTCACTTTCACAAGCCTCCAGCTACAGCATCATGTGATGTGAAAAGAGAGGTCATCACTGGCTCTTCATACCCTCCTAGACATGCTACAACACCAACCATAAAGTGATGCTCTTTAGTCTACATAAGCTCCATATATAAATTTATGTCAAACAATCAGAAAAGAAGGGTCTACTCTTGTTTCTAAATTACTATTCAAACCTGAAACCAATTCCCAAAGGAAACATTTACAGCACAATTCTACATTTACTTGGAAGGAAGTCCAGTGTATTCAACACATTTCCTTCCTAAGAAGTAATTTAGTACAAAATCAGGACTGCCGCCTAATTCTTCCAATTACTGGCGCAAGAAAAGAGGTCAAGAAGGGATGGTGAGAGAGAGAATGGGCAGATCCAAGTAGCTTTAATGCCTGTGTAATATAATAACTTAGCTGTACCCATTATACAAAATTGATTTTTCTACCCTACCTCCTTTACTTACACAGAATGGATTTTTCCCCCTGCTCTTTATTTTTTATTTTATTTATTTATTTTTAAATTTCGTTTGCTGCTATCTCACCACAAGGCAACTTTCAAACATGTAAAGCAGGAATGCTACTTAGAAACTTTTTTGGTCCGTCACCAAGATCAGAGGTTTAGTCTTCTGAGCTTTCAGACTCCTGCTCGAGCCCATCCTCAGGGAACTTCTCTCTACCAAAGTGTGATCCCCCCCCCCAATCCATATTTTTTCCACTATTTTCTCTTTTCTAACAAAGTAAGAAGACGAACAGAGTTTGGGTGGAGGACATAGATTCTTCCCAATATTAGAGGCTTCTGTCAGAAACAGAATTAATTTGGTGGCAATATCTGAATTTGCTTTTTTTTTTTTTTGCTTATCTTTATAGGAGGATTCTTGTCAAAGCATTTAAGTTGATGTTAGCTATAGGTATTTCAGTAATCTTGCACCCCATAATCTTAGAGAAGGAATGAGCTTTGCAACTGCATTATGGAAGTTGTGTTGTTGTCAGTGTTATAGCAGATATCCTCATAAGATCTTCAGGCTGAAGGCAAATGTCCCCCATTGAGATAAACCAGGCTAGAAACAGTTCAAAGATTACATGAACACTACTAATTCAAGTACGGTATACTAACTGAAGGGGGCATGGTGGCTCAGTGGTTAAAGACGCTGAGTTTGTCAGCTGGAGCTGACAGCCTGGGTTCAAGACCTGAGTTGCTTGCGATGGGGTGAAATCCTGTTGTTTGACCCAGCTCCTGCCCACCTAACAGTTTGGAAACATGCAAATGGAAGTAGATAAATAGGTACCATTTCAGTGGGAAGGTAACTGGCCACATGACCATGGAAATGTCCTCAGACAACACTGGTACCCTTGGCTAAGAAATGGAGATGAGCATTGCCACCTAGAGTCAGAAACAACTGGACAGGGGAAACTTTTACCTGTATACTAACTGAAAGCCTGCCAGACTTTCTCTGTGCCAAGTCTTAACACCGATCAAACTCAAGGCAGGATTATTTTGAGTTTCTTTCTCACACCTTCCCTTCCCCAGAGCTGAGTTATCTTTTATTTCACCTTTGCTATTCCAAGGTTATCTAAGCATTCCTCTACAACAAGCAATACAATGTGCATCACAATGTCGTGAGGCAAACTGTGTTCCTTGCATTCTTGTGTGTGATCACATCGCAACTACAAAAAGGGCTGAGCTTGCGCAATGATGTCACGACACACATTTCATCATGTTGGCATTCCTGGGCTTAGGAATGGATGCCAATGGATATGTTGTTAATCACATTTCACTTTGAATCTGGAAACAAGCAGGAGGAATAAAAGTCATGATGCAGCTGTGCATATCTTAGCACCAAAAAGACAAATTCATATGTTTCAAGAATTGTTTAAAATCAATTGCTTGAACAATATGGTACAAAGAACAAGAAACAATTCCCATTTGGCCAGCCAACAATACTGAGCACAAGTTACTGCCACTTTACAAGAGTATTTGTGGAGAAACTTCCTCTTATTATCCCTTAAGGGAAACAGCAGGAAGGAGGGAAGTTATTACAGATTTTTTTCTTCCCTTCTTCCCACCGTCATTGATTTCCTGTGTTTTAATTGCCTTTTAAGATCAGCAGTTATTCTGATGCATGTGAAACACTGCATATATATCCTCATCTACAAAACTGCTCCCAAACAGCGAATAAGAAAAAAATAGATTTCAGGTAAATCATTTTGATGCAGCCGGGCTCACACGTCTTCTAAATTGAAAACCTAAAAAAAAATCGTATTACACCGTATTACAATCATATTGCACGACAACGTAGTGCAATAAATGAACCCAATAATTCATAAGATACAGCTTTTGGCCTCTGCACTGAGTGAAGCTAACCAAAATTGGTTTAGTTCAACAAATGTTTTAAAATGTATGGTTAAGCATAAGCGTGGGAAGTTGCTGGGTTTCCTCTAAATAGAGGGATGTCACTCCCTTTAAATCTATTACACAGGGTTGCTGTTGTGGGGATAAAATTAAAGAGGTTCCTTTGGAAGCTATCTTGAGCTTTTGGATGAAAAACACCATATAAATCTAATAATTAACAAATAAAAAGTGAAGCTATACTGTGCTGGAATCTTGATGGGGATAATTTACTCCTGTGACTCATAACATATGTATTACTTAAGGCACCTAGGAAGTACACAAGTTTTAGTGCAGCTCTTGAATTACCTATATGTAATTCTAAAGCAAAAATAAATGCATTAAGCCCCTGTTCTCCAAAAAAAAAAAAAGGAATACACATGCTTTGGTGGTATTCAATCAGAGTTGCAGGTTGTTGTTGTGTATGAGCCGAGTTAGACTGCAGTCCTGCAGCTACTTCAGCTGACTGCCAGATCAGCAGATCAAATCTCACTGGCTCAAGGTTGACTCAGCCTTCCATCCTTCCGAGGTGGGTAAAATGAGGACCCAGACTGTTGGGGGCAATATGCTATTTAGCAATACTGTCGATTGTTGTAAGCCACCCAGAGTCCTCGGAGAGTGGGCAGCATAGAAATATAATTAATAAAATAAATAAATAAATAAAAATAATAATAGATGAAATTTCTGCTCTATGTGGTTTCTTTGTTCTATTCTGAATCAGCTTGTCTTGTTCCAAAAGTATGTTCTTATCCACCACCATCCCAAATGTCTCACTAATTTACTTCCTTGTCTGTGCAACATAAAAACTATGTGCCTATGCAGATTAACTGTGCATGACTTAATCGCTAGGAACCTGCAAAGCAATAAACTAAAGGATCCCTGTGTTATTTCTGCACAACTGCTCCCTCCAGCATTCTTTCACCCAAAGGAAATCTTTACTGTGTAGAACAGGGCTGTCAAACTTGCGCTTCGCGAGGCGGATGGATCATGTTCTGGCCACGCCCACACCCATTTTAGTGAAGTCACAATATGTCACATGATGACGCTGTGACAATGCGAGTTTGACACCCCTGGTTTAGAAGCAAGAAGGAAGATAGGATGTTTCTTACCAGTGGTTCTAATTCCCTTTGATCAACCAAACTGAATTCATTGATGAAGTAGTAAAAGTGTTTGTAGCAAGTGTTGACGTGAGCTTCAGCACCAATACCGATGATGCTGTCAAAGTGGTGGATATAAACATGGACGAAAACCCTGAAGAGGCGTGTGAGGATCTTTGTGCAGACCTGCTGGAAATTCTTGGGGAAAGGTACACCTGCAAAACAGACAAAAAAACAAAAACAAAACAAGATTCTCCTAGCATCTTGAAATCAAACAAATGTGGCCAAGGAAAAGCTTTGGAGAACTACTAGTTGTGGCATTCTATTTGCACCACCTTCACAGTCAAAGTGCTAAAATTTCAATAACGTCAGTGACACAGTGGATACAGGGGTGAAATTCTCCCAGTTCGGACCGGATCCCCCGATCCAGTAGCGACGGCAGCGTGTGGTTCGGAGAACCAGTAGCAAAAATCCCTGCCCCCCCCCCCATGCCCAGCTGAGCCACACGATCATCAGAGGCTTTTTTTTTTTACTTTTAAAAGCCTTTTTTCATCGGAAGAGGTTGTAGAAAAAAGGCTTTTAAAAGTAAAAAAAAAGCCTCTGATGATCCCACGGTTCAGCTGGATCGTCAGAGGCTTTTCAAAGCATTTTTTTCTGCAACCTCTTGGCCGAAGAGGTGGTAAAAAAAATGCTTTGAAAAGTCTCTGACGATCCCAGCTGAGTTGCCTGATCGGCAGAGGCTTTTCAAAGCATTAGAAAAAATGCTTTGAAAAGTTTAAAAAAAAAAAAGTTGGCCACCCCCACCCAGTCACATTAATCCCCACCCCACCCCACCAAGCCGCGGAACCAGTAGTAACAAATTTTACATTTCACCCCTGAGTGGATGCCTTGAGAAAGGTCTGCTTCTATTGTAGCAATTGTTTGGTTTACCAAAATAAATCTGTTCCACATGCACCTTGACATCATAAACCTTACAACTGTCATACTGCAGCTATGTAAGAATATGAAGCTGATATAGAGATGAGTGTGCAGTGGACTTTCGGGCAAACTCCAGGAGACAATGGAGGACAGGGGGGCCCAGTGTGTGACGGTCCATGGGGTTGCAAAGAATCGGACACAACTTAGTGACTGAACAACTATAGTGTGTTGGACAGTTGCCTCCCAATACTTCAAGAATAAATGAAGCCGTCCTTTTATGCAATCAAAACTTTTGCCCATTTAGACCCATGATGATCAATAGCGGTAATGGTGTCATGCAGAAGGATTTTGCCCACCTAGATTTAGCGTTACCTGGAGATCACAGGGATTGGAGTTTACACTTCAAAGATCATCTTGTTTATGTCTTTCACTGCAATAGTAGAGTTTATGAACAGTAGGGGTTAAAAATCATTAGAGTGTTTCATCTAGCACTAGAGAAATATTTTGAGGATAGCAGGATGGGGAGTGTTTCACCATAGAGAGTACATTTTTATACCTGCAGAATAGGCTAGGACAGCTGGCTGGGGGATTCTGGGAGTTGAAGTCCACCCATCTTCAAGCTACCAAGGTTGAGAAACACTGGGCTAGGAAATACTATTAGCATTTTATGGGTTTTGATGATATACGGTGGTTAATCAATGAAATAGTTAAACACTTTCTAGAGCTATGAAGCATAAGATGCCCACCAGGTGATAGAACAGTTAGAACGTTCTGTATCTTTTTACTGCCATCTAGTGCTGCTCTGAATGTATACAGGTAGTCCTCGACTTACAACAGTTTAGTGACCGTTCAAAGTTACAACAGCACTGAAAAAGTGATTTGTGGCCCTTTTACAACTTGCAGTATCCGCACGGTCACAGGATCAAAAACAGACACTTAGCCACTGACTCACATTTATGACGGTTGCAGTGTCCCAGGGTCATGGGATCCCCTCTTGCGACCTTCCGACAAGCAAAGTCAATGGGGAAGCCAGATTCATTTAACAACTGTGTTATTCATTTAGCAAGGGCAGTGATTCAGTTAACAACCGTGGCAAGAAAGGTCGTAAAATGGGACAAAACTCACTTAACAGATGTCTCGCTGAACAACAGAAATTTTAGGCTCAATTGTCATCGTAATTTGAGGACTATCTGTACAATTTTAATCTGATAATTCTATTTCTGAATACATTAAGACTGTCAACTGCCTTGTCAGTTGACATGCCCTCTTAAATGAAGACTACACACACAGTTGAGAGCTGGTCTGGTGTAATAGTACAGGCATCAGGCTAGAAATTGGGAGACGATGAGTTCTAGTCCTCCGTTATTGCATTATTAGAATATACCTAATTTACAAAGAAAGTGGTATCAGAAGCATCAAGTGGCACAGGGCTGCTGTTCAGCAGGTTCTGACAGGTTCTGGAGAACCGGTAGCAGAAATTTTGAGTAGTTCAGAGAACTGGCACATACCACCTCTGGCTGGCCCCAGAGTGGAGTAGGAATGGAGATTTTGCAGTATCTTTCCCCTGGAGTGGAGTGGGAATGGAGATTTTGCAGTATCCTTCCCCTTGAGTGGGGTGGGAATGGAGATTTTGCAGTATCCTTCCCCTGCCACGCCCACCAAGCCACACCATGTCCACCAAGTCACACCCACAGACCCGGAAGTAAACAAAATTGAATTCCACCACTGAAGTGGTAGCAATCCTGTAACTGGAGATTCCAGCAATACAGAACCGGTGATCTCACTCTGACCTTAACAAAGCCAGCAAGTCCACAGGACTCCTCACCCATATCACTGATAATTTCTTAGATTCAGAAGCCCAGTCACTTAGTCCTAGGCAGGGGCATTTAATGAAGATCTATGACTCAACTTTGGCTCAAAGGCTCAACTTTGCAGATCTGGGAGGCTAACCTGGTGAGTGCTAACAGAAGAACAGACTTTGCAGTTACTCTTTGATGAGGGGGAGGTTCAGCGTGGCTTATTTAACCATACTGTCCCTTCAGAAAGTGTTGAGAACAACTTATCAGAAATTCAGCCCTTTCCTGTGAATATCCTGCATTGCTGTGTTTTTGATCTTAGATTTATTTTGACCTCATTTATTGCTTCTCCGGTGGCTTTGTTATCTGATTGGTAGCTTACTGGTTTCAATGTCTGTTTTGACCGTGAGTACAGTCTATCCTCAAAGGTACTGCAAAAACACTTTTCAGGAGCTGTTTTATTCCAGCTAATTGCAGTAAAACACTGAATTTCCTTATCTCTGGCCTATGGCAGATTCAAGGCTTACTAACTTGCTTCCTGGCAGCCAGCTGTGCTGGCAGAGAATGCTGTATAACAGAACTCAGGAGACTCAATTATGTAACTTACAAGAAATTCTCAAATGTTATTGCCAGGTTATTTGGAGTTTAATTGCTGTCTTAAGTTTGGAGATATGAAAATTGTTGTACATACAGCTGTATTGCCCGCTTCTGGTAAATGATGATTTACTACCGTATTTTCCGGAGTATAAGATGCTCCAGCCTCCAGAGTATAAGACATACATTAGTTTTTGGGGAGGAAAACAAAAACAAAAAAATCTGCCTCTGCCTGCCAGCATCTATCGGTATTCATCTGGCTAGCGTCCTTGCGGCAAACAGCCTGGTAAGGTTCAGCCCATTATTGCAGCCTGATTTAGCACGAACAGCTGATTGGCAGTTGGGTTGGCCTCCCGGAATACCACCAATTAGCTGTTGAAGGCTGCGGGGATCACCAGAGCCCATTGCCACCTCCGTGTGTCGCGTTTTTGACTCCGTGCATTGTTTTTTGGGCCTCCGTGCAGTGCGTTTTTGGCCTCCATGCATCACATTTTTGGCCGGTTCCAGGCAGCGGGGATCGCTGCCACTGCTATGGCCAATCCCCGCCACTGGAACTGCCTGAAAACGTGACACACGGAGGCCGAAAACACAATGCGCAGAGGTGGCGATCAGCGGCAATGTGCTGTGGTGATCCCCACAGCCGAAAATGCAACACATGGACGCTGAAAATGGCTGAAGGGTGGGGGCTGGTGGGTGGGTGGGGCTTCGGCAGCATTCAGTGTATAAGACGCACCGCAATTTTCACCCACTTTTAGGGGGAGGGAAAGTGCGTCTTATACACCAAAAAGTATGGTAATTAACCCAGTTAGTTTTCATGATATACAACCATATGTTAACCATATACCAGTGTTGTTTTCACCGCAACTTAGGTTCAAACATGTTGGCTAGTTTGGGACTCAGGATATCCATTGAATCCAATCAAGAAGGATTTTAAGACTACAGATAGACTGTAGACTGTAGACTACAGACTACATTCTCTGGCATATGAGATTTGTGCCAACAATAGGGGTTTTTTTCTCTTGAGAGTACAAGTTTAAAACACTGCTTTCTAAAAATGAAATGTAACATAGCTAGAAAGTTAAAAGTGCTAAAATGGCACGGGAGAGTTGTTAAGGACTTGTTTTGAAGCATAGTTTACACAAACAACTGAGCCACGTATTATCTTGGGAAAAGCCAAAACTATGTAGCCTTCCAGCAAATTTTAGCTTACATAAAAAATCCTGTACAGATGCTGCTCTGCACTGTCTTGGTTATAAAATTGTGGTTTGTGTGCAGCTTTCTAAAGACTTTACCTCATCGTAACTCCACTCCTGGGTTTGTAATTGAGAAATATCCTTTTTTAAACACAAAAGCAAGATAGCTACATATACCATAGACTTACAAATTCTACCAAGCTTTTGGCATATCTACTTTAGTTTTATTTATTTATTATTTATTTATTAATTTATTTTCAAATTTATATACCACCCTTCTCCCTGGGGACTCAGGGTGGTGTACAGCCAAATAAAAACATACAATACAAACATTTAAAAACAGTTAAAAGAATATATATCTGTTTGGCCCCAGATTTAAAATGACAAATCAATTTAAAATTATTTAAAAATTTGTTAAGCCAGCCCGGCTTGCTGAAAGAAGAAAGTTTTAAGGGCACAGTGGAAAGCACCGAGGTCTTGGATTCTCCTTATCTCTGGGGGCAGCTGGTTCCAGAGGGTGGGTGCCCCCACAGAGAAGGCCCTCCCCCTGGGGATCACCAGCCTACATTGTTTGGCTGATGGCACCCCAAGGAGGCCCTCTCTGTGGGAGCGCACAGGTCGATGGGAGTTTTACGATAGTTTATAGTACCTGCTTGGATTTACAGGTTGTTATAGTGTAAAAAAGTAATCAATGAAGCAGAGACAAAAAGACCACGAGATCCAAAAGCTAACTTTATGCAGCAGAGGTGTATTTCAGCATGTTCTGACCAGTTCTGGAGAACCGGTAGCAGAAATTTTGAGTAGTTCGGAGAACCGGTAAATACTACCTCTGGCTGGCCTCACCCCCTTCTATTCTCTGCCTCCCAAATCCCAGTTTATCAGGAGGAAATGCAGTAACCTTCCCCTGGATTGGGAAGGGAATGAAGATTTTACAGTATCCTTTCCCTGCCACGCCCACCAAGCCACACCCACAGAACCGGTAGTTAAAAATTTTTGAAATCCACCACTGGCATGCAGTATCAAATTGACACGGTGTGTTTTAGATCAAGAGTCTCCAACCCTGGCAACTTTAAGACTTGTGGACTTCAACTCCCAGAGTTCCTCAGCCAGCTTTGCTGGGAGTTGAAGTCCACAAGTCTTAAAGTTGCTAAGGTTGGAGACCCCTGTTTTAGATAGAGTGTTTTAAGATTTTGGCAGTGTAATTCAAACATGAAGGTTCAGGTTTTTAACTAAAAGCAAGCATGGGGATGGATTCTTTAGGAAAGCAATACAGGGAAAACAATCTTTTCCCCCTCTGCCCTTTCTGAATAGCTGCCAGCACCCTAAAAGGAGACCTCCCATTAGCTTATCTTATAGATACCGTAAGTGAGGCTTGGGGGTGGGATGGGGGTTTGGCGTCAAGGCAATGGAAGAAAAAAGATCAGTGAAAATCACTGCTTCTTACATGTTACTCTTCTAATGAAAACCCTCTGCCCCTCTTTTTAAAATCCTAACGTGATGATTAAAGATACATCTCACCCAGCTTTCTGCCTAACTACTCTCACAACTAAAAGATGAAACGAAGTAAGGGAAGCATGCAGACTAATGTGGCTTCTGAAATGCTTCCCACCTGTTTACCAGCACTGGTCATAAAATTCATCTGTATTCTGTGCAGAGAAGTACAGTACTGTCTTTGTATTATATGCACACTGGCAAGAGGGTGTGTCTGTGTGCACATGAGAGTCTGCTCAACTCTAGGTCATGTGTGCCTGAAAGAAATGGAGAATGCATAGAATGGAGCAGTCACAAACACTGCTGAACTGCCTCTCCTAGAGCAACGGTCACCAACTGGTGGCCTGTGGACCACTGGTGGTCCATGAGAAAATTTTGGTGGTCCTGCAGAAAAATTATTTGCAGTTTTTATATTGCACTAAATCAGGGGTCCTCAAATTATGGCTCCTGGATACGTGCAATGAACGTTTGTGTTGCTGCAGAGAGTCTCCCCCTTTGGGGTCTTTTTGTGTGGGTCAGAGGGGGGTAGAAATTCCGACTTGGGGTCTGCTTCAGCCTCCTGGTGCAGGGCTTTGGGTGAAGGCTGGAGGGAATCGCCGCTGGTGGCGAAGAGCCAGAGGGCCTTGTTCCAGTGGGACTGTATCATGGCCTGAAACTGGCTGACCATCTCAGCCCGCTGAGCCTCCAGGTGGCAGTACCTGGCCTTGCACTCCTGCAAGTCTTCCTTCTGCTTGGAAAGCCTATGCTCATAGTACTCACTGAGGTGCTTCTGCTGAGCCTCCTTCTCGGCAGGCAGCCAAGGAGTGGCCAGGATGGGAGTGGCGGGTAGAGGCTGGCGAGGCGCCTCTCGACATAAGTGACATCAAGTTGGCCATGCCTACCCAATCACATGACCACCTAGCCATGCCCACCCAGCCAGTCATTAAGCAGATCATATTTAACGGGATTTAAAATTATGAATTTAGTGCTCCCTGAGGTCCAAAAGCTTGGTGACTGCTGTCCTAGAGGGATGTATTGGGATTTTTTTTTCCTTCAGTGTTTTTCTCTATAGCCTCAAGACAGATGTGGACTGTTTTCAAACTCAGTCTTTCACTTGCTGGCTTATCCCACTATACCAAACTCACCTCATGCTCTTCAACCAACCTGCCTTCCACAGAACACCTGTATTGCTCAGGGCAGAAGGAGGGCTGAGAAGATATCTGCAGACCCCTCACATCCTGGATATAAACTGTTTCAATTCCTGCCTCTTGAGATGGCACTGTAGGGCACAGCCTGCCAAAACAACTAGACACAGGGATAGTTTTTCCCTCAGACCATCACTCTGCTGAACACCTAATTCTCACAGTGCTATCTAATGTCTATGTGTATTTATCCATGTAGTACAGCTGTAGTATTATTTATCCTTCTTCTTTACTTGCCCCTCTTACTGATATTATTATGGTGAGAATTATCATTATTCTGTTGTTTTGCATGTACACTGAGAACTTCTGCACCAGAGACAAATTCCTTGTGTGTCTAATTACACAATCACATTGTCCAAATAAAGTATTCAATTCAATTGAATTTTTGGGAAGTTATCCTGGTGAATAGGTAGAGTTCTGAGCTCCTTTATATAATTTATTAAAATTAGAATACTAAAAAACACGGAGCAACACTTTGTAAGCGGAAAAATATTAAGTTAATATCCTGCTGAGTTCTGATTTTTTTCCCCAACTGCAACCAAATAACCATGCATGGTTAGTCAAGTTTATTAAAGGAAAAATTATTTTTAGCTATTATTATTCCTACTGTGTTGTACAGGGAAATATGAAAAGCAATTTTGCTGTATATGGTAAAAGCAACAAACTAAGCTTTCATTAGGACATTCACAAACAAGAATAGCATTCTCTGATTGTCCAAAGGGAAATCACAACCTTCTCCCAATCAGGAAGCATGGTAGAAATCTGATAAGATAATGTTTGTTTCATGTAAACACTACGATATCTAAGGTCAATTTACACAAACATGAAGTTTCTAATATATTGCAATTGAAACTAGGAAAAGCACATTAAACTTTTGAACTGTTTCAGGCTAGTTGCCCAAGAAAAACTATTAAACAAATGTTGCATAGTCGTTCCAGTCTCACTTTGGATACCATCTATTTCCATGATCTTCCCATGTGTTTGGTAAGATGCTTTTCTAAGCAGCTTTCACTGAGAAAAAATATAAAGGAAAATGTTATGCTATTGATCTCATTAAGCTTTCCTCTAAGCTTTGTATGGTACCATGATGACTGAAAAAATGAAAAACTGGAAACGTTTTAAGAGCTGTGGCCTAGCCCTAATCCCAGTCCAATATTTCTCAAATGCCACAGAGTTCGCAATACATTCTAAACAGAAGTGCTTCTAGCTAACTAGCTAGCAGTTGCTCAAGTGTGTAGCAATTTAACCACACACTGCTGAGAAGGCAATGACAAACAAAACTTAATTGATGGTGGTATTATTTCTGGATCCTAGGAAATTGCAATATCTATTCACTGGCATCCAAATAAAGTTTTACAAAAGCTCAATATGTCACTGACATTAGTCATTTTTCTACTAGTGACTTTTAGAGTCATCCTGCCATTGTTGTTTCAAAATAATAGTAATGAGGAGTGGCTTTATTTTACTTCAAGAATGATTGGTTGATATTATGAAGACACTTTTGTCATTGATGGAAAAATGGTCATTATTTCCCAGTTTCTAGCTGTGAAAGTTCTTGAATGACAAATTAAGCCTAATAATGGCAATTCTCTCCCCTCCTGGTGCTTTTTTAAAATGTGTTTCTTTCCCAATCATCTTTAAAAACCAAGAGTAGCAATTTGATCTGAAGAACAAAAGTATAATGATGAGAAGTGTGTCAAATCCTCCTTGGATTTATCACTCACAATTTTCCCCTGAAGTTCTTTTTCCACAGCTAATTTTACTTGCAATATTAAAAGTGAATTGCAGTTCACGTACAGTATTCTTGACCTCCGAGACTACAAGCAGCTGGATATTTTTATTGAGATTTTGCTTTCTTTTGTTCTTCAGTAAGAATCATGAGCTTTTAAGTTCTTACAAGGTTTGGAATGTGGAAATGGATTGCCACAATCTCTCTCCAGCTTCACTAAGTGGTAGAATATTCACAGAGAATAATACATGTCAAAGAAAGGCGTGCTGCATTATTGTATTAAGCACTACCTGAAACAATACTAAAAAAAGTCATTTTTGAGTCTAGTTTTATGACCAAGGAGCTCAAATGTATCAACGTTCAATTCTTGCTATCTGGAATCAGGAGCAATCATTTTGAAGTGAATTGAATGTCATATGTCATTTTTTTGTTTCATTTACAAATGGTTTTTATTTTTTAATTTAAAGACTAGAAATATCTGCAAAGAATATCTGTGAACAAATATTATAACTGAATGAGTAGACATATAAATGGGACTCAATTTGATCATCAAAGAGAAACTTGTCTGGATACAATCCTATGAGTACATAGGGCAGAACGGTAGAATGGCATCTTGTAGAATTTCTAATTCTTATCACCACCTTGCCCAGTATCCAAGAACATTGATGGAGGAATGGGGGAAGGAACTAAATGCCAGTTATGACATCATAATGCAAACTCTGTCTCTTACATATTTATATGGAACACTGTGTGTTACAAGTAAGAAAGGGGGAAAGCTTGCATTTGGAGTCACAATGCACATTTTGTCATTCTGATGTTTTCATGGTAAGGAATGGATAAGTTCAAAGTGCTGTTTATTCCAGTATGGTATTGACTGATATATCAATGCATTATAAATGAGAAATAATAAGCACAGGTATATTACATAAAAGAATGTTAAGCGATTTGTCTCTCCAAGATAACATTTCTCTGATGCAGTCAAAAGAAACCTGTCAGTTGGATTTTTTAAATTTCATCTATTATATTGTTAAGTCTGGAAAGAACGATTTGTTCAGAACAATAGTATATTGTCAAGGATTTTAAAATCCCACCAGACATAAAGTATTATTTCCCATTTCCCATAAATGAGCCTCAATCTGTGCCCTTAAACCAATGTATGGTGAGAAAGGCACAAAAACAGCTGCAAAGTTTTACGCAGTATTAATTTTGAAAGGAGATGGGAGGGGAAGAGATAGAAATGACACAAGTAAGCATTTATGAAGCTGACCAGCTGTGAAAACAAGGAACATGCTGTGTCAAAATGGTATTCCTTCACAATAGAAGAAAAATTCAATACTTATCCCTCACTCACTCCTTTTGGATTTGTGAAAGCATTGTTTGCATTTTTTTTTATAAAAAAAACAGAACTGGCTGTCTGCAGTTAGTGCCAACCTGAGAAAAGACGCTGCTGCATTAAGAGTAATATTAAAGATACGCTGCTGCAATGATTCAACTCTTTAAAAGAGGGACATTGCCTGAAAGCCTAGGAAAAAAGATGCAGCTGCTTTAATAATCAGCTGAGAGCTGCTGCACGTGTGTGAGTCAGCTCATTAAAATAAGTCCTAACGCCTTGAATGCATTGAAGAGGTTCTTATATAGGTTAAACCAACAATTCCACATACTCATTCCTGTGAGTGGGGTGGCTAATTATTCACATTAGAAAAATTGAATCTGATTTTTTTTATTTGAGTAGCAGTGAAGCAATCAGGTGGACTCGGAGACTGGCTACAGTCTTCTCCATCTAAGCTAGGGCAATCTTCCCTTTTCTTTTTTCTGGATATAAAAAGAGCCATAGTTTAAGTGGGGAATTGCATGTCTCTCTCCCATTTGGTCAGTTGCCTCTTCTACCTGCAAAGGTTCTCTTTGCTTTCTGCAAGAGGGTTAGAAGAGGGATCCTTCTCTGCGGAGAAGAATAGAGACTGAACCTGCTTCTCTCCCTTCCTCTATGCCTCGTCCTATGTGGTTTTTTCAGTCAAGGGCAACAAAATAAGATTTCTGGCTCTTCCTGTTTCTCCTGGGGTGATGGTGGAGTCAAAGGCAGAGGGTCACAACAGAGGTGGGATTCAAAAAGTTTTACTACCGGTTTTGTGGGCGTGGTTTTGTGGGCATGGCCAGAGGGTGCACTCGGCCTCTTGCACCCCTCTGGGAGCAAAAATGGGCCATGGGGGGGGAATGCACCCTGTTTTGGGCCTAGGAGGCCTCCCTGAAGCCTCCTGGGAGCGAAAATGGCGCGTGTGGGGACTCCTGGAAGGAGCGGGGCAGGAAGGGGCGGGGTCAGCTAATAATTTAACTACCGGTTCACCCAAACCACCTGAACTGGCTGAATTCTCACAACCCCCCTAGAAACTCAACTTTCTCTGAAGGACTCATATGAGGTCTTTGGGAGAGGATATTACCTGTCACCTAGTTCAGTGTTTAAAGTACTTCTGTTTCTTTAGTGAAGGATAGTCAATTAAGGCACCTGGCAGCATTACCAACATCCAACTTCTGTGGTATCTGGGCCATCCAGCTCCCTCGAGGAAGAGTAGTGAATCTTCTAACAGTTATGAGAGGCATGAGGCTTGTGTTAATGTGTCTTCCTGGGGGAGTGGGGGTTGTACGTTGCTGGAAATCAAAACCTGTGGGAATGATCCTCCAAGGTATCACCTGACGGTGATTGGTTGGCCATTTTAACAAGAAAATTAAAGGTAAAGGTAAAGGTTCCCCTTGCACATACGTGCTAGTTGTTTCCGACTCTAGGAGGCAGTGCTCATCTCTGTTTCAAAGTCGAAGAGCCAGCGCTGTCCAAAGACATCTCCATAATCATGTGGCCGGCATGACTAAACACCAAAGGCGCACTAAACACTGTTACCTTCTCACCAAAGGTGGTCCCTATTTTTCTACTTGCATTTTTTACGTGCTTTCGAACTGCTAGGTTGGCAGAAGCTGGGACAAGTAACGGGAGCTCATCCCAGAAATTAAATAGAATTAAATAGGAAATTAAATAGGAAGCAAAACAAATGAAGTACCAATAGGTGAAGATCTGTGATTGAGTCAGTCAGTTTTGGCATTGATGATGAATAGTCATGCTTTATGGAAGGACTGGCATGGGGAAAGGAACTGCCCACCTCTCCCAGGAACTGATGCCAGGTTCTTTTCCAGTTGTGCCCCTGAAGTGAGTAGAAGGGATACTCACTTCAGAGTATTGTTAAAAGAACTTGGAGAACCACTGAAGCCAAAATAAACAATGCTCTACGCTACAAGGAAAAAGAGTTTGATATAGAAGAATCAACTTTCCAGGGAGCAATCAAAGTTTACTTACCTATTCTAGTAGGAAAGATGTTCTCATTATTAATTAGTGTCTCAATCCAGTCCATCAGCATGCACATATAATGAGGTGCTGAAAGCTTGGTAGGTCTCTTGAATCGATAATCATCCTGCCATCGATATTCATATTTCAGACCACCAGACATAATGGGGCAGCTCTTCTCAGTGCAAAACTCAGATATGGTCCCATAAATGAGATTTATCCTGTTGAAGAAGTCCACGAGGTGCACTGCAATCCAGTCATTGATGTTCTCCCCTGGGGGCAACTGGACCACTGTCTTTAAGTCTAGTCCTGATTTGAGGGAAGCTTGGGCTTTCTTGTACAGCTCAAACCGTTGTGTGCCCGGCTCAAATTTCTTACGAGGGCGAAATGTTTTGTCTTTGTTAAAAACTTGCTTAAGGCACAGAGCCATTCTGATTTAGGATTAGCCAGGGTGGCAGTGATATTTTTCAAAGGAAAAACTTTCAAGTAGAAAAAAAAAGTAATTTTTGAAAAATAAATATATAGAGTTTTAACAGGCAATTCTTCTTTGATCTTTTTAAGAGTTCTTCATATTAACTTAACTGTCCAGCAGAGGGAACAAACATCAGCAACGTTTAAAGTGAAGTGTAGTATCCGTGCATATATTTAACAGGAAACGGAACTTTTTTCTTACTTCTTTCCTGGTTTTCATCAATGTGGAGAAAATGGTAGGCAGCAATGGTCTAACCTGAAATGAAACCCAAAAAAATAACTAAGAAAGAAAGATTCGGTATGGTAACTTGTGAAAAGCAATGGACATGTACCTAAGAACGTTTTTAAAAGGACCACTGTATTAGACTATCAAATATTTTGTTGCCATGCTGGCCAAGAAGATACCTGGAGAAGCACATCTGTATGAATAACCACCAGAAAACCTCTTTACTTATACTGGATCGAGATTCGGGGGGGGGGGGGGAATCACAGAAGAAAGCAGTGGCAAAACAAGTCCATGTTGTTCCCTAGAAAAATCTGGATGTGTTCATAACTCACCAGAAACCAAGCTTAGTGTGACGACTGACCATATTCTTCTATTCACGTTTCCCAGAAAACTAAGCCTACAAGCTTCTGTTACTGGAACTTCATAGGTAAATTGTGTTGTGTGAAGAATATGAATGGTTGCATTGTTTCAGTGAAACCTACTTTTTCAAACACCTCCACAAAACCACTTCTGGCAAGGTAGACCGAAGTTGATGAAGATAGAGAGCCAAGTGCTCCAATGGAACATTTGGCTGGCTCCCATTACTTTATTTCAGTGGAAATGTGAGCTCGGTGGAAGCATGGCACCAAGAAGCACTTTGATGAAGCTCCAATTAAACACTTCTGCTCCTTTTAGTTGTTTTCCACAGTCCCCAGAATTGCTCAAGGGAACCAAAGAGTCCCTTTCCCGCCTCCCCGCTCCCAATAGCAAAGCAATTTGTTCACTGCATCTCATCATTACTCTAAAGATGAGGACAAAATGAAAACAGAAAACAGAATGTATCTATTCAGCATTGCACAGAAGCTGTTTTAAAACAGAAGGTCAGATCAAAGTAGAACTCAAGCCATTTCTAAAAATAAGTCTACATTTCTGGTGGGAAGCAGAGAGGTTTCCTCAACAGCTGTAGTGCCTTTAACCCAAGAAGAAAACATTTTTGTTGCTTTGTCACTGGTTTGGCCATTCCCTTGACATCTCCTGGGAATGCAGATGTTTGGCAGTTCACATACTTTTGTGACTCAAATCACATTTACAAGCCTCTTGGGCTTCCAGCTGTAATTCAGCAATGCCCCTATGGAGAAAAGCAGTATATATTTAACTATCAGTCTTAAGGCAGAAGTGCCAAGCATTGCTCTTTCCCAAATGCCATTTTGTTTAAATGAACAGGGAGTTGAAAGAGGAAGATGGGATGCATTTGGAACAGAAATCTACATCCAAATTGTGAGAGCACTGCAAAATATCTGTCTACTTCACTTTTCAGCTTTTTGGTTAAGATCAAGGGTGGCATTTACATATATCAATACTACAGATCAATCTACAAAAGATGCTATCATGTGTGTATGTGTGTGTGTGTGTGTGTGTGTGTGTGTGTGTGTATCCTTTTCCCCTTTACACATGAACCTACCAATCTCAGCAGGTGGAACATCTATACAACCTTGGCTAATCCAGAAAGCTAAGCAAGGTTGGCTTTGGTTAGTCTATGGAATCTAGGAAGTCCAGGACTGTAGGCTAATATGACAAGATAATGACCAACCACTTCCATGTTGGGTACCTCATCCACCAAATTGTTTCTTTCATAATACAGAATAGAAGAAGGGTCAGCTGGTCTCATGCTTTCCTTCTTTATTCTGCAACTGTTAGATACATAAAAGGTTGAAAACAAAATAGCCAAAGTCTATTATCCATGCTAATTATCTATAATATTGTTTCCAGTTGCACTGGAAAATTATGCCCCTATAGATATATACCGTATTTTTTGGAGTATAAGACGCATCTTAGTTTTTGGGGAGGAAAATAAGAAACAAGCTGATTGGCAGGTGGATCGGCCTCCCGGAATACCCCCAATCAGCTGTTCCCAGAGGTAAATTTTAGCAACAGGTTCCTTGGATGTAAGCTCTGTTTTTATTTTCCCTGCCTCTGAAATTTCTGAAACTCTGTTTCAGAAAAAACTTTCTTTTCTGCCTCTGAAAGCCTCCAAAACAGAGCTTCAGAAAATAAGCCTCTGAAGCTCTGTTTGGAGGTTTCTTTTCTGATGGTTTGTTTCTAATGCTTTTTTTCAGCCTCTGAAACCTCTGTTTGAGAAGCTGGGCAGGGCCTCATTCGGAGTATAAGATGCACCCAGATTTTCACCCTCTTTTTGGGGAGGGGGAGGGGGGAAAGGTGCATCTTATATTCCCAAAAATACTGAATATCTCAATGTAGATTCTGGGACTATAGATTGTTGTTATTAAGTTCCCTGGTTTTTTAACCTCTTGCTTCTTGTTCATCTCTCTGCCTGTGTTTGTGTGTGTGTTTGATTTTGCCTGTCTTTTGTCCCATGTCTTTGATCTTTGCTGACATTTGATAAACATCAAGCTACATTTTTGATAGCTGTACTGAGAGGCATGTGTGCTTGCTCTGATCTGAAAAGGATACAGGAATTGTCTGGGATTGTGGTGGGGCAAACCTAACTGGAAATTATTCATGGGTGTATCCATGAAAATCACTAGGAGTCACATTCAAGTTGAAAAAGATTTTCCTTTTTATATATGAAACCAATTTGCCTCCCAGTTGTTAGTTATTGTTGTGCCATTCTTCCTCCCAGGAAGCCTAACAGCTGCAATGGGATTCTTTTCTCCTACATATATTTATTTGGTTTGAAGTCTTGAAAGTGTTACATCCTTTGAAATCATAGTGGAAAAGGTCTGGTCCCAAGTGATTAGCAAAAACTACTGCTAACACAAATTGCTGATACAAAGTGAAATGAATCACTAGACCCACTGAAATATAAAGCAATCTGCTCTAATCTGTCCAAGGGCAGATGATATTATTAGCATTAGCTTTTGACAGAATTAAGGCTGAGAACAATTTGGTCATTATACCATTTTATCACACTAAAATTAAAAATTTGATATATAAGTTTTATTTTTATATATTATCTAACAAGTGGCTTTATTATTAACATTATTGTAATTTCTTTGATTGTTGTAAGTTGCCCAGAGTCATTGAGCGTCAAATGGAATACAACTTTAATAAGTTATTAATTTTATTAAACTGAGTTCCAAAATAGGTAGACCTCGACTTGTGACCACAACAGAGATCAACTTTTCTACTGCTATGTAGTTGGTGAGTTGTGATGAGTTGTGCCCTGTTTCACAACCTTTCTTGCCACAGTTGTTAAGCGATTCACTGCAGTTCTTAAGTTAGTAATTTTGTTATTAAGTGAATCTGGTTTCCTCGTTGACTTTGCTTGTCAGAAGGGCATAAAAGGTGATCACATGACCCCAGGATACTGCAACTGTCTCAAATATGAGTCAGTTGCTAAGTGCCTGAATTTTGATCATGGAATACCATAAGCCCCCTTTTTCAGTGATGTTGTAATCAGAACGGTCACTAAACAAATAGTCATAAATTGAGGACTATGTGTGTAGTTTCAGGCAGTGGTGGGATTCAGCCAGTTCGCACCACTTCGGGAGAACCGGTTGTTAACTTTCTGAGCAGTTTGGCAAACTGGTTGTTGGAAGAAATCATTAGGGCAGAGAACCTGTTGTTAAATTACTTGAATCCCACCACTGGTTTCAGGAGTTGGCAGATTAGACAGACAGACAAACATAGAGAAATTATCCAACTCCTAAATCTATATTGCAATTCAATTCACCACATCATACAGCAATTACATTACATTGCTGCTTCTCACTATCAACATGAGGAAGCAAGGGGAATCACGAGGAAGTGGTAGTTTTCTGCTGAATATGACATTTCTGCATGTTAAAGCAAAGTTTTATTATTTGGTTATTTCCTGTTAGGGAGGTTGCTTCATTATTATATCCTTCATTTAAATAGACTTCCAAGAGGGGGGGAGGGTGTTTCAGAACATTTAGGTTACAAGCTACGCATAAAACTAGTAGGAAAAACTTCCACTGTGCTTAGGACTATATCAGGCAGCTTATTTTTAGAATATCTCAATGATCAGTCTCTGAAAGGATCTTCAACACAGATGCAAATAACAGAAGTTTTATAAATCTCCATTAAATCAGCATTTAAATGAAAACACTAATTAAGTAATTAAAAGGAATCAAAGATAAAGAGGAAAACACTTACTGGCAGAAATTACCAGAATGATATCAAAATCGTGGGCACACTCCATGGTGTCCCTGGAAATAATCACCATTGGCAATTCTGCTGGTGACAAGTTGCTTATACGTGACAGCCAGTGAGTGAACTCAATATGACAGGTCGTGAGTCCATTACCCTTTAGGCACGGAACAAATTCAAGACAATACATATACACACCCATTGGGCAAGTAAGTACAGAAAGATAAAATTTCAACAACAACAGAGCGGGGAGGGAGAGGGTAGGTGGCAAAGCCACAGTTCAACCCAGGGTCTCCTCCACTTTTTCAATGGTGTCAGCTGTTTGTTTATTATTTAAAAATAACTATTCACAAGCAAGCAGCCCAACCAATATCCCATTTACCGTCCTAATACATGCTGATTGCCAAGTGACCCAAATTCTGATCACGTGACCATGGGGGATACTATGATAAGTATCTGGCCGTAAGTCACTTTTCCCGGCACCCGTTGTAACTGTCAATAGTTGCTAAATGAATGGTTGTAGGTCAAGAATCACCTGTACACATTTAATATAATTCTGAAAACTCTAGAAGAGGGACGTTAGTACTGAGACTGCGGTTCATAAGATACTGGTTTTTTTTTTTAAAAAAATGCTTTCAATTTTGTTCTTTTTAAAAAATTCAGTAGCCCTCCAAAAGTTGCCACCACCACCCCCCCCCATTGCATTTTGATGTGACTAAAGGTGAGTGATCCACATTCACTGTTCTTTTCTTGCTGCTTTTTTAAGGAGCACAGAGCAGCTGCAGATAACACACTTGAAGAAATGCAAAATTCCGCAGAGCTGTGAGAAGAACGAAGAAGGATATTCCTTCCCTGGAATGTGCAAATGTAAGTGGGATCAGCATGGGCTTTGCACTGCCCAGGGTTGGGGTGTGGCAGTGACCTAGAGGTTGTCTGCACTCAAGCTCCCTAGCTAAAAAGAGAGTCATCTCTGCGGCTGCACAATAGATTGGGAACACAAAGGCTCTGATTCATTTCCTTTCCATAGTACTTATCCCTACAGTAGTTTCTTGATATGACAAATATCCGCTTCCTTGGCTGCGCTATTAATTCATATTTTCAGTTGATTACATAAATTCAATTCCAGAATTTATAATAAGTAAAACGTGTGGCATTTACTTATATTTTATTTGATTTACATGGCTTTCAGGTGCTCCAATCATTTGATTCTGAGTGACAGAAAACTCCCCAAATCTGTAATTTGGGATGAAGCATAATCCTGTGAGTAATTGCTGACAAATAATACCGATGATTTTCAAGATTACGTTTATAAGTACAGTTACAACTATAGGGTCTTTTCTTGTTTGCACCTAACGATTATGTAAACATGCTTTGGCAATATATTTTTTCTGCTATGTTCCCATTAAGTTACCTTCATCTCATTGCCATCCTAAGAGTAAGAGAGATTTAAGTCAATAGCTTAAGCCAGGGGTCTTCAACCTTGGCAAGTTTAACTTGCGTGTGGACTGGCTGAATTCCTCAACCAGCTTTGCTGTTGATCAGGAGCCAACCACCATCCGGATATTTGAAGGCCTACAGAGACATCTTAGCTGCTTTTTGGCTGGAAATTTTCCCTGTCTTCTAAAGGCCATGAGAAAGTCACTTTTGGGGATCTGCTGGAGAGAGAAAGCTTCTAGTATTACTAGTTAAAAAATCTTATAGCTGATCTCTTTTTCTAGCAACATTTTACAACTCTGCATAGAAGTATTAGGCAAATACTGATGGCTTATGAGTAAACGTTAGTACTCTGTAGATTTTCCTCCCCAACTCAGGCACAAAATGTATGTTAAGCAAACATTTGTATAGTGTAGAATGGAGTCTGGTGAGGAAAATGAAGGCTGCCAGTTTCACAAATCTTCTTTCCGGTTTCACTCAACCTTTCTATACTCCAGACCATGAAGGCCAACCTGACAACAGCCTAATGGCAATAGATGTAAGGCAGGAAGTAGCAGCTGGACTTTTGTCTAGCTTAATTGTGTTTTTTGCTGTGCAATATGAATGACCCTTCCTGTTGTGGTCCCGGTTTAGGTTGTTGGTGGAGATATCAAAGCTCCCCTGAAGCTTACATGGCCTTAGTTATAAAAATTAAACAAATGCATTTCATCTACTCACCCCAAACCTCCCCCAGGAGCCTCCTTTCATCCACTCACACCAAATCTCCCCCAGGGTCTCCCCTTCAGACACCATTCAGAATTTGCCATTGAAATGTAATTTGAATGTGGCAGATGGGAATCTAATGTATTAACAGATATTTCATTTTTTTTTTTTAGGTTGTGGAATTGTTAGCTTGTTTCAGCTCTACCTGTGCTCTTGTTCTGGACCTATCTAATTTCATAAATGCTCAAAAGCTATGGACATCCATGGACCAAGACAGGATATAGAGCAGGGGTAGGTTCTAACCAGCTTTACTACTGGTCCTCTTTGTGCGCTCCCTTCGCACGCGATCACCTCTTCGGTTGCGCACTTAAGAGTTTGCAGAAAAAAATCTTTTTAAAAGCCTCTGACGATCAGGCAACTCATTGGCCAAAGAGGTTGTAGAAAAAATGCTTTTAAACTTTTTTTTAAAAAGCCTCTGATGAGGTGGGCGGGCTAAGCAAGTGGCGACCAGGCCGGGGACCAGTTCGGGGGCATGGCCAGCCAATGTTATTACCGGTTCTCCGAACTACTACAAATTTTTACTACTGGTTCTTGCGAACTGGTGCAAACCGAGAGCAACCCACCACTGCTCTGCGTTGGAGGCAGAGCTGGGGCCAGGACCATCTGGGAGCGATGCATGGACTCCTGAGCCTCCAGAGGTGGATAGTAGAGAGGCAGAGGAACAGGAGGAACCTGTTCCTAGTGCATGCATGCGAAAAGCTGCCAGAAGGCAAGAGCAGCTAAAGCAAAAAGGACGACTCAGGAGTAAAGCCAGGAGATGATTGGCCCCTCCCAGAAGGCTTAAAAGAGCAGCAACTGCTCTTGGGATCTCTGCAGGAAAGCAACATTGCTACATTTGTTTCTTGTCAACGTCTCTTGCTTCTGAACTTCGTGGGGTTTTGCCAAGAAAAGCCTTTGGCAGGGTGCCAAAGAAGACAAAGGTTGGTGATAAGGCCGAAGGACTGTTTATGAAGAATTTGTTTTGGAATTAATTTGGACTAAGCTGAGAATGAAGTAATTCTCAGCTGTTCTAATAAAATATGTTTGTTTAGGACTGATTGTGTCTGGTAATAACTACTTGGGTCTAGATCACAACAGTGGCTGAGCATCTGCGCATGCGTGAATCTCCCCTCGCACAAGTGGTGGCTGCTTGCCCTCATGCATGAAGCTGTGAGCAGCAGCCATATTGAACTCATATGCAAAGCTCCCTTCACATGAGCGACAGGCGCATGCTCCCACCGCTCACACAAATGGAGCTGCACATGCTCACATGCACCCACCTACCATTCACAAGTATCTCTAATACTGCCTTAAGCATGAAATTAGATGACTTTGGCCAGTCAGTGTTTCTCAGCCCTCAGAAGGAGGCAACGACAAACCACTTCCAAAAAGACCTTGCCAAGAAAACTGTGGGAACTAGTCTAGGCAGTCACCAGGAGTCAATACTGACTCAAAGCAGAGGTGGGTTTCAGCAGGTTCTGACCAGTTCTGGAGAACCGGTAGTGGAAATTTTGAGTAGTTCGGAAAACCGACAAATACCACCTCTGACTGGCTCCGCCCCCATCTATTCTCTGCCTCCCGAGTCCCACTTGATCGGGAGGAAATGGGGATTTTGCAGTAACCTTCCCCTGAAGTGGGGAGGGAATGGAAATTTTACAGTATCCTTCCCCTGCCACACCCATTAAGCCATGCCAAGTCCACCAAGCCATGCCCACAGAACCAGTAGTAAAAAACTTTTAAACCCACCACTGACTCAAAGGCTCCAAAAAAAACCCCCAAAACACATAGATTTAACAGATATGGACTACAAAAATCCTGTCAACTTCTAACTTTTTGCTGTTAGCTAGTTGCAATCTGGAAATTTGCAGTCTACACCTGGAAACTTATCATAATGCTGAAACAAATCTTTTGTCTGTTGATTGTATCCATTTACAATTCTTTTTTTTTGAAAGTGCTTGCTAAGCTGCTACCCTTTTGACCATGCTGCAGTTTGAATACAGAATTTGCTTTGGTGCATTTGCTTTCCAGAGATCACTTATTCAGCTCTAAATACAGTGGAAAATTCCACAGCTTGTTCTAAGAAAATGGCTGTCAGAGAAGAGGTCATTAGTTTCTCTGTGTGTAAGAGAGGAGAGAGGGAAAGAGAGAGGGAGAGAGAAAAGTTGGAGAAGAAAGAAAGCCAATTCCATTTGCCTGGCAGGAAATGAATTCTGATAAATAAAAGCCAAAAGAGAATTAAACACTAAAGGAAAAAAAATCCAGAAAGTTGTTTTTGCTAGTACAAACTATTTTGAAAGTCTAGTCAATCCTGAACCCAAGGAGTATTACACAAGCCAATACAAGCCTAAAGCAATATCGAAATACAAGGTTAATTCTGTACTGTCTGACTTGCCAAACTTAGTCATACTTGGAGAAGAACTCGTGATTTCAATAGATTAGTTTTAAATACATTTGGCATCTAAATCTACATCTCTTTGGAAGGTTTTTCCTAGCTTCTCTCATTGGAGAATCTCTGGAATAAGTGCATTGCCATTGATGGAATAGAATCTCTACCCTATTGATTCCAAGCTGCCAAATTTATTGTTATTTTTTTAGTTTACCTTGAAAAAAATAGGGCTGATGGTTTTGATTTGGTCTTTTGTTTTTGTTTTTCACAGAACAGGACTTATAGTAAAGAAGTTTGTCAGAAGTTTTAAACTGAATTCATAGCTCTGTATATTTTTTTAAAATCTTACATTTGTAACTATTATCTATTATCATTGCATTCTATTCTTATTTATTGTTGAAAAGCTTGGTACAGAATATTGAGTGTACTTAATCCAATCATCTTGAAATGATTGGACTACAGCTTTCATTATTGGATAGAGGACAAGTTATATGATCTAACAATACCATACCAATCATTAAAGTTGGTGTGTAGTAATATCTGCCTGAATATCTCTGGTGAGAAAAGAATTATGGTTGGTCTCGAATTTCCATCATGTTGAAGGACTATTTGCAGTTAGGTTACCATAAGCAATTAATGAAGGCTTGTTCAGTTAGCCCCGTGATGGCGAACCTATGGCACGGGTGCCACAGGTGGCACGCGGAGCCATATCGGTGGGCACGCGAGCTCAGCTCCGGCACGTATACGTGCATTAGCCAGCTGATTTTCGGGCCTTCTGGGCCCACCAGAAGTCAGGAAACATACTGTTTCCGGCCTCCGGAAGGCCTCTGGGAGGGTGGGGAAGGCCGTTTTTGCCCTCCCCAGGTTCCTAGAAAGGCTCTGGAGCCTGGGGAAAGCAAAAAAATGGGCCTACTGGACCCACCGGGCCATCACATGCCAAAAGGGGGGGAGCACGGCGCATAGAATTATGGATGTGGGCACGCATGCGTGTGACCTCACCACGCTCCCTGTGCTTTTGGCATGCAATGGCAAAAAGGTTAGCCATCACTGAGTTAGCCTATCAACATTGCACAATGAGACCAGCTGATAAAACCCTACAGCTGATAAAACCCTACAGCACCTTATGAGACCAGCTGATAAAACCCTACAGCACCTTATGTATATGTTCCACTTGTAATACCTGACCCAAGCATTTGTTACCATAGCAGACTGAACAGACTGCTTTTAAATAGCAATAGCAGTTTACAGAGTCAGCATATTGCCCCCAATAATCTGGGTCCTCATTTTACCCACCTCGGAAGGATGGAAGGCTGAGTCAACCTTCAGCCTGGTGAGATTTGAACTACCAAATTGCAGGCAGCCAGCATTCAGCAGAAGTAGCCTGCAGTACTACACTCTAACCACTGCGACAGTGTGGGCCTGTTATGCTTCCTGCAAGTGACAAAAAAATAGGTGGATTATGGCATTAGAGCTATGGTGGTGCAGTGGTTAGAATGCAGTATTGCAGGCTAATTCTGCTGATTGCCGATTGCCGATTGCCAGCAGTTTGATAGTTCAATTCTCACCATACTCAAGGTTGACTCAGCCTTTCACCTTCCCAAGGTCGGTAAAATGAAGACCCAATATGCTGACTCTGTAAACCGCTTAGAGAGGGCTGTAAAGCACTGTGAAGCGGTTTACAAGTCTAAGTGCTATTGCTGTTAACTCTGTCCCTTAAGATCCTCACACTCAGCATGAATGTATCTGTTTAGAAGTCTCTGATCTTTCAGTTGAATCTGGAATCTTGCACTGCTGTTTAACTGCTTCTACCCAGGAGATCTTTTCATATGGAAAATGTATGCAGCTGCTAGATATGAACTGATCATTCTCCAGAACAGTTATCATCCAGATGCACTGGGAGATGAAAGTTTCAAACCAAATTCTTATTAGGAGTAAAAATGGTAATTTAATTAGTTTAGTTTTTTATTAAATGTACAAAATGCATGCAGAAGATTGTGCTACATATTTCATAACAATGGGCAACAAGCTGGTGGATGCCTATAATAGATAATAAAAAATGTACAGTCTGACACGCTGTACCTCATTAGGATGATTGCAGAGAAGAAGGAATTGAGTAGTAACAAACTTTCTATGCTGAACACGTACTGTGGAAATGACTAACAGTATCTAATAGGTTCATCATAGATGTTCCCATGTGATGTGAAATGACCCTGAAGGAACAGTTCTTTGGAAATACTGCTCCTACCCATAGCTATGGTCCCTTGATTCAGTAGCACAAATGTATTTGTCCAAAGCTGGTGTTGAATAAGTGCATATTCATTTTAAAGGGCTTTGGATAGGGCTTAATTTTAAACAAGGTAGCACAAGAGCAGACATAGAGGGGAAAAATTGATTTCTAGGAGAAAAAGATTCCATATTTGTGTCCAATGTCTATTAATCAGAGGTGCTATTCAGCAGGTTCTGACAGGTTCTGGAGAACCGGTAGCGGAAATTTTGAGTAGTTCGGAGAACCGCCAGATGCCACCTCTGGCTGGCCCCAGAGGGGGTTGGGAATGGAGATTTTGCAATATCCTTCCCCCAGGAGTGGGGTGGGAATGGAGATTTTGCAGTATCCTTCCCCTGCCACACCCACATAGCCATACCACACCCACCAAGCCACACCCACAGAATCGGTAGTAAAAAATTCGAATTCCACCACTGCTATTGATCCATTGTTTATATAATTGTAAAGCAAGTTGTTTCAGAAAGTCAGACAATACAGTCAGTTTTACATGAACAGTTAGGTTAAACATAATCAAGTGTACACTGATGTGGAAGTGAGTGGAACTTTAAGCACCTATAACTTTGTAGCTCCTATAATTTTCTCAATCACTCTTCTTGAGCTAAGCATCCCCATTATTACATATTAAAGAGTCTGCCCTTTAGAAAATTATCACATGAAATCACTGTCAGCTTAAATATAATCAATCTTAATTCTAATAGCTTTCTGAATGGAGGAACTCAGTAACCCTATTACTCCAAATCAGATTTCCACTCAAAATCATGTGCCAAAGTTTACACTTATATTATTATGGATATTGATATTTCACATCCTAGCTGATGTTTCAGTACTAGCTGAGCCTAAAGTACAATACCAAAATGTTGTAGCTGGATGGAGCTAATGAGGTTCTCAAAAAGGACAGAAAAGTTTAAAGATCAAAAGGCAGTTTATGGAATACTATATAGACATGTTGGAAACCAGGATTATTAGCAGTAGCAATAGCACTTAGACCAGTGGTGGATTCAACCAGTTTGCACCACTTCGGGAGAACCGGTTGTTAACTTTCTGAGCAGTTTGGCAAACTTCCAAAAGTGGTTTGGAAGAAATCATTAGGGCAGAGAACCGGCTGTTAAATTACTTGAATCCCACCACTGATGTAGACTCCTATACTGCTTCATAGTGTTTTACAGTCCTCTCTAAGTGGTTAATAGAGTCAGCACATTACTTCCAACAATCTGGGTCCTCATTTTATCGATCTTGGAAGGATGGAAGGCTGAGTCAATCTTGAGCCAGTCAGGATTGAACTGCTGGCAGCAGGGGTGGGTTCTACTTACCTTTACTACCAGTTCGCAATGGGAGCGCACGCACGTGCGCTTCTGCGCATGCGCAGATCGACAATTATGATGTCTGGGCAGGTGGGTGGAGCCTCCCGCCACTTTTACTACCGGTTCTATAGAACCAGACAGAACCGGGATTAACCCACCACTGGCTGGCAGTGAGCAGAGTCAGCCTGCAATACTTCATTCTATCCACTGAGCCACCACAGCTGTTTGTTGTCAAAAAGAAAAAACTATGGAAGAGCGGAAGGACTAATCTTGGTATAAACTAGCTTTTGCAAATTCATATTTCTTTATCTTTTTATTATTTCATGACTTTAATTATCATTGACTTGCTTTTTCTTATAAATTTTCTACACTTAGCATAACACTGCTTAGCCCAGAACGGATTTGTATAATGGGAATATATTTGCGCTATCAGAGTCACTCAAAACCTGTGCCAAAGTTTTATATCACGTTGTTCCATAAAACCTGAATGTTGTTACTATTAAGGACTTTTCTCCCTTAATTTTCTATGTATGTATGTATGTATGTATGTATGTATGTATGTATGTATGTATGTAATTGTGGTTGAACTACCATGGACATTGTGTATCTCACTCTGCCAGTGATGACTGGCATATTTGTGGATTATATTCTCTGTTGTATGTCTTTGGAAATGGGTGAGCTTTGGAACTGGAGGAATGATGGCTTCTCTCCAGAAGCATCCAAATGACAACTAATAGTATCAATATAAATATCTCTCTTAGTTGGTCTGAGTTTTCCACCTGCAATGATTACCCAGTTATGGTGGAAAATGTGGGGGGAGCAGAGGCACAGAATGCCTCCCCTCTGTAGAGAATACAAATTCTTTGGCAATATAATCTCTGCATATATGTTCAGAAGAAAATCTGAAGCAGAGTTTGAATGTAGTGGTACTGATACCACTATTTTTTAGTGCTAGCAGTCAAGGAATTCTACTTTTATTCCAACTTTTCTTCCTTAACGGATTTTCTCCAGAAAGGGAAATATTGAAAGAAGGGAAGGAGAAAGATGAGGTGATCAAAATGAAAGAATGCACTGACTGCCTGGGACCACTGTTAAGGATAATTGCACAGTAAAAGCCTGACTGGAAACAGTCTAAATCTTTAGACTGACAGATTCTATAACAATATCAGCAAATTGAAAGGTTTCCCCAAATGCCTCATCAGGGAATTGTAAATGGCATGTTCCCTTTACACATCCAGAAACACACATGGCACACACATTATTCTAGTTAAGTTATTCTCTGTTATCAAACACATAGGTGCTCATTTTCAATTTGCTCGGTTCTGTAATAATTTGGTCTACACTTGCTCTTAGCCAAAAAGCCGAGAAGCGATGACTGTAATAAAGTTTTATTCTATTCTATTCATGTAAAGAATCCTACTCATGTGCAAATAAATCTGAAAAGGTCTATTTAGAAAGTTTATTAGATATGGTGCTTTTAGCTCTTTTGCCTTTTTTTTGCCAAGGAGCAACCAAGGAGCACCTAACTGATCTGAAAAACAGTTGTTATTTTGTGCTCCAAAACAGCTCCACTCAAAATTGCTAATCTGACCATAGGAGACTATTAGAACCTGGCACTGTAAAGATTTGAAAAAAAAAATTAGTATAATCCAGTCACTTCTCTAAGAGTTTTTCTCTATCCCAAGGCAGAACTTGTCCAGATCCATAACAGTTCGTTTATACAGTACTAACAGTTATAAAGTTAAGAAATCTACCCTGGTGTATATTTTAAGATGGACTGCAAAGCTGCAAATGTGCCACGGCTAAGCTATAAACAACATCAATTCAAGAGAAAGATCCACTGTAGGAGTTGGCTTGTCCTGCTTTGATCAAAGTTCTTTGTAAAACCAACAGTTTACAGAAAACACTCACCCACGACTCCACAGATGATCCAAAGAAAATGTCCTCCTTCTGTACGTTATTCCAGAAATGTCCAAAAGAAATTCTTGTAAAATTACTGGTGTGTTCAGAGCTCAGACATTTAGTATTTTCATTTACGAAATCCTTGTTGGGCTTTTCATTAAATACACTCTGCTTTCTTTTTTTCTTTTTTCTTTTTGCCTCCCCCTAGGTGATGTCATATCCTGATTGTGTCTAGAGAACTACAGCTGTCCTTGCTGCAACACATCAGTTCTTTCACCCTCCCCCAGCTACGCCTCTTACACTCTTGTGCAGAAACCCCAATGCTAGAAAGATCCTTGGGAAGTGTTCTCCCTCCCCCCCTCTTTCTCTTTCTCACACACAAACATAACATTCTCAACACCCCGTCTCAGCTTTTGTTTCGTTTCGGTTTTTCTTGGCTCCAGATTAAAAGGAAGTTTAAGGCCACATTATGATGAAGATCAGCAAGGAAACTGAAATTCTGCTGCACCACACCACTTCCCACTCTTCATAACTCTGAGATAAAGAGAGAGCTTTTCAGCTGCAAAGTTTTCTCTACTTAGCAAACAAAACCAGGTAATAAGAGCACTCACACTCCCAACTTTTTTTTTTTTTTGCAATGTTGGGAGAGAAGAGGTTTGGCTAAAGAGTGCAAGAACAGGTAGGAAATACATGTAAGAGAAGAGGCAGAAAAGGCAATAATTGCCAAGTCTTTATTTTGCGGGCTAACAATCTTTGTGTGCTCCTTGCTCACTTGGCTGATCTCAAACACATAGACTACATACACATGGGCAAGATGGGGCAGGGCAGATCAGCTGACAAAGACATTAGTGGATCATGGTTTGTTAAATAGCAGGTCTCCCATGCTAGAGTGATGGTTTTGGAAAGTATCCAGTGACATTGTTCCTAAGAACTTTTAAAAATGGAAAGTTCTGGGTGAATTTAAGTTATTTTAATCCACACAGCAGTCATAGAGCTATCTTCTAAAAAAATAAATAAACATCAATGAGTTTAATATGGATTCAGTGGGAATTGCTGTTAAAACTGCTTCCTAAAATTATCTTAATGTTTTTTCTGGTTCTACATACATGCATGTGTTGTTATTAAGAAACAACAGAGATTGTCCCAAAGAGAAGTCAGATTTGGGATATGTGCCAATATTATGTATGTCAGGGTTCCCCAACCTGATCCTTATTAAATAAATTGGGCAGTTCTTATCGTCCCTAATAGCATACCATACCATGCTGCCCATGGAAGACAAAAGTTTCCTACTAAATCTAAAGGATACTAGGATGAGTCTAGAATCTGAATAATTTGGTAGCCGTTTATCCAGATCCTAAGACAGAACAGTGACCAGGAAATACTATATGGTGAACATTCATGTAAAACCTGTTCTGTCACTAAGTTACAGCCTTCCCACTGTGGGAAACAAAAAAATATATTACTCTAAAAATCATATCCTGGTTCAAAAAGGTTTAACATGTGATTACTACAACCTTAGATTTGCATCTGTGAAGGAAGATGATATTGGTCTATCCTACTTTGCATCTTCTTATAATATGTGTTACATGATGTGAGGTGGACATGCAGTGAATTTTTCACCCTTCACCCAGCAAAATGCTGAAGGGAGAGCACCAATAGAGTAAATAGCATCATATAATAGCATTATATTCTAAAATATAAAAAGAGGGTTTTTTTTTTAAAAAAATGCTAATATTTTCCTTAGGGCCATAGGGCTGTTACTTCGTCTCCTTTCACGTATGCCATGAAACATCTACCAAAGAAAAGTGTATTGCTTCATCTTCTGATTAATGGAAAATATGCTTGTTGCAAAACAGAAAAATTGCACATTTTTTAAAACCTACCTTTAATATCTAGAATAATGTCACTTTTACAATTCCTTGTTTGGGCAACTCCCCATTCCTAGTACAACTATAATTCCTAATCACCCTCAGATTTTAGAGTTTTGGCTATAATTCAGCATAACATCGACATCTTTAGCATTTTAGGAAATTCCCCAGAAATCTACCTATATACATTAAAATATTATTCCAAGATGATGCAAGTAGTTCACAAGATCAAATCACATGGATCAGTAAAACTTCTTTTTTTTTTAACATCAGCATCAAAGGAAAGGACTGCTTAGTACAAGAGCCGTGGTGGCCCTTTGGTTAGAATGCAGTATTGCAGGCGAACTCTGCTCACATTGCCAGGAGTTCAATTCCTTCGATCCCGACTAACTCAAGGTTGACTCAGCCTTCCCTCCTTCCGAGATCGGTAAAATGAGGATCCAGATTGTTGGGGAGCAATATGGTGATTCCTAGAGAGTGCTGTAAAGCACTGAAGTGGTATATAAGCGATATATATCTAAGTGCAATTGCTACTGCTACGTAGAATGACACTTGGTCAGAAGCACCAAGGCGTTTCTGTTTTGAAAGGATTAACAGTGATGATATTGTTGCCTGGGGAATGCCCAGTTGGGGACTCCTTTCATGTGAGAAGCAAGTCCAGAACAATAGTTGACAATGCTCCCCACTCTCCCTGTACAAGGTCATCAAGGTTTTCTCAAAAAAAAGTGACCCCATTGACCCCATGGGGTCAAACCCTGGTTTAGCTCAGTAGACTAAAAGCATAGTGATTAAAACTAGCTGTCTGCAATTACTGTAAGTTCGAATCTCACCAGGCTCAAGGTTGAATCAGCCTTCCATCCTTTCTAAGGTAGGTTAAATGAGGACCCAGTTTGTGGGGGCAATAAGCTGACTTTGTATAAAATATACAAAACTATGAAGGCTATTGCTTAATGCATTGTAAGCTGCCCTGAGTCTCCGGAGAAGGGCGGCATATAAATCAAATTTAAAAAAAAACAAACGCATAGTTTGAGAGCTCTTGTTTAATGTAATGCAACAGGTAGGAGCATGGTGGCTCGCATGGTTAGGATATCAAGCCGCGTTCAAGACCCATGTGTTGCCGTGGGGTGGGGTTGAGCTCCCATCCGTCACTTCATGTGTGCAAGGCACAATGGGAAGTTGCAGTACCACAAGGTTTGATAACTGTAGCACAGAGCTTAAACTTCAAGTATGAAAAGGAAATTGTATATTTATTTCTTGCCCATCGATAGCCCCAACAACACAATCTTATTCCAAGTGTAAGCAGGTGAAATATTTATTGTTTAGGGGTCCTCACTATTGCAATGTTTGAGAACCTCTGCATCTGAATTCTGGGCTTGACTTTCTAATATATTTTGGTGGGGAGACTGAGGGAGGGAGGGAGGGAGATACAGATAAAATGGTTTTTTTTCCATCCTGATATTACTTTCCTGAGTTTTAAAGTTGAAGGAAGTAAGGGTGTAGTCTCTCATTATAAAAGAGTTTCTTCAGTGCTTTGTAGCACTGGTTTCCTCTGCTTCAAATAAATTTCAAGGGAAAGCAGATCAGGAAGGAGGATGACAAGGGAGGGAGCAGAGTGATGGAGAAAAATTGAATAGGCAGAAAAACAGCATCTAGAATCTCACAACAGCCAAAAAAAAATCCCAGTCAAAATCACCCTTTGCCAGGAAACTAACCCCACCCACAGAAATGAGAAAGCACCCTGAGAATGAAGCAGACAGTTTTCTGCAATAAAAATAAACATTTGAGCAATTGGAAAGAAGACTTTGCTTCATCGTTAGACATAAAAGCACATTGATTTTGGCCAAGGGATCACAGAGGCAACCTAAAAGAGAAGACTTCCTCTCCTTGTGATTGACAAAACTGCACTGGACTGAAAAAGGCTCCCCTTCCTCTTTTTCAAAAAGAAAGCAATTCACCACCTGCAAATTTCTCTTATCTACACAAGGCAAAACGAGATTTAAAAAAAAAAACCCAAGCACACCATTAAAAACAAAAACCAAAACAGAAGAGACTGTTTCCAGAGAACTCCCGAGATAAAATTCCCCTTTTGTTGCAAGAGGTAAAGGCTGACAGCCTCCAACTGCTGAACTCAAGGTCAAACAATTTAGGAGAAAGGAGAATTAAAGTCTCATTTTAGGGTCTTTAGACAATGATTGGCTTCTTGCTTTTCTATTGTTTTTTCATTGACTTGTTCCTTCCATCCAAAAAGTCTCTTTTTGAGTGAGACATCCTTAATTGATATACGTTAATGCAGTTCACAAAGAATACTTACACTACCAAACATTAATTCTGAGTCCTATTAGAGTTTGCCAATTCATATTCTCCAGCAGTTTTCCAAAACTTGATTTCTGCCCCAACTTAAGCTGACATGAGTTATCATCCAGCAATCACATATTTCCTGCAGGGTAGGCACTTGGAATGCAAGTGATGAGGCATATTTGTCAAAGGCAGAACTGATACATAGATTTCTGTTTATGGCTCCAGTCACTTGGTCTCCAAGATAGTTGTTGGATTAGTGTCATGGCCCTGTCAGAGCCTGAGTCCATGGAGGAGGACGAGTTGGAGCTGGGGCCAACGAAGGAAGAGGGTGCGGCTTCATTAGGTCTGGAGGAACAACTGGAGGAGCAGGATGAGGCAGCCCCAGATCCCTTGGGCATGGGAAGGATTGCCAGCAAGGAAGAACAGGCGCAGGACAACTGAGAGAGGGGGGAAGAGAGGGGAGGCAGTGGAGAGAGGAGCAACAGAGCTCCGGCGATGAGCAAGGATCACCCCCTCCTGATCCCCGAGCATGGAGAGTGGAGAGGAGGCAGGAGCAACGCAGGTCAACCCAACAACTCGGGAGGAGAGCACCCCGCAGTTCTTCACAAGGCACCTGGGGACTGAGACTTAAGGAGACACCGTTGGGAGGGGCATTTGTTGGGAACAAACGCTGAATATTTGGAGCCCTGTGTGCCATTGCCAACATCTGGATTTTGCCGTGCTTCACCTTGTGTGCCTTGCCCGGTTTGCCTGCCTCACTGGACTTCTTGCCTTGTTTGCTGCCTTGCTAACTTTATTTGCTGGACTACTCGCAGCCAGAAGCTGTCGGAGGTGCATGTGGAAGCTTTTGCTCCAGGACTTGCAGGAAACATGGGGACGTTTGAGGAAAAGTTGGAGCAATAAAGGGGAGTTAGAACTCTGTTTCTTCCATGCCTCGCCCTGGGTCATCACAATCAGCAACAAGCTGCATCAAAAGTGTCTTGACACCTTTTCTGCTTATGTGGAGAATCAACCATATGGTATTTTTAGCTATATGATTTGTTCTAATTCCTGTAAATGCAGCTGTGCATTGCTTCTTACTAACATAACATCTATATTACTGAATTTTCAGTACATTATTTCTAGAACTTCAGTGCAATGAATACAGTTTAGAGTATGAATGGAATATTTGTGGGAATCGGCAAAAGTTGTTATACAGTTGTAGAGGAAGGCACTTATGAGGTCAGCTGCAAATTGATAGGAAGGCCTAGAGATGTTAGGATAGTGATAAGGAGAACACAGTGACTTCTGGAAGAATGGCTGGTTGTTTATAAGCAAAAGAAAAATTTCAAAAGACTTTAATATAAGCACCAGTGAAACAAATATAAGAGAGTCGCTTGGTCAATATAAGAAAGACTTTAGAGGTTATAAGTGCCATCAAAGATCTGAAGAAGTCCACCCAACTTTTGAAGAACAGTTTCCTCTGTCACTATGAGTGATCATATGTAGGACTCATGCTCTGACTAACATTAATAATCCTGCACTACAAGACAATTTTAGCTTGGGCAGAGGTGGAAGGTCAGTGAAACAGAACTGTGTCTTAATTTTATCCATAAGATTTCTGCACACAGCACTATGCCAGTTTCAAGGACCAAGATTAGGGAGTCGTTGAAACTAGTTACTTATTTTAATCCCATATTTAACAAAATAAGTCTGCTAACAAGATAGCATTTGTAGACACATAGCACAAGGGGAATTGATAAAATGCAAACAAGATCTGCAGCAAAGTCCAAAAATGTTTATCTAGATTTATTACTTGACTCTAAAGCAGCACTAGTTGAGTAGTTTCTATTCTTTAGGACACCCAGACATAAAATTACAAAGTTATGGGTGCCATAACTGAAAAGAAATGGTACAATGCATAAAATACATTATGCAGTTTCTTTTCAATTATGGTATCTGTAACTTCGTAAATTCTGGGGTTATTGTGGTATATTTTGGGAAGGGCTGATCTTGTAAGTAAATTTAGAAAGGGACTGTTTTTCTATAGCTACAAGAAGCAATTCAGTTAGTTCTGAGGCAGCTAGAATTCAACTTTTTCTTATTTGCAAAACCTCAAATCCAAAAATCAGTTTGTTTGTCTGAGGAATCTTTCGTTTGGAAGTATCTCTCTCTCTCTCTTTTTTTAAACATGAACATAAAAAGTAAGAAGAGGAAAACAATGAGACAGAAGTAACTGTTTAATACAGGCTGGTAGGGGGAAAAAAACAAATCCCTCTTAATCCCTTCAGTCAGAACTGAAGAAACTTCTTGGGTGAGAAGTGAAATGACTTCAAGGAAAAGCAAAGAAAGTCCAGTTGCCTTTTGAAAAAGTGCCTTTGGGGAAATCTCTGTTAATGGACTCCATCGTTTAGTGTTACAGTGCTCCAATTCAGCTATACGTAATGCTTACTACAACAGCTGTTTCCCTGCCACATGTTCATTATACATTAGGCTTCCAAGCTTCTAAAGAAGCCCTTTAAAATAATTCTTCCACAGCTATCTCTATAGTTTTGAACCCCTTACACACTACTGTAGAATTTTACAAGAGAGTAGCAAAGTAACTAACCCCAGTTTTTCTCAGGGGCTTAGTTTGAAACCAGCTAAATTGATCCTGCGCCTGTGATGTGAACATAGCCAATGAAAAGCTTTTAATGAAGGGGAAAAAAAGCACTTGAACTATGCATTCCTTTCCCTGGGCCACTTCAGCACTGCTAGTTATTCCTTCCTACGGCTGCTTAGAAAAAGAAATGGGAGTTATCAATCCAGTGCTCTAAAATCTGCCAAGGCTGTACTGAATGTTCCATCTACGTAAAGAGTGCGAATGTTTATTTGGGAACAAGTATGTTCTCTTAGAGATAGTACAACTTGTCTACCCAATTTTGCAGTGCCAAGAGACAATGTAATCTTGCAAAATCAAATCAAGAGCAGGGTAAGAGGTCAGGGCAATCAGCTTGCACTAGCTGCTGAATATGGAGATAGCCGCATCCTGTTAGGAAAGGCATTGGCTTTGCTTGCGAATTGTCCTCCAGGACGTTGAAGAGATTATTTATTGAATCTCTGCTGCCTGCTTGGGCTTAGAATTTGAAGAACCCCATCATCTCCTTATGAGAACAAAAGGCAGAAAAGGAGACGCCAATTTTCTTCAAAAATCCAATCTTAAGCAGAAACTGGTGATGCAAGACTTACACTATAAAGCAGTGATGGCTAACCTTTTTCTCATCGTGTGCTGAAAGTGTGTGTGTGCGTGATAGTGCGCACATGTGCCAGCACCCATAATGCAATGCGTGAATGACCCCCCCCCCGCCCCCCCCCCCCCAGCCTTCCCACATGTCCCCCCCCGCCCTCCCTGCCCCGCACATGCAACCCCCCCCACCCATTTTTGGCCTAGCAGGCCTCCCTGAAGCCTCCTGGTCCCAAAAACAGACTGTGGGACGGCACGCTGCACCCCCCACACTCCACCCTTGCCCCCCCGCACATGTGCATGTGACCCCCGCCCCCATACATGCACGCGACTCCCCCTGTGTATGCAGCCCGCCCCCACGCATCCCAAAAATCAGCTGGCTGGCGGGAGGCATGTGCATGCGTGGTGGAGCTGAGCTGGGCAATGGCTTGTGTGCCCGCTGTGAAACATGTAACTTAGGTTCACCATCACAGCTATACAGAATAACCGGAGACTTCCTTGTCAATTTACAAAAATTATGGTCACAAGAGGCCTGGGACCTCAGACCTTACCACATCAATAAGAGGACTAAATGCAATGTTTGGAGGATTTCCATGAAATATCAAGCTTGGAGGACAGCTTTTCCTCTTCTTCTTCTTCCTTAAAACCACAAGATTATAGACTTCTCTCTAGCTATTATTTTGGGGTTATTACATAATTGGCATCGTATCTTTTTTTAATCCTGATGCAATTCTTACTACAAAGTCAAGCAATTAAAAGTGTTTTCAACCAAGTGTTACAACGTTCCAAGGGTGGGGTTAGTATGTCTCCCTTAACCTCTCCCAATATTTGTTAAAAGCTTTAGAAACTTGAGCAAAACAATTAGCTCCTCTCTATCCCAGCCCTTTTCTATTTACCTTTCAAAAGGACAATATTCCAAGTAACCTGAAGCTTGTAAGTCGCTTTTAGACACTACAAATTATTATATATGTATTACAATAAAATCTTTCAAGAATGCTGTAGAATAGATCTGCTGCTTCCATAACAAACGTTACCATTAGAGAAAATAATAAGATTGTAAGTTTGAAGGAGCACATTGTATTTGGTCGCAGCAAAGAAAAAAATAAATGAATGAATAAACCAGTGAATCAAAATTGTTTTGCATCGCCTTAAAAAAACATTATTAAGAGCCCGTTTGGTATAGTGCTAAAGACATCAGGCTAGAACCTGGGACACGGATTTCAACCGTTGTTGAACAGCATCCTATTATTAATTAGTTAACTAACTAATGATTATAAACTATAGTTATTACTATAGATCCTTAAGTCCTTATCCTTAAGTAAATCAACAAGGCATAGCGAACTGGCAAAAATTAAGAAAAATAGTCTAGCTTTTCAAGGGCTAAAATAGGCTTAAAACAATGGCAAATTCTTTTGTCATTGTTTATTGTTTTATTATTTCACTCCTGTTCTGCTTACATACCTTTCATTTTTCTTCCTTTTTATTATTGTAAGCCGCCTGGAGTAGCTCCACAACAAACAAATAAATAAAATAGCAGGAGTAAAATGCTAGTTAAATATTTTTTTTAAAAAAGCAAACATGGATCTAATATTTCTTATCATGGGAGACAATAGATGAAATGGAACATCAAGTCTGGCGGTGTATTGTATATTGTATTGTATAGGTTTATGTTGTTTCTTCTTCTGTACATTGATTCCCACCCCTAAACCTTCTTCTGGATAGTCCCTCTGTTATCTGGAGCACTCTGAAAACGTGCAGGAGGATGTTGAAGAATTGAGATCCACCGAACAAAGACATTTATATCATTAAAAAAAAACCACCATCACCTCACTGGATTTCTCTCCAATTATTAGGTTTTGCTTGTTTAAATAAAGTATAATAGAAATGGGCACTTAATTATACTTCATATAATAAGTATATCTTGTCGAGTGGTGAAATCCTCCGCGTTTTGCCAGCGATTCACTGCCTGCGCATGCATGGTGTGTGCCAAATGCATGCAGTGCGCTTGCATGCACAGCGCACGCCAAACATTGCATGCATGTCCAGTGTGCACCAAATGTATGCTAAGCACACGGACATACTGCAGTGCGCACGGACATATGCAGTGTGCGTCAAACACACCTTGTGTGGAAAAACGACACTTAACAAGCTAAGTAGAACAGCGAGGGGGGAACAGCTGTGCCACGCTATTTAGATTCGCTAGAAAGCAGGATAAATCGCACGGCACAGCTGATCATCAGAAAAAGTGGTTCGAACCAACCGGTAGCTTTTTTTTTACTACACTGCAGATTCACCCAAACCAGTACAAACCGGTAGGATTTCACTACTGATCTTGTCCCAAGTAGCCTGTAGAAGCAATATTTTAATAAATATCTATTTGCTAAATAAAATAGAAAAGGCAACTAAAGGGTTTAGGAGAAGACAATAGTGTGCTAATGCCAAATGAATGAGAAGAATTTTGACTTTTTTTTTTCTGCAAGGGGAAATTTCTTAAGCTAAATTTACTGTTGTTATTTAGTGCAACATCACAATGAAACTATTGGCATTGTTAAGCTGGGTAGAATAAGTGTATATTGATGTGGTGTTTGTAGAGTACAAGTTCTTGCTCCCAAAGGATTAAATGGGCGAGTCTGAATTTATCGTCTTTATTTGGAGTCTCATTTCTGACTCCTGCTCTTCCTGTGGCTGACCAAACTCCATTCAGTCTTTCTTTCTTTCCTGTAATTGTCATGTCCCAAAGAAGAAGAAAAAGCTACTTTAACTTCCCAACCTGGGCAAACTGAAGATCTGTTTTTATAGGGACAGCCGCAAGAATTATGGAAAGGCTGTAACTGCACCATTGTACAAAACATGGGAGAAAATATTCATCCTATGGGAAAAAGAGGATACTGTATAAACTGATTACATAATGGACCATCCCAGTGGTGGGTTTCTACCGGTTCGCCCCGGTTTGGGCAAACAGGTAGCGGCGGTGGCGGAATGCTCCGCCCACCCGCCCGGATGTCATCACAGACATTCTGCGCATGCGCAGAAGCGCCACATGTAAGCAAAGTGAGTGCGCACACGCGCGCTCAAAGTTCCAAACTGGTAGCAAAGGTAAGTGGAACCCACTACTGGACCATCCCCACATTAAGTCCATTCTCCTGCCCTGGAATGTGTTTTCCACACGGTTGCTTAGTAAGCACAACTCTGAAAACAGCAAAAATATCCCCCTTTGAAGAAAGGCATTAATTGCTCTGAAGTTTCTTGTGGCAACAGGTGGTAGGTTGTATCTTTTGAGGGTCTTGAAAAAAACCCCTACATGCTGCATCCTTCATTTCATGACTCTTTTCATTAGTGTTGTCACTTGTAGTTTCCAGAGTAAAACCAACAGCAATAGAATAAAATATGAGATAGTATGGGCAAGGCTGACCTCTAGTGGCTGTTTCTATACAGTACTGTATTTTTGCAGAGTCCAGTAGCTCAGACAGTATCTTGTGCAACCTAACAGAAGCTGAACAAGTGTTTGAGAAGATGAATTCATTCTTCTTTAACCAAGAACCCTATTGTGAAAAGCAGTTGACCCTGGACTTTATAAACAAGTTATGAATGCAGGTAAATCATTATGCAAGTATAAATTGAGGATCCCATCCCTTATTTTCTAATGTTTTTCCCTCAGGAATGTATTTTGAAATGGATCAGGATAAATATCGTGCTAAACTATTTAGTCATATAGTGCTTTAAGTAATTTTAAATAGAGAGCCATCCATCCAATCTTAGCTACTTGCTTTTTAAAGATTTTATGACTAGGATAACTAGTTAACAAGAAAAGATATTTTTATTTCTCATTTTAGTACTTTGCTTCTTCACCGGAAGTTTTCTCAAAACAGCTTATATTTTGTACAGTTTGTATTTATACTTTAAATTAAGAGCGCAGACTACTAAGACAAAGTGAGTACTATAAGATTTATATAGGAATTTTCAACTGGCATAGAAGAGGTGTCAGACTGGGATGAAGTTCTTGAAAATTCTAAAACCAGACAGATGTTTTTCTTAATCATCACTCACACCTTCGAAGGTAATTGGAGACAGAGAATATTCATAGAAGATATCAATATAATTGCTAAGCCCATTTGGGAGACCGTAACTCAGAAAACAATTTAGGAGTAGAAATGCTGAAAAACTATTATAATAGTGGCAAAGAGCACGATCTTTTTCAAACCAGTCATGAACGCAATCCAATTTTTAGTTGAGCTATATGCTCACTGTGTAGGATTGAGTCTAAAGTTGACTAAATCCTAATCAGCACATTCAAAGAACTTTTAATATCCTGAATATGGTGATATTTAAAAGATGAAAATCAAAGCAGTGCTATCACTGATGAGTTTCTACAAATTATATAAAGGCTGCTTTAAATATAAGATTTATTAATATTTAATTATTATATTTATTACAAAACATTTAACAGAAGAACAGCGTTTGAAGGGACTTGGAGGTCTTCTAATTCAACACCTGCACTGACAGAAGATCCTGTACCATTCTGGACAAATGAATGTCCAATCTTTTCTTAGAAACCTCCAGTCATGTGAGCACCCACAATTTCTGAAAGCATGCTGTTCCACTGATGGTTCTGTCAGGAAATTTATGGAACACAACTGTTTGTAAATAGCTATTGACTCAATCTACCGTCAACATTGATGCCTATCTCTGAAGCACTTCAGTTCACTGCTGCTAAGTAAATCAACCCAAAGGGAAAAATTTCATTACTAGTCTTCACAAGTCCCTGATCTGCTTCCTCCAGTAACATTAAAATCAGGAAAGAAACAGAAACACATTCTGTTCCATGTGTCTATAATCCTGAATGAGAACGGTCTGATGTCTTATATAGACATTATACAGAATCCATACGACCATGAGATTTGACTTCTATGTCTATCTGCATGTAAGATATTTCAAGTCTTGTAATCTAAATACTGAAAGTGTATACTGTACCGATGGGTTTAAAAACAAGATGCCTTAGGACCTTCTCTTGAGTCTTCCCTTGTGGTGAAACCTTCTTCCTACTGGAAGGTTTCTATTGAAGAACGGGGATATTTTTGTTAATTTCTCTTTTCCATGACACTTCTGGCACTCCAAAATCCTGAGTATTCTCCCTGGAACCAAGCATGGGTTAGTCCATGAGGCTTCAGAAGAGGAAAATTTTACCTTTCTGTTCCACAGCAGGCACAATAAAATGAAGTATCATGCATTCAGGCATTAAATCTAAGACCCCTTTGAATCCAACACTTGTCTCTAGAACTATAACATAATTTAGTTTAATTTTTTTCAATATATGAAAGGTTCCCCAGTTTAAATTAAAAGGTAATACATATTTGTTTTGATCTGCCGGTAAGAAAAAGCATCTTCTCGCCATCGCTTAGAAGGGGATGTCTCTACACTGTGCCTGTTATGACTTGAAGGCTCACCAACAGAACAAAGAAAAAAATACATCATTTTTCTGCAGAATACCGTTTTAATTCCAAAGCAAAAATATAGATTTCATAAATTAATCAATACACATGTTAATTTTCATTTATGTCTTTACAATGCTTTGGTTTTCAGAGAATGAGAATCACATAGTATGTTCTGAACCATTTGCCTGAGAAATCAATTTGTGATTTTCTTGACAGCATGTACTGTTCAACAGGTGAACATAAGCTGGAGTGCACAATTAAAACAGAGAGGGAAATCTTTAGGAAATATTCTCAGAATCTCCAAATGCTTTTCCTTAGCTTATTTAACTATTTGGCAGTGTTCCTTTACCGATATTTAATTTTGAAGCAAGCCCAAGAAAAGGAGTCCATCTGGCTCCTATTCCGATATGTGCCTTTTTTCCTGTTCCCATTATCACTGAAGTGATTCATTACAAAAGCAGGAAAAGTCAGAAAAAGTAAGGCAATAGAAAGTATACTCTATTTCATGAATGAATAACAAAGATGACATTAGATCCAGTTTAGGCATATGTTGGGTTATTTCTAAGATGAAAAAAATGGAGAATTTCCATTTTTTGCAATTAAAGGCCTCAATATTTTTTTCTCCCACAACTTCATTATCCCAATATTATCCCGCTACTTAGAATGACAGAGATTCTGTAAATGCTCAACATTCTTTCATTTCAAATGGATCTCATTCCATTATATTTTTTTTAAAAAAATTACCTCACATTTTTAGTTGATAGATTTTTGGACATGCTCGGGCTTTAGTCTTGTTTTGAATGTCTGCTTCACGAGGTGGGAAGTCTTCACAATCAGACTAAAAATGATAGCATGTCACTCACAGTAAAATACTTTTGAACTAGGTCCAGGAAATTTTCATAACCCATTAAGAAAAGCCCCTCTTGGTTCTTTTTTTTTTTTCAGTTTCATTTTTTGCTGAACAAGACATATGGAAGCTCCAAAAATGTTAAAACCCAACAAGCCGTGTGCAACTGGGAAAAGGAAATTTCAAATAGTTCATATAGTGATCATAAATACTTATCCATTCTTCTAGCATTCAGATATAAAATGGACAAGGGCCTCTACATTGTCACAGTATTGAGTTTATAACTGATTCTTTTCCCAACTGAGTCCCAAGGGCATTGTTTTTAATGACACTTTCTGGAAAAAACAGCAACTCTGTCCCATGATGGTATCTCTTGCCACGCCAGTGGTCTTTAGTTAAAGCCGCTACACCTCTCAAGCGGTTGGTGAGGGCACATCTTCCTGAGGCCTCAGTTCTTGCCCAATTCTGTTCTGTTCAAGCTCACTTATTACAGACATATATTTAAATTCATTTGGCTTATGGTTAAATGATTCCACCAACCAATAGGTCTCTTGACGGTCTGTGGCATAGAAAAGCTGAACCTGGCTGGCTAGGCACTGGGCTTCCTGTACATTCTGTGAAAATAAACAATGTATGCTGTTAGAAGAATTATGGGGCTTCATCAATGGAAAAGCAAGGAGCATTAAGCTTTACACCTCGTACCAAAAATTTCATTTCATTTTATTACTGTGCTTTAACGGCAGGACAATTATATAGTAACAGACATGACAAAGCTGCTATAAAAGTGGCACAGCATTTTAGTATTTGGAGGCGTTTCAAATAATTTAAGAACTGATTATGAAAGGGAAAAGAACATTATGTTGATGAGGTCAGTGGCTCTTTTATGAATTCTGAGGCATCTCTAAGCCAGACCTGAATATTGTCCAATTGTCTTAAGTCTTTGAAGCAAACACAAATGTGTAACAGCAACAGTTGGTACAGCTTCAACTATCACAATACTAGTCAGACAAAGAGAGAGAAAGAGAGAGAGCCAACTGGAATGCAAAAAAAAAAAAAAAAAAAGTGGGCCAGTCCTATTGTAGTCCACATTACTAAAGTGTGCAAGCTATTACTGAACATTCACAAGTTTACGTATTTGTTTTGTAAACTGTTAGCTGGCCATCTGGAAGTCTCTTCTATTGGTATCAATATGAGGGTGGAATATGTATAAAAATATTTGCCTAGCATACTTAGAAATGCTCATCCCTTCTGTGCTTTCAGTAAGCAAGACTGACAAAATGATACAAGAATTCCACTTTTATGCTATTTGTTGTGGTGCTATTTATTTTAATAAACCGAGGAATTGTCCTTCTGTCATGAAAACCTGATCATTGCTAAGTTTCGCTTACCAAGAATTTAGAATCCATTTCTGCAGTCATCAGTACAATTCCTTTTTCCTTTTGAAGGTCAGGATAATGATACAAAATCAACTGGCTGAGAGAAGCACCACCTTGAGTCTGCAGCAAATACAATGTTCACTATTATATAAAGATAGGGGTATTCAACAAGCACTTCAATTACAAAATCATTTTAAGACTTCAATCAGGAAAAAGATTCACAGGCATCTACAAGATGTAAAAATAAAATACTGCACTATTGAGCACTTTCTATTCAGAATTCTTTCCTTCTTTGATGTTTCATGTATGGTATATGCAGAGAAATGTTTGTATAAGTGTGTCTAAAACCTTCCAATACTCTAATACTAGGAAGTCAACAGAAAGAGAGATGTTTTTTAGGAAAACTATGCACATTTTGATTTTTGGCTAGATTAAGATGTCATTCCAAGCACAAAGTTCAATTACAACTCTCTTACTTCCCATATAGCATGTTCATTGACTAGTCTAAGCAATCGGTTGAGAAAGACTGATCTAGAGAACAGGGTTGCTCTGGTAAACCTTAGTTTTTCATATTGACACCTGGGCACATATTATCACAGGACTATATGAGTGTTATGAAAAATACTCATTATTCAACTCAAGTTCTGAGCTACCTGCACACTGGAAGAATCCAGGCAAACATATGTTACCTTAACAAGCTGAGTTATGAAGGAACTGCTGACAACTCAAGGAGCCATTTTGCTTTTGTTTTGAGACAAGAGCAATCAAGTTTCTAGGCTATGCAGTTTCCATGTTATCTCTCAAAACAAGCAAAAATTATTAACCAGCTTCAAATCATAGTTTAGTAAAGTGAAGATTTAATTTATTTGCTACTATGATGTGTCTTGGAAAAAGTCTGCTCCTATCCCAGCTTATTAATTGTCCAGACATAATCACCAGTGGTGATTCACCACCTAATCAACCAATTTTGACTTGCGTAGGTTCAGTGTCTGGGGTGATTAACACACCAGCTTCCACTAAATAAGTTTACTTTACTATCAAGGCTTAATTGATTTGGAGCACCGTGCCCTTTTGAATCAAGCACTGGAGAATTGTCTGTTTTATGGATCTCACGGTAAGGCCAAATAAATGACCCAAGTCTTGAATAAAATTCATCTTCTGCAATTTAAGAATCCTGCACAAGAGATACGTAACAGAGAACTCAAAACCAACTCAATTTCCCTTAAAGATCCAGACATCTCTATCAGTGCCCACATGAAAGAATTCTTGTTTTAAGGAATGGTTTTAAAATGGCAGTGACATACACAGAAATTTTTGGGGGGAGGGACTTCTTCCTCCTTTCTGAATTTCCCAGAATGCCCCTGGAAATAATTTTTTAGAAAAAAACCTCCACCTACCTGAATGTTTATCAGAGAAGAGAAATGAAGTTCTGTTCCTGACCACTGTCCAACAAAAAATTCATACCCTTCCTTCCTTGGCAGTGCATAAAGAAACTGTATTGAAGATGGATGGGAATTAAAATTGGTCTATTGAAATCCTAGTCAAATTGAGTAAACCACAAGACTCAGAAAGACAGATGAGCACTCATTTTAGACTAGTTCTGGAAAATAACACTTCTTAAATGTTCATTTCCTCATTTCCTGCTGAGCCTGAGAAACTTTTTATCTGCCTCTGATGTCCCCCCTGAATGTTCTTTGCAACAATTTAGTAAACATACTAAAACACATTTTTTGGACTAACGTACTTTTATAAACAGAATAATAGAGTTGGAAGGGACGTTGGAGGGCTTCTAGTCCAGTCCTCTCCTCAAGCACCCTATACCAGTGATGACTAACCTTTTTGCCATCAAGTGCCAAAAGCGGTGGGAGCACGGGGGGGGGGGGGGGGGTGTCGCACGCGCGTGTGACCACACTCATAATTCTATGTGCTCCATGCTTGCGCACACAACCCCACCGTGCTCCCCCTGCTTTTGGTACACAATGGCACAGTGGGCCAGATAGGCCCATTTTTCACCCTCTCCGGGCTCCAGAGGCTTTCTAGGAGCCTGGGGAGGGGGAAAAAACGCCCTTCCCCACCCCCCCCCGGAGGCCTTCTGGAGGCCAGAAATGGCCCATTTCCCAACTTCCAGTGGGCCCAGAAGGCCCCAAAATCAGTTAGCCAGCACGCGCATGCGCGCTGGAACTGAGCTAGGGCAACGCTCACGTGCCCACAGATATGGCTCCACGTGCCACCTGTGGCATGCATGCCATAGGTTCGCCATTACGGCCCTATAACATTCCAGACAAATGGCTCTCCAATTTCTTCTTAAAAACCAACAGTAATGGAACACCCACAACTTCTAGAGGCAAGCCATTCCACTGATTGTTCTCACTATCAGGAAATTTCTCCTTAGAGAATTATAAGAATGATAAGAATTGACAAAGGAATATAGCAGCTGTAGATTATCAGGGCTATAATCTATTAAGAGCAGCTTACCTAAATTCAATCACAATTGGAACATCAAACTATCAGTAACATCATTTTATGTTGAGAATAGTGAAAGAACAGACTCTGGCCACAAAGAACCTTCCCAAACACACACATTATACTTACAGAGGGACAATTCTGAATTCGTTTCCACATGACATCAAAAGTTTTTCCCTTTGGAAAGAAATGGGAAAACAGGCTTATGTAGTTCTCATCATTGAAAAAGAAATGACAAAGAACATGATTTATTTTCTTACATCCCACCACTTGAGGTGGTTTCTAATAATAACAAGTGATCAAACTCCTGAATATTAACTACAAACTGTATATTTATTTATTATTACTGTATAATATTTAATTTAATTTCTGAAGGCTCCACTAAGTTAAACAAGAGATGTTGGGGTAGAGAAAATTACTGTTGCACTTACAGGAATAACAGCATAAACTGTGTCTTCTCCAGAAAAGTATTGCTTCCATATCTGGACAAAAGAGATTGTGCCAATTATTTCAAAGACAGTGAATGGGAATCAAAAGCTTCTCAATTCAGTGCAATAACTGTAGTCACACATTACTAAAATGATCACTCAATTGAAATATTTGATGCTGGTTTTTACTGGTGCTGTTTCCAGTCTAACAGCTGAACTGGAAAGTTATCCAGGTTTTTTTTACCCATGTTTCGTCTCTAAGGTTCAGACAGTCAAAACTAATAATAAAAATAACCAAAACTTACTAAATGAAACACGTAACAAAGCTGAAGAGCTCTGTAGGATAACTGCAAGTTGATTTCAGTGGGATTTTCATGCTAAAAAGATTTTTACTCAGTCTTAGAAAGACCTAAGGATGAACTCTAAGGAACTGGCTTGGACAAAAATTTCTGTGGTGTGGGCATACATTTAAAAAGTTCATCATCATCTTATTTCACCATGCACAGGAACCCAATATTCTTTAAAGAGGATTTCAAGGGAAAAATATATGGGAATTGATTTCTGCCCATTATCCTGCATGGAAATAAGCTCTGGGCTTTAAAAAACACCAATATTTATTTATTTACTTACTTCATTCTTTATGTTTCTATCCTGCCACAACCAAAGGATTTCATTGTGTCATACAAGAGAGACTGTGCATATATATGTCTCTTTAAGATTAGACTGTAGACTAATCTACAGACTTTTAACATAAAAGGACAATTCTCACACAAGACAAATTTTGGTATTGTTAAACTGTCAAAGCAAGTATCTCCATTCAGGAAACTAACTGATTTGCCTCCGGGTGCAATTCAAGGTGCTGGTTGTCACCTTTAAAGTCATTCACGGCTTGGGACCAGGTTATCTGAGGGACCATCTCTTTCCGGTCACATCTACTAGACCCATCAGAGGGGGGAGGCAGGGAATGCTGAGGGTCCCATCCCCTAGGGCAGTGATGGCTAATCTTTTTGGCACCAGTGCCAAAACTGGAGCACACGCATCAGAGCACCAGAACCCCAGAACCCGGAAGAGAGCAGCTGGCCGGTGTGCATGTGCGCATCGGCCAGCTGCGCTTACGGGTTCCGTTGCGCACATGCACATCGGCCAGTTGCTCTTCTTTCGTGCGAAGACCAGAGGGCATGCACGCGACAGAACCCGGAAGAGCATCTGTTGACAGTGAGCATGCCCACAGAGAGGGCTCTGCGTGCCACTTCTGGCACATGTGCCATAGGTTCACCATCACGGCCCTAGGGAGAGACACCTGGTGGGACCCAGAAAAAGGGCCTTCTCCATGGTGGTTTCCTCTCTCTGGAACATCATTCCCCCAGAGATTAGAATGGCCCACACTCTAACACTCTTCAGGAAGACGCTGAAGACTTGGTTCTGTCAGCAGGCCTGGGGAACCTAGAGCGGGATGGAGCCCATTAAATGGCTCGTGTGAACTGCTGTCGCTGAGGTGGATGATTTTATTTTATTAAGATTAATTTATTTGATTCTTTTTTATTAGTTTTATTGTTTTAAATGAGATTTTATATTCTGTAAGCTGCCTTGAGTCTCCATGTGCGAAGAGGCGGCAATATAAATTCAATAAATAAATAAATAAATAAATAAATAAATAAATAAGAGCAACAGCACTGAACATAGGATTTTAATGTTAAGTTTTTGCTCTTCGACTTCAGACAACAACAGATTCCATTAACTTAAAAAAGTAGAAAGTTACACAAAATGTACTTTTAAGCATTCCCATTTTTGTCACCTGCTTTATTTCTTCAGGCTTCTTCTGTTTCATCATCTCAACATTAAGTATAGAATCAAGTGTCTGAAACAAATTATAAAGTTTGCACACTAAGTCATCAATGCAAGAAGAAACTAAATAAAACATTGACTCCTCGTAGGCTAACACACCTACAATGTAACTGGGAAGATGTTTATCTACTTCTAATAATAGTTATCTAATTTAAAGAATTTATATCCTACCTTTCATCTGATAGTTCAATGTGGTATGCATTTGGGTGTCTCATAAATTTATTCCACAAGAACAATCTGGAGGAAAGGCGGGTTGAAAGAAAACATCTAGCTCAAAATCAACCACTGATTCGATGAATGGGAAGGGACCTAACATTAGGCCATACCAATCTAGATCCAACTTATTTGTAAAATTTTGTTTTACATTCTTATAATAAATAATTAGTAAAACAATCTTTAAACTTAACTTTTAAAAAAAAACGCAAAAGAAAAAATAGGAATGAATCAGCGCCAAGACTAAAAAAGAGAAAAAAAAATCTCTATATCTTAGAGTTACCAATAGCTCTGAGGTTACTAATAAATATATTACTATAATATAATATGTACAAAGTTCTAAAATATTACAAAATCTCTGCCACAGTAATATATATCCTTGCATCCTTTGATTAGTAGAAAATATTGCCTTTTGCAACATCCGGAATGAGAGGTCGTTGGCGCTCTCTGAGTTTGCTTGTTTTCTTGCAAAACATTTCATTACCTAAACTAGGTAACATCATCAGTGCTGGTGATGTTACCTAGTTTGAGTAATGAAATCTCTGGAAAAAAGAACAAGTTCAGAGAGCACCAAAGACTCCTCATTCAAACCCTGAGCTACAACTATTCTTTATTGGTAACATCCAGAATATTATCACATTTCTAATTTCCCAATATGAAAAATCCAAGACCTTAGTCACTCTACTATGCTGGTTCAATAGCAAAAACTATATAAAATAAACATCAAATCCAGTGGCCTGTTCTCAGGATGAAAGAAAGCATATCCATGATAGCTTATCAAAAGCAGCTAAATTATGCCAATGACAGAATTTTCTATAACACATCTTATGACAAATCCCTCAGATAGATCTAGCTTCCTAATCTAATACACCATTAGCAAAATATGTACTGTAAATAAGAGTAGAAAATAGGTTTAATGAAAATATAATTTTACCTTATTTTTTGTGAATCCTGGTTTTGTTTGTCCTGCTTTTGCAGTCTAAAATTAAATATTAAGACTAATTTAGAATCAACACCATGAAAGTTGTTATAATCTCCCTAGTATTAAGCTAAATTAAGTTAGTCTTAGACCCCAGAACAATTCAAGGAGGCACATATAACACATAACTGCTTGAAGTGCAAAGCCAAGGGACTGGGTAAAATACAATTGTTTTTAAATTAGAAATTAGTTTTGTATCAGTAGAAGACATGAATTATGGTAATTTTGAGATGAAGCCTATTGGTTGACATAGTTATTTCTGGAAGACACTTCTACACTTTAATATAAAGCTGTCCGAAATCTTGAAATAACCTGTATTCCATTCAATCAGAAAGCATGAGGGAGAGAGAGAAGTTATGCTGCTGATATTAATGTATTTTCTCAAACTCAATGCATCCTTCCTGTATATACTACAGTAAATCTGAAAACATAAAAGGTGTGTGCATGTATGTATGTTTATATGTACATATCAAACGTGCATCCCAAAAGTTAAAGGAGTAGATTTTAATATTTTTGTAATTTTTTAATGTCCAAACAAATTTCAGTTTAATTACTGGTCCTCTTTGCAAAAGAAGGCCTCGTTTTTGAAGCCTCACTTTAACCAAAGAAAAAATGGGATAAAGGATCCAGCTGTGACTATAAAGGCCTCTATTCAATATAAAGGAATATTTAGTACAAACAGAAAAAAGTTTACTCTATCTCTGTAAAGCTGAAATACATGCATAACCATAAATACGCAGGCACACAGGAGTGGAAACAACAGTCAGGATTTTTTTTTTCATATAGCAAAAAATGTTTTCTAATCCTGATTTCTTCTGATAGTTAATAAAGTATTTATTGGATTAGACACTAAACATGAAATATTTGATTATCAGCCTTGCCTGTTCCTCCATGCATCTGACAAACTCTGCCTGTTTTGAGAATCCCACTGGCTGCTTTTTCAAATCATTCTTTTGCTCCATGCGAGATTCAAAAAGGTCTGGATTGGATCTGAATCAAAGTTAGAACAGTTTATAACTACTGCACAACAGATCATACTTTCGCCCCAAGAGTGCGTGGCCTCCTTATCGTACTTGGTCTTGGTAACTTATTAAAAGCATTTATTTACTCTAAATATCCGTCAGCGACCAGCTTCAACAGACTCGTGGAAGCAAATCTACTGTGTATTTATAGCAGCACCCAAACCAGTAGAGCTCGCATGCACACGAGTAAGGCTTGAACTGAAGGCTTAGCTGTAAACCACGGCAAACCCGAATGCGGGATAGATATATAACTCGACCCTGGACTTGTTTACTCGAATGCGTGTAAATGCCTCGAAAGCCTTTGGGAGGCGTGCAGGGAAAGGCGGGCAAGAAAGCCTAGCTAAGGACGTTCCTAGGGCTGCCACTTCAAGGTTACTCTCAGATTCCTCACTTCTTCCCTCCCCCCCCCCCCCAAAAAAGGGATTTAAGCACACGAGAAGGCGACCCGCTCTTCGGCGCTGCCTTATACCTGCGAAGCTCTTGGATCTTCGTTCGGTATTTCTCGAAGAAAGGGTTCTCCCCTAGACCGCTCTCGTCTGCCAGCCCGCGGATCCCGATAACTAGCGGCCTAGGCCGCGGGGGGACCAAAAGGCCGAGAGGCCGAAGAGCAGCGAAGCGACTCATCAGCACTCCGCGGGACAGGCTGAGCCCCGCCGTCCCCCAGAATTGCTGCAGATGCCCCGCTGCCATGCCGCTCCTGGCCCCCTCTGCCGTGGCCGCGAGCAACGCGGAACGCCCTCCGCCCGTTTGCGTCACCCAGCGCAAAGGTTCCGCCCAGGCAAAGAAAGGGGAGAGCGATGGACGCCACATTTTAAATATAGTTAGATAATAATAAACCGCAGAGCGAGCCCATTGAAGAGAGTGTCTCCAATGAGGCTATACTAGGTCTACGCCCTATATTTGGGGCTTAGGACTAAACCCCCGTTGAACATGGTTGATCTCTGTTAAACTTATTATGCCTTCAAGTCACTTTTTGATTCCTGGCTAAGTCCCTCTACTTGGAAAGGTTTTTTGCCATTGCTTCCTTCTTAGGGCTGAGAGAGTGGCTGGCCAAGGTCACCCAGATGGCTTTGCATCTTAAAGACAGTACTAGAATTCATGATCTCCCGGTTTCTAGCCTGTATCTCTTAACCACTATACCAAACTGCCTCTCTTGGGCTCTTCATTTTTGAAACTATTGGGTGTTTGATTTCCAAGTGTAAAAGTGGGGGCAAATTAACCTTAAAAACTTACGAATATTAACACATAGTTCAATTTCTCCAGAGTTCTGAATAAAAAAAATGCAAAACAAGAACTACCATTTGTGATAGTTTTTACTTTTAGTTGAGGATAGAATTGCTCCCGTCAAACATTACAAAATAGCAGAGAACTACTTTGCACTAGTCAGATGACTATTTTCTTGTAGAAAGATATGTAAAGACTATTCTTAAATTTATAAAGATACTATTGTAGAATAGCACATCTGTGAATACAGTTGACCTTGATTATGTTTTAAGTTGCCAATTCCATTTACCTGTCCGGGCATCATGAGAAAACAAAGCTGAATTTGCTCTGTAGACGCCTGGCAAATTGTATTAGAAGAAAAATGTTTTGAAAGTAATAGCCCTATTTTAAAATTTCTATTCATCATTCAGCTGCTGAGGGCTTTTCCCCTTTTTGCTGTCTGTTATCCTGCGCTACGCAGAGTCTTTCATTGTTCATATCATTCATAAAATAATTATGTTTCATTGACTTTGTAATTTGCTGCTTCTTCCCAAACAGGGATCATATCTACCAAGGTCAACATACTATAATAATTGCAATAATTGAAATGTGTATTCATTTTCCTGGTAAGCAATGCAATTATCATAGAGTGAATATATTTCTGAAACTGAGTTGGTTGTTTCCTTCAGAACTTTCAGTTTCATAAAAAGCCTTTCATGTTGTTTTGGTTTTCTATAAGTTTTATGGAGTAGTTGTACAGAGAGAAATGTACAGAAACACAGCCAGATTTCATCAAAGGGATAATCAAAGAATATAACTGCTGTTGGGCCAGTTCTGGCAAAATTTGAGAACTTCAGCATCCTGTCTGCTACTGGAATCTGAGAAGGCACTTGAATATTCCTTGTAGTAAATTTTGTGTTGAGAAAGTACTCATATTTCTGAGAACAAAACCCACCAAATTATTTAAATTACACAACCCTGGCAGCATAAATATTGAAACGTTTGTAATTTTGGATAACAAAAGTGTTCTCTGGAGTTATCAGTTAAAAACTGGTTGCACTACAAATTGGACACTGGATGGCGCATCTCATTCAAGTTAAAAAGTTTTTGTGGATTGTTATCCATCTGCAAAAAAGTGTTTTTTTCTTCCTTTTGCTTTACAAGTATTTAATCCAAACTTTTACTTCTTGTATTTGCCAAGGGCCTTCCATGATTCTCTGCACAGTATGAAAGGAGTTTTATCTGACACAAAAGTTAATATTTTTATTTTCACTCACAGAATTTAAAGGGGGGAATTTTTATAGCTGTCAACTTATTTTTTTTTGTTGGAAACCAGAACAGAAATATAAACTCATGTTGCTTTTCCAATCTTTCATGATAAAAAAGTTGCAGCTACATTAGTAACAAGAGCATCTGTCTTTGTTATATGCACTGTACTGTAGATATACAGCATTTTAATTAAAACTGTTAATTGAAATCTCTGGTTGTGCGTTACAACATGATAAACATACCATCAGTTGTTGTCCTGCTTAATTTGCTTTCTTGAGAAATTGCTCTCACAAACATATTTGCTGTGTTGCCAAATGCATATTTTCCATAGCAGTTGCTTTGATGGACAGGGTGCAGAGATTTTTGATTACGGATTGCTCTACCTCAGATACTTGTATCATCATCATCATCTGAGCCATTGTCTATCCACTGCAGGATGAAGGCCTCTTCTGCATGATTCCAACCAAAGAATAATAGTCAACACAGCAATTATATTCTGCTACTATGTGTATGCGTGTACGCCTGTATGGATATGTTCATGCAGGCCCATATACAAGCACTTGACAAATACAAGAAATGTAAGAGCACCTGCAGAGGGCATTTTCAGGTCACATATAATTGCTTCACTTCCACCCATTGGAATAACACATTATCAAAAATAAATGATTATAACAGATTGTCTGATTTTTGCATAGTACTGCTATTTTTATGTCCCCTGTCCATCTTCTGAACTCCTAGAAGATTATAAATTTCTGTCAGGTGGATAGAGGAGAGGGATTGTAACTTACAAATGGGTTTTTTCCCCTAATTCACAATCGAAATGTAAGGTCTAGAAACTCTGCTCTGCCTGAAAAAAAATACATTCTTCAACTATTCTTTTAACTGGTGAAACTCATGTGCTGTAAGATAATCTGGTTTCCAGCATCATCTTCTTTTCAAAATATGCCCAAGCACCACGTGACTCTCATAATCTTTTTTAGAGATATAAAAGTGCTTTGTTCAGAAATATGCCCATTTACTCACAAAAAAGAATAAAGATAGGCATCCTATGAGGGGGATTCAGATAGCAGACCTTTTGTAAATAGTTACAGTATGTTCCAATGTCTCAAAGGTACTTTTTCCCCCCAAAAGGCAACTGGATTGTGTTTTGAGGAAGGTGATGTTTCACTTCTCATCCAAGAGGCTTCATCAATTGTGACTGGCTGGTGGGGGAATAGAAGGATAGATACATGCATCACCCCCATCATCCAGTCACCACTGATGAAATTCTTGGATGAGAAGCAAATATCTTCATCTTCCTCCTCAAAAAACAGTCCTGCTGGCTTTTGGGGGGAGAGAAAGCATATTTGAGATAACTATGACCTGGATGACTGACAATCTCCATAGACATTTATGTCCTGATAGTTAGCTTCTCCTGAATGATAAATCCTCCCCAGCAGTTGTTGTTTTTTTTTGCAAAGGTTCTCTAAATTCCAGATATGCCCTCAAACCTGTTCTCTAAATTCTAGATATGCCCTTAGCACCAAAAGGTTATGCATCCCTGACCTAAAATAATCATCTGGCCTGTTTTGGAGGTCTTATAGTCAACTACCAGAATTTCCAGTTAAACGGGTTAATATTTCTATAGATCACAGTTTGGAGAAAGGCACCACAGACAGCTCTTTCTCAAAGAAAAAAATAAAACAGAGAAAAGTCAGCCTGCAGCTTTTTGGATTGCATAAGAGAAGTATGGGCAATCAAGCATTTCCTTATCTTGAAAAGGAAGGCAAAGGTTTCTAGAAAGTCTTTCCTTTCCTCTATAGTATTGTTTTATTGACTTAAAAGTCCTTTCACTTATGTTCCAGGAAAGTAGAGATTTCAACTGTGTGTGAGAGTAGAATGTATATTCTTGGGCCCTCAGTATGGTTTCCTGGTGACCATTGTCTCATCATAAGCTTTGGAATCTGACTTTCTCTTCTGTTCCTTTCCATTAGAATTAATTTCAACTACTCATTTGGTTTTCTCCTCCTGGAAAGAGAGCAGCTTCATCTTCTTCGCATAAAGCCATGATAAAATCCAAACTTACAGTAAATGATGATTATCCCTAGTGGTAAGTAGCCCAGTGTCTTCTCTGAACCAAACAGTAGCAAGTTTATTTTTTATTACTGGAAAGCTAGGTGAATGACTCAGTAGCAAGCAATTGACACAGTGTACATACAATGCTGTGCCTGATCTGTTTTAATTCTAGCATCTTAATTAAAGCTCAGTGGTTCAAACAGATTAAAACACAGTTTACAAACTACAACTATAATTACGATGATTTGGTCTGCAGAACATACTTAGCCAAAATCAAATAAACAACATACGGTATATTTTTTTTACTAAAATACATGAACTCGGAGTCATTGGTCAAAAGATAAGTTGGTTTTGGACTGGCTTTGGGCAAAGGATATTTTTCTTTAGATGATTTAGGAGCTGCTCCCTTTGGAGATGGCTATTTTGGCCTAGATCTGACAATTTTTTTTATTGCCCCTCCCTTGTGTTCTCTATCCCTTTCACGCAAAAAAAAAGAAAGAACGAAAAGGGGGGGGGAAGGGAGCTATGCAATTGAAGGAAAGAAACCTGTTGTAAGCAGAGGTGGGTTTCAGCAAGTTCTGACCAGTTCTGGAGAACCAGTAGCAGAAATTTTGAGTAGTTCAGAGAACCAATAGTAAAAATTCTGATTGGCCCCACCCCCATCTATTCTCTGCCTTCCAAGTCCCAGCTGATCAGGAGGAAATGGAGATTTTATCTCAGTATCCTTCCCCTGGAGTGGGGTGGGAATGGAGATTTTACAGTATCCCTCCCCTGCCACGCCCACCAAGCCACGCCCACCACGCCATACCACATCCATGAAGCCACACCCACAGAACCGGTAGTAAACATTTTTGAAACCCACCACTGGTTGTAAGCATATGTAACCTATATTGTATATTGTTAAGTGTAACTCAGGTATAACAGCGTTTCTGGAACCAAATCTCATCCCAGAAAAAGGAAACATTTGGGAGTATCTGGCAAAGGAGGTACTCAATACCACTGATTTTTGTTTAGCTGGGGGTAAATCGGTAAAAGACATCCTCAAGACATGTTTAATGAGAGTAGCAGTAACCTCAAGCCTTACTCAACCACACTAGGCTTAGACACTTCCCCATCACATTATCATATTCAACCATTTATGACTGGGAAAACATCTCCACGACAAAAGACCTAGACATATACACCCTCCACATAGCTACCACCACCTCGTCCTGGTGCTTTAGAATTAACGGATGCCAAAAATGAGAGGGTGGAGATTGCATCAATCTAAATAACACAGAACTAAAATGCAAACAGAACCCATTCCCTTCTCTTATAGCTATTTGAGGTTATCTCATGGCTGGTTCATATTGTGCGGACTACAAGCCTATTCACACCCACCTGCCAATTCCACAGGGGGACCGTGTGCTCTAGGAAAATTAACCAAGTTAATGCCCTCCCTACAGAGATGATGCAAAAGGGCTTTTCACTCTCTAGACTCAGACTGTGACTCCCAAGTGTCCCTGCTCACAAAAGCAGAATACATTTCATTGGCTGTATCACTAGTGGGAGTGCCAGGACTAGCGGTGCGAAACTCCAGAACTGTGAATAGTCTGGCATGTACCATAGCCAAAGGTTTAAATTCGACCTCCCATGCCTTGGATGCCCTAAACAGGGAACTGAGACAGGTCAGAGAGGCCACCCTTGAGAATCGAGCAGCAATAGATTACCTATTGTTAAGACTCAACCAAGGCTGCAAAGAATTTAAAGGGTTATGCTGTTTTGACCTAGAACAAAGCTCAGAAATTGTGGATACAGACATCCATCACCTGAAAGAGCTGGCACAGAACATTGGCCATAACCAATCATCCCTAGACTTTTCCTGGCTCTTCTCATGGCTACCAGACTTCCACTGGCTCAAAATTCTCCTAGCAGGTATAGTCACTATCTGTGTGCTAGGAGCTCTCATGTGTTGTCTCTGCCATTGCATTCCCCCTTGCCCCCTTAAAGATCTGCTGACCCACCCTCTCCCAGCCAGATGCCAGAAAACACCAAGAAGCTCTTATAATGATCCAAATTGATCACAAATACCAAATATACTCTGACACAGACCAAGCGAGTGTAGTAAGGGAGGGGGAACATTTAGATTTCTAAAAAAAAATAATAATAAATGATGGATTGTAGGAAGAGAACTTCACCAAGACAGTGTTGTGTCAGAAAAATCAAACCAGAAACCACTATGATGACTATACAGATACTGACTCATAATTAAATCAGGCCAAAGGAATAGAAACTCTATATGCATTTTAAAGGAACCTCCTAAAAATAATCACAAGAGTATCAGAACTATTAAGAACAAGCTACAGAATACCAAAAAACAAAAACAAAGAACCAGGGCATGCAGGAAGAATTATTTAGATGCTCAGACAATAGAAGGTCAAGGAGATAACAAAGTAACGATTAGCTCAGGGCAAAAATTTAATCAGGAACTGACACATTAGACACATAATTAAAATACCAAAGTTCATTCCCACCCAATGAAAATATCTGTAGGGCAGAAGCATAACAGCACAAGACAGGATTAGAACCATTAATAAATGCACACACAAAAAGGAAAAATGCACAATAGCCAATAGAAGACAAAAGAACTTCAAAAGGGGAAAATAATATAAAGATTGTACACTTACCACATGTCGGGGTCAGCTCATCCAGGAACGCTGGTCCACGCCATTGCCAGACCCGTCTTCTTGAAACGAAATAAAAGAAACCTCGCTTTCACGCAGCTCGCTTCGATTCAAGTTCTTTCGTTACGCCGGTGAGGCACTCCCAGTGGGGAAATTCAAACCCTTGGGGAGACCTTCCCACCAATTCAACAATCTTTGGTTGGAGCAAGAACCTATTACTTCCTGATATAAAGGCAGCTCAGCCAATAATCCATGGTTACCTTTGGTTCAGATAACCACAATGCACATCACATAAAGCTGCCTTGATGTGTGTTTGGGTATAGTTAATATAAAATAGGGCAACCAGATTGTTTCCAAGGGTGCACCGTGAGCACTCACTTGTACAATTCCTCTAACGTTGGTTTATTTCTGAGACATTCAGGCAATTTTTACCTGTAAAATTCTCAGCACTTAATGTATAGTGTATCTATACAAGTATCTTTGTAGATAGCCTTCCTGAGTCCTTTTCCATGGCACTAATCCAGCTCCAAATTTCTTTCTTTCTTTTTTTTTTACTTAGGGTATTAAACCTTCACTGGCTATAGACTTAATTATTTTGGTAGAATTCTGCTATTTTAAATCTTCAGTTCTCAAATAGGTAGAATAATTATTTTTAAAATTATTTAATTTTAAAATAATGAATTATAGTTTTTAGATTCTTTAGAAGACAACTTTTTTATTGAATATTATGTTACCATTGTATCTGAACTGGAAGATTTGGAATATAGAATTACATGCTAAAAAAAAAAACTAAAAGCTACTGTATAAGACAGCTTTAAACTATTCTTCCAAATCGCAAAGCTTGAATCCTTTTAATTCCAAGCAATCCAGCCTCCCTATCAAATTCTTCCCTTGATGAAAATGTTTATAGAAGAGACAGAGACGGAACCTGATTGTTTTAAGATGCTAACTCTTTCCAACTTAAAACGTGAGTGAATCCTTTAACCAAAGTAGTATTCTATTGATGTTTTGGGGATGGGTTGTTTTTTTGGTTTTTTTGACAGTTTGAAAGAGTTTCACAACTTCCTGTAGTAATAGTAACATTCAAATGACATATGTAACCAAATTCTCTTCTGAATTTTACTTTATGATCCATTTACAGGTTTGCTGCCCGTGTATTTTGGAAGCCTAGCTTTTTGCTACATCTTGGTATTCACGTGTATGCTGCTCCTTCAATGGCGAAAACAAATCCTTCAGAAGCGCCGTGCAAAAGTCTGGATGAAACAGTTGAAAGCAGAGTCTTATTTTCAACATGCATTGGCTCACAGGGCTGATGAGGAAGTCCAGCCTAAAACAAATGCAGCCATCTGCAATCCCGGTAACATCCCAGAGCCACAAAGCATGCACTTGCCCAGTGAGAATATTGTGGAGAGCAATGACAATTCTACCTCTCCACTTCCCGATTCAGCTCCATACAAACCGATATTTCAAGAAGTTGCCTGTGTTTGTGCGCTCTCTCACTTGCCACCGCTGCTTGCGCATTCAGCTTCTTACCCTTGCTCTGCCATTCCAGCAGAAAGTTCACCATTCAGCTCACCTCTAAAACCAACCATCTTGAAAAACGATCCATACAGTATGGGTAGCAGGATTTCTGCTTAGCAGTCCATGTCACGGATGGGAATATTCTTAAGTGGTCTCGGTTAGAACTCAATTAAAGATCAATTTCAAACTATTTCCGTTTTCATTCAAGCATTGTTTTAATACTGGGAAGGCAATCTGCCTTCAACAGCTAGTGTAGAAAGAAATTAATTTCTTTAGAAATTAAATTGTGTTCAGAATCCTTTCATGTATCATGAAACTGAAGTATATGTTTCTTCCAAGATTTCTAAAACTGCATTTCATCCCAATTGCCCAAAGAGCTGAATATTACACAGCCATATTTCTATTTTTAACTTCAGTAATTCAGTAAATTACCTTTTAATGTATAGGAGCAATATCCAGATATATCAAATGTATAGGAGCAATATCCAGATATATCAAAAGGCAAATGGTATGGAAGTCTTTATAAGTAAAACCAGCAGACGTTTAGTCCTGAGTGTCTCACGTTTCATTAGTGAAATTAGCTATGCCTAGCAAATGGTGTTCATAGTGCAGCCTTTCAAAACTGAAAGTAAAACATAGTACAAATCATGGCCCATCTCAGTGAATATCTGGAGCAACTTATTTTTTCCAGTACAAGAGGTAATATGGGAACAGCAGCTGTTTTTGCAAATCAGTTTATCATGTACTACGCTATTCCCATGGACACAATAGGATTTTTTCAAGTGAACTGCATTTTCAACAATAGAGAAAGCTGAATGCTTCAGTTTATCCTATAACATATTTTTCGAGATGAAATAAAATAGCCATCAGACCCAAAACAAACTCTTTTATTTAGATTTGACATTCACAATGCATAATAGGTGCAAAATGCAACAGCTAAATCCAGCTTTCATCCACTCCATTAGAGCTTTTGCACATTTGTGAGGCCCAATTTTATAAACCATTTCAATTAGTTTAAGTAGGACAATGCAAATCAATTGCTTTTATACAATGTAAAACCAGTGTACTTTCAGTGCAGTGGATTCCAATACAAATCCTAAAGAACAAATTCCATAGACGAACACTATGATTCATAGCACAAAATTGTTTTAACATTTTAAAGATCGGATTAATTATTCATATTCAAAATGACATAATTTTCACTCTGGAGATATAAAATCAAGACTCTTTTTTTTAATAGCATAAAAAGCAGTACCACTTTTAAGTACAGCCAACACTCTCATACAAGAGAAACAGGTTTTGATCTTTCAAAACCCTTAAGAATTTTTCCCTTTACAATGTTACGGTTCTCCATACAAATAAACTACCCTTTTCTATAAATCTTAATTTTATTCAATCTTTTCATATGATTATCTGAACAAAAAAACAATCTGCAATAAAGTAATTTTTACTTTTTAAGTGCCACTAGAATTTTTTGTGCAATCACACAAGATACAATACATTCCACTGTTACGTTACCCTGTCCCTATTCTTTCTATTCTGAATTTCCCTAATTTTATCAAGGGATTCTATTGTTGTGTGAAATACCTGAATAACCTAATTTTTAAAAATAATATATTCATTGGAAGCATTTCAATAAATCCAACATTCATTTGAAGCCTTCTGTTATTACCAATCTAAATAGATGAGTCCGTTTCATGGGCACCTATGAAGATGAACACTGAAAAAAAACCTGTAGATTAATATCCACATGAACATTTCCAAATCTTTTGTTTTTCTAAAATATGTTACCGCTTCTAGCTATCCTACTCAGCATGGCTGATAGATAGACATGATATGACTTGTGGCATCAGTTCAGAAGAGTATTATACCTTAAGGATGATGAAAGTAAAATGCTAGGATTTTGACCAGTGGTTTAGCCTGACTCTTCCTTACATAATCTTCCCTAAAAAGGCAGGCTCAGCTCTGGTAAGAATGCTGCATATTCAATTTCAAATCAATTCTGCTGTTGTGCACATTGTTAATTAACCTGAAATAATTTCAAAGAATGTGCTTATTTGAGCCAATTTATAGTACTCAAATTGCCATATTTATTTTGCTTTCCTGATAATATGAATAAATTTACTTCTAAATGCGCAAATATTGCAAATTAGAAGAAATACTTAATAAGACAAACAATGTTATTTTGAAGGTTCTAATGTTATTCAAAAATAGAAAGATAGAATTACTTCAAGATTTTATATGAAGAGTTAGCTTTCTAAAAGGCTTGCAATTAGGGAAAATTTGCAAGCTTTTGCACTTCAGAGTTTAGACATTTCTTCACTTCATGTCCCTAAATTTGCCTAATATGAATGCCTTATTTCTCAGTGGTGACATACACACGCGAGGAAATGCTGGTATGCTAAGGACCCTCAGCAGTCATTCAAGTGATAACTTATACCTTCCTTCCTGCTCTATAACATAAAGTATGAATTAACCTTAGGTAATTTTTTCTAATGAAAGCATTCCTTTAATGTAGGATAGATTTCAAATACATATTTCTCTTACAATACAGTATTGAGCTTTTGAAGACTATGACTTCAGCTTCTAAATTGGAACAAAAATTTTGGAGTGAGATTTCTCTTACAACAAAAATGTATCTAAAAACAATTCCTAAAAGTCCTCATGATAATTAACTTAATACTGAGATTAAAAGTCATTCTTTTCATATGGATCATAACAAGCCACCTTTAAAAAATACCTTCAATATTTTGCTATACAATCGTATGACATACACACATACAAATACTGCTATATTTAATTGTTATTGCTTTATTTGGTCAATGGTTTTTATACACAAAGCATATAAAACTAATTTTATCCAAAAGAATACTGGTGTTCAGTTACCTTGCAATATGAATTTTGAGCTTTAATGGGTACAGCTAACATATAAACTTAAGGAAACAATTTGCATTCTAGATAATTATCTAGATAAGGGAATATGGTTTTCAAAAAACTGTTCATTAAATTTTTGGAAGGCATCTGTTTACATCATATTCTAGTACACCAGTGCTCAGTACTTTGATAGAAACCAGTGCCATTATTCTCCCAAGAAGCCTGAATTTTGTGATGGGCAATGGAGATTCCTGAGAACTTAAATTGGCTAAAAATAAAAAACTGTATAGAAAGCCAACAACTATGACAGCATTCTACTCGACTTATCCTTTTAATATAGCTTTACAGTAATAGTGGCACATTAGAAAACCTTGCTGTGTTTGGTTTGTATACAGAATAATGTTTATATGAGGTTAGTTACTAAACAAAATCCTACCATTTGTTTGCCTGACAACATCTGATGTTTTCAATAACAAAAAAATAAAATAAAATAAAATACAGCAGCTTAAAATGCTTTGAATTTCCAAGTTTATAGCTCATGCCACATCACCATAAGTGACTTCACATTCACAAACACATCTGGTTTTTTTTAATAAGGCAAAAGCTTACTAATCTTGATAGGCCATAGTACATAGGAAGATGCTGTACTCCTAGTAGAAATCTTTCTCAAACTGCAATTTAAGAAGCAGGAGATTTAATTATAATGTGGAGAAAATAGCACATCCATGCCACAATCTCAATCCAGTTGAACCTCACATTGGAATTAATGTTAAAATAAATCAGCCAACTACAGAGCGAAAACACAAAGATGTACTTAGTACAAAATATAATTTTGTCTTTATCACCTCATTCTTCTCTGAGAGTATCCTAATTACTGATAATATTAACTATGCTAACCATTAACACCACTTTTTATTCTCTTTTAAACTGAGGAAGGTTAATTGAATAAAGTATCACCAATACAATGAGGAAAAACTGAAGTAAATATTGCAGTGTTTCCAGCAGGAATCCTTCTTCATAAAATTATTATAACTGAAAACAACAATGAATCTGTGATCTGTTTAAAATCAGAAGAAATTATTATTCTTACAACCTGTTTTTCAGAATGTCTTTTTATCTCAATTTCAAGAACTGAAGTCTCCTTTAGAGTCAGGCATAAAAGTTAATCCTTGAATAGCACAAAACTTTCCAGTGATTCACAAACAAATATAGGAAAGGAGTGTCGTACAAGTGTAATTCCTAGGAAGAAATGTTTTCTATTGTCGACTTTTACTTAATACAAACTGGAACATTGATTACTTTTGATGAAAATTAGACCCAAATATGTATAAGTTATTCTAGTTTAAATATTTACAAACGGAAGAATCCCATCCTGCAAATCAGATTTTTATATTTTATTCTAAAGTGCAGCTAATTTAAGGCAAATTTGAAATATAAAATCAAGTTTGTCAATATATACACATATTTTAACTTGAAGATGAGCTTCCCTTATAAGGGAAATAAGAACTCTGAGATAAAATTCTTCGTCATAAGGTGCAATTATCATTTTCATTACAACTATTCAATTCAATGCAATGCAATCCTGGGGCTGTGATCCAGGAAAAATAAAATGTCCCTAGTTCTGTGGGAATCCAAACCAATGCAATAATGTATTTGCTATTAATAGGCCCTGTTTGCATAAACAGACTTAGGCATGGCTATTTACCCCTGGATCAGGGCCTCAAAAGTTGGAAAAACTTTCAGGGGTCAACATATCTTATGTTACAACAGATAAAAATATAAAAGCTTTTCACTGTTTTCCAAAGAACAGAAAATCTAAAAGGTGTCAATTGATACACTAAATCAGGGGTCGGCAACCTTAAACACTCAAAGAGCCACAAAGGTCCTAACAGGAAGCCCCCGTTCAATTCTGGAGCCAACCGGAAGTCCGATTCCCCCATCATAGTCTCCTCCTAGCGCAGCGTCCTTTTTCCTCTGCCGACTGGAAGTCCAGTTCCCCTACCATAGTCTCCTCCTAGCACGGCATCCTTTTTCCTCTACCTGTCCTAAGCAAAAGTCCTATCAATTCTGGAACTGACCAGCAACAGGGAGCCACAGCAGAAGGATGAAAGAACCACATGCGGCTTCAGTGCCGCAGGTTGCTGACCCCTGCACTAAATTAACTTCAAAGACTAGTACAGTGATGGCAAACCTTTTCAGCACTGAGTGCCAAAAAGGGAGCACTTTGCTTGTCAGGAAGTTCCACAACCAGGAAGAGGAGCTGCCCAGGGGGCATGCACGCACCAGTTAAAGTACTTCTGGTTTCCGGTGCGCATGCAAGTCTTCCGGTTACTGCCACACATGTGCATGTGCCGATCAGCTGTCCGGCGTGCAAGCTCATGCCGGAAAATGGAAGACCAGCTCTTCCTGTTTCTGGCACTGCTGCACACACAAAGCCAGCTGATCATCGCATGCAGATGTGCGCCAGAAATCCAGAAGAGGAACGGACGATGCTGTGCATGCCAGGCAACGTGGCTCTGCGTCCCACTTTGGGCACGCATGCCATAGGTTCGCCATCACGGAACTAGTAGATCACTGGGAAAAGTGCTATAAATAGTTTTTACTTATTCAGTTGGTTTAAAAAAAAAACAATAGCTACTGTAGTCCTTCAATACTGTGTTTATAAGAAAAGATACTATAGACCCAATGCTACTTTCAGTTCTGATATAGAATATCTTCCATCTCCATCTTCATCAAATTCCTGAAAACTCTGTGGATCATCCACTATAGATTCAACCAGATTTTCCAGGTCCTCATATGATAACTTGTCATTAGTGCCTTGGCTAGAAGTCCTGAATAAATTTTGAAGATCTGCGAGGACAAAAAAAAAAAATCATAAAAAACTGTTCAAGGTCTCTCCTGAATTCAATCACCCCAAACATCTGTGATCTGCACAAGTCAGTTGCAACTGTGCTTAACAAATAACTTTATTGTGCCAGTAATAGCGTCATGTCTCTCAAACACAGTCTCCTTACTGTCAGCACTGATATTTCTATGATGGATTATTTAATTAGAGTTGCTCATTCATCTGCAATTCAGAAAATGTTTAGTTTAGTGTACACTTATTAAACAAAGGTTACTTTCATTATGTCTGGGATGTATAAAACTATCATGGTTTATTAAAACCACCAAAAAAAAAGGTCAATATTGCTTTATAACGGAAAAAGAAATGGTATGAAATTAGAATGCAACCTCGTTTTCAGTTTACTAAACTATGGAAAATCATTATGTCTGAGCTGACCCCAAAACAATAATGATATGCCATACATATGCATTAAATTAGCAAAAGCAACACTAAACATTTGGAAAGAGATAACGGCTAAAATATTAATGTATGCCAAGTGTCTCAATATAGCTGATTATCTACTTCAAGTATTCCGAGTAGACTGTACTATAACAACCCATTTTATATTATTTTTATACATTTTAGCCACGTTAAAGCCATGTAAAAAAGAATATTTCTTTTTTGTTACTTTAATATTTTCAACTGGATAACCTATGGCAAGAACCCAATACAAAATATTTAAGAAAATCAAGAGATAAATAGGACATAGGGATCCTGCAAAAGCAGAGACTCACCCTTTTTGCTAACATGATCTAAACAAATATTTTTTGAAGCTATTATGACTAACAGTAACTTCAAAGAGACAGATGAACTGATGATGGGATTAAGTATCTCTCTGTAATCCCAACCCTGCTCATCCCACCTGAAACTAGCAGCCATTTATCCCATCTCAAAGAGGTATACACAATCAAATATTTACCATCATAAATAAATCCTTATATATTCATTCATTTTGCCATTTCTAAATGTAGACTCCCAACTTAAATTTGTAAAGACAACTCTTTGACATCTATAGGTCCAAATGTATTAATTTCTAGAATCCTGTGCACACAAAACACGGGTTCTTTTTCCATGTCTAAAAACCTCAACTTTACCTTCTATGTTGGATATTCCAGGTAAGGACAAGCTTCTTGGGTGCCGACTTCCCTCAACATTATTGCCAAGTGATCTTGAAGAAATTCTTGGAAGTTTTGTAGGCTCTGATGTGATGCTCTGTGAATTTTCTACTGTCAAGTAATTTTACAGTAGTCATTTCTTTTTCTTATTTGATAATAGCAAATATTATGCATCAAGGTGGGGGGAGAGGGACTTTGTTTGGATGGTATAAAGCAGTCACAAGCAATCTTATCAGATTTCAAACGTAACTACTTCAAATGTATTCTACTTCTACTCATACTAAAGCCGTGATGGCGAACCTATGGCACGGGTGCCACAGGTGGCACGCAGAGCCATATCGAGGGCACACGAGCTCAGCTCCGGCACGCATGCGTGCGCCAGCCAGTTGATTTTCGGGTCTTCTAGGCCCACCAGAAGTCAAGAAACACACTGTTTCTGGCCTCCGGAGGGCCTCGGGGGGGGGGAGGCTGTTTTTGCCCTCCCCAGGCTCCTAGAAAGGCTTTGGAGCCCAGGGAGAGCAAAAAACGGGCCTACCAGGCCCACCGTGTCATCACATGCCAAAAGTGGGGGGGAGCACGGGGGGGCAGGGCGCATAGAATTATGGATGTGGGCACACATGCGTGTGACCCCACACTTCTCCCGCTTTTGGCACACGATGGCAAAAAGGTTAGCCATCACTGTACTAAATTAAATAATAAACATATAGTATGACTGCCTTCTGAAAATTTAAAGACCAGAACTATTACTTATTTTTTTAATCAGATCATCCATTTCAGTTTCTTTTTCAATTGAATTGTTCAGTTTATATGTTAGATTAAAGTTGGAAAAAACTCTGAAGTGATTAATCTTGATCTGATTTTTTTACATCTCAAAAACCTGGCATTTTAACAGGGGTGTGTAGACTTTCTATATCCACTGTAAATGGATACAGAATTGTAGCTCATGATAAATGGGGACTCTTAGTAGGTCTACCTTAGGGGACCTAGACTCCATCTGGAGTAGATACTCTTAAGAAATCCAACTCCAAACCATATAGGATGTTAAAGGTGATAACAAGCACCTGTAAACCAAGTGGCCATCAATACAGATCATGCGGAAATGTGTAATGTGATTATACTAGGCAGCACCGGTCAGTTGCATTCTACTACCACTAGTTTACAAATGGTCTTCAAGGGTGGCCCCAAGTGGAAACTGACAAACATATAAACGCTGAAAATGATGTTCAATTCTATGAAATATGACAACTGAAAGATTTAGTTCAGAAGCTTGAATTCAAATGCTAGCCAGTAAATAGATCTCCATGCCTTCAGGTATGCATTGGGAAACAGATAACAATTTGTTAAAGTAAGTTAGTAATTAAAGCATCATAAAATGAATTTAGCTGGATAGTCTAATACAATATGCAAAATGACATGTGTATGAGATGTTTACCTTTAAGTGCTTCAGATCGTTCACTATCTGATTTGCTTGACAGAGCATTAATCAACTGCAGCTTTTCTCTTAGTTTGGATACCTGAGATTCTCCATTTTCTATTTTCTGTAGATTACCAATTAAAAAAAAAACTCTAAAGAAGCCCTGTTTGTTCTATTTTGATTGCACTTAATACAAAATATACTGTGTAGTTTATACATTTCTAGCAAGTATATTTATGTATCTTTTTTCCTATGAGAATATTGTAACTGTAAATACTATAATTTTGATTGTTTCAGAACTATCTACGTTGAAAAGGGAATTGGCAATGTCAAAACCCAGCAGGAATTTTATCTTAATTCCTATGAAGAATAACTAATTTCAGGTATTGTCGTACGAAGTCATAGTTCTATCTATAAGTTAAATAAACTAAATTAAAACTTCTCTCTGCTGTACTTCTCTTACATGATTGTATACTGAATTTATCAATCTATGATTGACATAAATACACAGTAAAGCCCATTTTATTGATAAAATTAGCATTCTCTCTCAAATCTTAAAGCTAAAGTTCTGGTGGAAATCTCTGCTGTAATGTTACTCTATACTTTCTCATATTCTTAAAATGTGACTAAACCCCGGTTTTATTAATTACTTTCATTAGTCTTTAGCTACAACATAAAATAACCTGAGTAGTTTTGCAGCATGAGAATTATCCTTAGGAACAGGAAGTTGATTTTTTTGAGAGTTTTTTTGAGTATATTTTGCCTTGCGTATGTATGTCCTTTAAAAGCATATTTTTCTTTGCATCAAGATATTATATCTAAGGTTTTGAACGAAGAGGAAAGTTGAGGTGATATTCTAATGCCCCATAGAGTAATATTTTATTATATTTTAAAAGTATATAGACTTTCAGCATTTAATAACAGCCAAACTCACTTCAGTCAATTGGTGACCATATAATTAAAGTTCTGAAATGTTTGAAACAAAAATGCTTTGTTTTCCCAGATAGAGAAGACAGAAGGACCCGTTTTCAAGAGCCTTGTACACTTTTCAGTTAAACAGAACTCAACATGGGTAAATAAACAAAGCTACATATTGTGTTTTGCCACCTTAGGAGCAGTTACAGATTTAATATCAACCACTGTAAAAGCTAAGGTATCATTTTACTTGCTTCCATTTTGTTTTTAATACAGTAATGGATTTTCTTCTCTGTGGGTAGATTTATAAAGAAACTAAAAGCGTGTGTGTAACTTTTATAGGCACACAGCACTGTAAATGTACTGCAATATAGTTTATCCTTATTTTTTTTTCAAGGCTGAACCAAAATAATCTTTTCAACATTTCAGCTCCCCTGGGACTTTTGTTTTTACAAAATGTGAATGGAGGAAAATGTATATATTTGGGCTATGAACCTCAATTGTTTTGTCATTTCACTTGAGTTGGTTACCTTGCCCTTCTTACCCTCAAAGTCAGGAAAACAATTCAAGGGGGCTCTAAAAAAATCACCTTCATGATAGTTCTGTGAAACTTACCTCCATATTTTCTACTTTTTCAGCAGTAGTTTCATTTCTTGATTCACTTTCCATATTTACCGAGGTAGTTAGGTTACTCACCTGCAAGAGACAATATAATGCATGTGTTTGCTTGTAGCTTACTATTCTGCAAGATAACATATTGCAAGTGTTTAATTCCCAAAATTGTTAGACACTTACCATACCAAAGGTAAGGTTCTTTCTGTTTTCCGATTTGTTCAGAACGAACATATGATTTTCTAAGGAAGTAATTTTCCAGCTTAGATTGGTGACTGTGGAATCCAGATTGAAAAATTTTAAATCATTCAATTTCTGTTGTAACATTAGGGTAGAGTTCATTTCCTCTATAGAGATATCTAGATATTGGTTATCCTGTTTAACAGAAAAACAATCTCATTACTTGACTATAAAAGCAGTGCAACAAAATTATTGAAAATAAGCAGAACATTATCTTAATGAATCTAGTACACTGTAAACTATTCTCTGTAGCCTTCTCAAGTTCAACAGAACAAACTGTATACCAAAGGAATATGCAATTAGCCCTCGAGTTACAACTACCGTTTAGTGACTGTTCAAAGTTATAGTGGTACCAGAAAAAAAATGATTTATGACTGTCCTTCACACTTACGACCTTGTGGCATCCCCATGGTCACATGATCAAAATCCAGACCCTTGGCAACTGGCATCTATTTATGACGGTTGCAGTGTCCTAGGGTCATGTGACTACCTTTTGCAATCTTCTGAGAAGCAAAGTCAATGGGGAAGTCAGATTCACTTTAACAACCACAGTGATTCACTTAACAACTGTGGCAAGAAAGTCGTAAAATGGGGCAAAGCTCACTTAACTGTCTTGCTTAGCAATGGAAGTGTGCTCAATCACAAGTCAAAGACAGAAGCAGAATTAGATGTTATCTCATGCACCTCTTCTCTGATCAGGCCAATTTCAGTGACTGTTATGGATTCTGCACAATCACTGAAGTATTAGAATGTCATTGCAGTTTTACGAACATATTTTTTTCTTGGTATTTAAATTATTAAATTTAAATTAGAACTGCAGAAAAAACAATTGCTACCAATATGCCTTCCATTGGGGGCCTGTATACTGCACGAGTCAGAAAGAGGGCTGTGAAAATATCTACAGACCTCCCCACACACAGACCCTAGACATAAACTATTTCAACTTCTACCCTCAAAACTACTCTATAGGGTACTCCACATCAGAACAACTAGACAGAAGGACAGTTCCCCCCCACCCCACATGTCATTCCTCTGCTAAACAACTAACTCCTACAACATTGTCAAACTAGCTAGAAAGGTAGTATTATCATCATTATTCTTATCTTCCTTGTTACCTATCTCCTTATCTTCTTAGGACTATAACTTTGTTGCTTGTATCTTACAATTTATATTGTTTACTTAGTATCCTAGTATGATTTATGTTGATTGCTTATTTAGTATCCATGACTATGACTAAGTGTTGTATCTAATGTTTTATGATGAATGTATTATTATAATGACTATGATAATGATCTACCACTATTGTTGAGAGCTTATGCACCGGGGACAAATTCCTTGTGTGTTTAATCACAGTTGGCCAATATAGAATTCTAAATTACTCCACCTATGCCACGTGGCTAATAGGAAGATAACGGGATCAATTCAGTAACTGTCAGATACTTGGGAGTGTTTAAACACTGAATAATTGTTTTATAGAAACTGCATCTTTTTTCTATTGTGGATGCGATACCTAAGTCTTTATCATATTGCAACTACCCTCAACGATTATATGGTAGATGCATTTGAAGCAACAGCAATAGCTTCTTAACTACTTATTCTTTTCATTCTAGAGGCACTATAAATATCAGCATTTGTGTTCCAAAAATAATACTAAGGAATATAAAAACGCACAGCTATCCTGGCTTTATTTTTACATAACAGTTTTTAAACCATGATTTCCAAAGCTTTTAAAAACAAAAAAAGCAGCACCTGTTTACAAACGTTCGTCATATTCTTTTCATTTATCTGGGGGACAGAAGAGGAGGAAAAGGAAGGTAAATGCTTTTGTCTAACATCTTCTGTGTGTTCATTCTGAAATATATTAAGATATGTGTTCAAACCAGTTATTATTAGAATATTCATAACCCATCAAGCATAACACTTATTTACATTCCGTAAATAACTGAAAGAGAAGAAAGCAAAGGGAAGACAGTAAACCTTTTGAGAGCAGCCATAAAATACTGGCATTTGCTTTACTTGACATTAAATTTGAATTTAAGGTTTTTATGCAGGAAGAATATGAAACAGTTATAGCTAGAAAAGTGAAGTGTCTAACTAGCTGCCTAAAATGTAATGTTAATATTAAAATGTTTCCATCTGGATAAACAGTCAATATCTACAAATCTGCTTATATAAAGTTTATAAATTTAAATTGATTTTAAGACCTGATAAAGTTTAACAAACCTATAAGAACATAAAATATATTCCACTTAAAATGGTAAACAATAAACATCATTTTCTCTTAATAAGTCCATAGGGGTTTTTAACAGGGGTGGGTTCTACTTACCTTTACTACCGGTTCGCAACGGGGCCACACGTGTGCGCTTGCTTCGCTCGCACATGCACAGAAGCATTTTGATGACATCAGGGTCAGTGGGTGAAGCCTCCTGCCGGTTTTACTACCGGTTCTATAGAACTGGTGCGAACCAGGGGCAACCCACCACTGGGTTTTAAATAAGAAAACTGGGGGGAGGGGGGGCGCCTCAGCCACTTTTATTTTTAAATTGCATACCAAATCTGAAATTCTTATAGGATGTGCTACAGAATGTACTCTTGTGAAACATCTATACATCCTTACTATTTCTTTTTGGAGAGTTTCTAGAGTCTTCTTTTGCTCTTCAATTGCTGCTTGCATGGCCTCAACATCATGATGAACACTAGTTACTGTGCTACCTATAGTAGCGACACTCTAGGAAAAAAACCAACAGCAAATCTTTTAGCATCAGACATTCATTGATCAACTAATTGAAATTCAAATGTGTTTACTCCAATGAGGAATTATTTTAATTGGTTACATTAAATACAAAGAATGTACATTAACAAATCTCATTCATTGCAGTATGAATAACAATTTATTTTCTTGGATATATTTAACTGGGAACTTATATCACATTTGAAAAATATGGAATCAGGTCATGGAAAAAATTAGTCACTTTGTATTGCTCCATTGAAATCACTTCCACATCAAAGCTTATATAAAGTATATGTTGTAGTGTATACACACAATCAGACAATATAATTTATACTGCCATATACACACGAAGGTTCCAACTGCATCAGCATTCTACATGCTTGGATATGCAAGAAAAGATACATCCTACGATAAACTGTTTTCATATTTGGAGAAAAACATGCAAACAGATATTTGTAAATGTGTTTAGAAACAGAAACCTCTAGTATTATCAGTTCTATTATCAGATCACAAAGTATGATGAAAACTACTTTCTGGATTATAGGAAAAATATATAAAATGCTGGAAATAGAAGCTGTCAATAGTATTGCACTTAGCTTACATACAGAAAAAGGAACTTATTTCCAGGTAAGCCAACATAATATTGGCTGTAAGCATATAAGGACAACAATTCTGAATAAATTACTTATGCCCAGTTTTACTAATAGGCTTCAATACTGCAAAGACACTGAAATCACCACTACTAATTGTAACCTATATTCTTCCTACAAGTGATTTGTCTAGTCACATGAACTGGAAAGATCATGGATTTCAATAGTTTTACAAATATGTTTTTGTTTTCTCTTCATACATTTTCAAAGAAAGAGGGATTAAAACATGATAAAATATAGTTCCTATTAGGAAGGAAGGACACAATGAAAAGCTCTGTACTTGTCAAGTTATCTATAGCACAAAAAATCTAAAGATAGGTTAATATTAAATATAATACATACTTTCTGAAGCTCTTCCACTGTAACAGGAAGATTAATTAAATCAGAAGCAGATTTAATATTTGCTTTGAGATGATTTACTGCCAACATCAACAAAGATATCTGTAATCACAAATGAAAGAATGACTTTACAGGACAGGTTTTTTAAAATCTTTTCTGTTGTAAAGGTTCATCCTAAAACCATGTTATAAATGTGTTATTGTTGAGTTAGCAGGACTGAAGACTGACTCAAAGGAACAAACCTGAACTACAAAATGCTGCTCAAGGTGCTGCTAATACAGTTCTACAGAGGAATTATTGAGTCTGTCATCTGCACCTCTATAACTGTCTGGTTTGGCAGTGCAACCAATCAAGACAAACATAGACTTCAACGGATAATTAGAACTGCAGAAAAAACCATTGCTATCTATCTGCCTTCCATTGAGGACCTGTATACTGCATATTATTTAACGCTATTTTTGATGCAAATTTACTTGAAAAAATGCTTTCTCACTTTACCTGTTTGTTTATTTCAGTGATGTTTATCCATATTTTGTTTATCCCCAAATCTCCATTCTTAATTTTTTCCAATTCCTTTTCTTTGTTAAGGAGGTCTTCAGTCATTCTGGGAATTTCTTGAAATGAAGTTTTTTGATTAGATTCCACTAAAATAGAAAATTAAATACTTAATAAATCTGAAAACATGAACATAATTTCTTTCAATCTCTAATTCTGAATATCTAAGAGGCTATGACTCTCATTATGAATATGCATAAATTCTTTTGGAGATATTCCCAGCTTTAGAATCCCATTATCATTACCATAATATGCAGAACAGCCTGTTCTCCTGCACTGTTCCCAAATTATGGGGATTGCATTTGGTCTCTGCTGTCTTGCATTTAGAAACATTATCCCTAATTAATTATTATATTAATTTGATACTTAAAATTTAAGATACTGGAGGGAAACTGCTTTGTCTTAGAAACTTGCTAGAGTAGAAAAACAAAGTATAATTCAAATAAACAACAAACATTTTCTTCCAGGTCTCAAGTACACTTCCCAGTGCATTTATTGTACTCATTTTTCATAAAACAGTAAAACACAAGACACCCCATGCCCTATTGGGTCATCCTTTCAAGGATATGTCCTAATCTAAACAAAGACCATAGGTGGGCAAAACAAGTGGAGTGGGAGTAACTTCTGACTTCCTGCCTGCTTCCCCATCGAGTTTCCATGTGGGAAGTTGGTAGGTAGCATCAGATTTATTTCCTTCCTTCCTTCCTTCCCTTCGTTCCCTTCTCTCCCCTCCCCTCCTTCTCCATTTACTTTGCTTGTGGTACACTTGCAGGAAGAAGTTAGCAGGGAAGCCAGCAGAAAGTTTTTCTCTCCCTCTCAACAGGCAGTGGTGCAGGGATGTGCATGAAAGAGGTGGTGCATGGGCCAGGGAAGGTATACCAGTCAAGAGAAGAAACGGGGGGGGGGGGGGGGGGGGGGGGGGGGGGGGGGAGGACGCAGATCAGGGAAGGACAGAGGCAGAGCATGGGCTGGGGGATTTGTTCCTCCATTCCTGCTCCCTTCCTTTCCAGCTGCTGGATGGGAGAGGGGTTGAGGAATTGTTAGATTGGTTGGGAAGCCCTCACAGCAGTGAAAATTAAGATCATGTGACCACAACAAGAGTGCAGCATCGCCAGAAGCAGCTACATCTTTCCCAAATTCCCACCAGGAGTCCTGGTGGCGCAGTGGACTAATTCACTGTTATTAAGATCAGCTGCTTGCAATTACTGCAAGTTCAAATCCCACCAGGCTCAAGGTTGACTCAGCCTTCCATCCTTTCTAAGATAGGTGAAATGAGGACCCAGATTGTGGGGGCAATAAGCTGTCTTTGTATAAATATACAAAAGTATGAAGGCTATTGCTTAACGCACTGTAAGACGCCCTGAGTCTCCGGAGAAGGAATTATATATTTTATTTTAATAAAATAAAATAAAATAAAAATTTCATTCCCTTGGGAGTCACTGGTCCTGGATTTTATAAATTAGTCCATTTGAGGTACACTTTTAGTTCAAAAATTGTTGCTGCATGATGCATCCTTTTGCTCAGTTAAATGTCATGATAATCAGAGGTTCGGTAGTATATACTGTAAGTATCTATGCCAATACACTTATACTTTTCTAATCCATAACTGATGACATATAACTCGGTGTTCACTAGTAATAATGAAGTTGAAATCCAGTACACCGATAATAGAAGCAAGCTGTTGTAAACTAGCAAATCAATAAGCTTTTAGGATCAAAACATTTTAACTTTTATTACAGATTGCAATCAAATTGTCATAAACATGCCTTAAAATTGACCACAAAATATTTGATTATGTTTAATAAGCATGTGCTGTTTTTCTATATGCTTAAGACTCTATTTTCTGCAGTTTTGCAAAAAACATTGTTTACATGTAGAAGATGTATTAATAATAAAAGAACCCACAAATGGAAGGTCTGTTAATCATGCCATTAATCAGAAATAATAGCATTAGCAAACAAAAACATTTATGTTCATGCTATTGAGTTCTTATGATTAAGTATGATATAACTCACCAACTCCCTACATGAAGAAACATTGTTTTCTTAAATATAAAAGACATTACTAAGATTCCAATAGCAGTTCAACAATTGAATAAACTGCTTTAGGCGATTCTCATTGTCTGGAGCTACTTAAACAGACAACAGATGGCCACCAATCACAGATTTTATAATAGTACATTCCTTTACTGGGCAGGGAGGTGGACCACTCCAAGGTCCTTTTCATTCTTTGCTTCTTAATTTCAAAATCCAATCATAAAAGATGTTAATTACATCAACCCAAAGGTCAAAAAAAAAGCACAAACTTTCAATATCTTAATCAGGAAATATTTTAAGACCCAGAAGTGGAGGGTGAAGAAGAAAAAATTGACAATACAGATAGTCCTTGACTTACAACAGTTCATTTAGGGACTGTCCAAAGTTACAACAGCACTGAAAAAGTGACTTATGGTTGTTTATCACAGTTACGACCTTTCCAGCAACCTCATCATATGATCAAAATTCAGATGCTTGGCAAGTGATTCATATTTATGACTGTTGCTGTGTCCCAAGGTCATGGGATCACCTTTTGCGACCTTCTGACAAGCAAACTCAATGGAGAAGCTAGATTTACTTAACAACCAGGTGACTGACTTATCAACTGCAGTGATTCACTTAATAATTGAGGCAAGAAAGGTAATAAAACAGGGTTAAATTAACTTAACAAATGTCTCAGTTAACAGCAAAAAGTTTGGGCTCAGTTGTGGTTGTATGTCGAGGACTACCTGTACTCAAATATAAAATCTGCAATGTCCATATCAAAATTAGAATGTAGGAGAGGATAGCAATTAGGGTCTCTCTGGTGCAGAGGTTGTTTGTTATAACCAAGACAGATGCAGCTATTTCTGTAATAGAGAGCTGTTCCGAATTTTGAAAATATAAAATATTCCTGGTCTCTGAAATGAGCATCCATTCATTCTTTACTTGCTTTATACAGCATTATGTTCTATAAAGAAGAAAGTTTGCCTAAACATACCAGTACTTCCTTCTATCAATTTAAAACAAAACAGAGGATATTTGTTTTTGCTTTTGGTAAAATATTCTTAAGAAAATGGGAATATATGATTTTGCTCCATAATACATGCTAAAGGTAAACTATATGCTAATTTCTTCCCCATAGAGATGGCAAATATTTGAAATTTGAACTTACTGGTTCTAAATCTTTCCTTTAATCCATCCAGATCTTCTTTGAGAGCAACTTGCATCCATACCAATCCAACACAGGCCACCACACAAGCAGCCAGGATGACAAAAGTACATAACGGGCAGCAGAGTTTGCAGCATCGCAGGTAGTCACCCCTACATTAAAAATGTTTTAAATTGATATTTGCTAACAGAGCTAAATATTACATTAAACCGATACCTTCCTAAATTCAATGTAGGAAGCAATCCTGTTTTTTAACTCTATATATTTGTACTATACCAAATATGAAATTCCATGCTATGAAAAATTAGGAATAAAAATAGAACTGTCAATATTGTATTATCCTTGTCTTGCATCTGAAATACTAAGTACTGTTCTGGTAACAGTACTTGGAAAATATAATGTAGGGGAAAAAAGCAAAAAGCAAAAGCATAAAATGGCAACCAAAATGATCAAGGATATAAAACATCTATATAAGAAAAGGCTACAATATTTGGGATACTTTAGCTTAAAAAGGGGTGATATGACTGAAGCATATAAAATTATGCATAGAACTCAGAGATGAACAAATAGTGTTATTTTACATCAAGCCTGAGATAGAATTGTGAAGTTGAACATGTTAAACAAAAGTACAAGAAAAAAGTACCTTATCCCACAGGAATATGTGTAGAAATATTACAAAGGAAAAACAAATGTACAACAAATGCCAATAAGCCAGATTATGCTTTGATATATGTTTATGTACTACTGCAACCAAAATCATATTATGGATTCAAATTAACAGTATAATCTCTGCAAACTGACAATACTCAAGCAAAAAGAATGACAATATCATTCTTCCCCATACCTGCATCATTAAGCAGAGCACAAGAACAACATTGGGACAAGTTGCACAAGTAACACACCCAAGTTACTATGTCAGGGAAGGCTAATTCTTCACACTGTGTTGCTGCGACTGTAGTCATACCTCAGCAGCAATCGTTTTCAGTTCCAGTTGTGCTCAGCAATTTGATGTTCTCCAAATGAGCTATGATTACAACTACCATCAATCCAAAGCAGCTAACAGCTGAAGTGATGGAATTACAATCCAACACAAAATCAGAGCAACAGATTGAAGGCTATATTAATAATATTGCTATTCCAACCCCTATATTTTCCTATTTATATTCATTCCAAATCCAACCTTATTACCTCATTACCTATTAACTCGGCTTCTACAAAATTCTGAGTCGATTACAGGTAGTCCTCAACCTACGACCACAATTGAGGCCAAAATTTATGTTGCTAAGCGAGAAATGTGTTAAGCGAGTTTTGCCTCGTTTTACAACTTTTCCTGCCACGTCTGTTAAGTGAATCACTGCAGTTGTTCAAATTAGTAACCCTGTTGTTAAGTGAATCTGGCTTTCCCCCCATCAACTTTGCTTCTCAGAAGATTGCAAAAGTTGATCCCTTGATCCCAGGGCACTGCAACCCTCATAAATGTCAGTCACCTGTCAAGTTTCGAATGTAAATCACATGACCATGGGGATGCTGCCAAGATCATAAGGGTGAAAGACGGTCACCAGTCACTCTTTTTTCAGTGCCAGTTGTAACTTCGGTCACTAAGTGGCCTGTTTTAAGTCGAGGACTACCTGTATAAACTGAAACCTTTCTTCCCCCCTCCATAAAGCACCGCAACTCTTCCCATTCCTAAACCTCCTGATCCCCCCAGACAATCCTCGGTTTCCATATCCTGCCTATCCATCCCGGCTTTCCCAGCCACCTTCCTCCCCTTCTCCCTGGATTATGCGGGTCTCACTTAGAAAAGCGGGTGCGGGAGCCCTGCAGTCCGAATCTGTCCCCGTAATCCGGATCAGAGGAACTGCTGGTGATGCTCTCGGCAGACTCGGTGCGGAGCAACCGATGCCCCGAAGCAGAGCCTTTCCTGGGATGCTTCTTTTTGAGCCGGCCGCCTCCGCCGCTTCCGCTTCCCCGGTCGCCGTTTCCACCGCCGAGGCCTATGAGCGCGTTCAGCTCCTTGCGTTTTTTCATCCTCTTCTGCTGAGCCGGGCCGAGGCTCTGGGGAGCCGAGCTCCGCAACGCAGGAGGAGCTCCTAACTCGGGGCCCCGACTCGCCAGCTTCAGCGTTTCCGACGTTCACCGCCCAGACGGACGTCTCAAGAAGGCCGGGCCGGATCTCTTAGGCTTCGGCGATGCCGTTGTGGCCGATTCTTCTTCCCACCGGCTTTAGCTGCCGCCGCAGGAACCCCGGCCATGGCCGTGGGAAGAACATCGCTTCCTCTTGCTCCTCGCCGACCAAAGGGTTGGAGCCATTAGTTGCTAGCACCGGAGACACCGATTGGAGGGTTTTGCTCGTGGGCCAGAACCTACCAGTATTCCCTCCTTCTATTGGATAAAAGGATTGTTTTTCTTACCTCTGCCTTCTTCCCTATTGGGCTATGTTAGCCTTTTTTTCTCCATTGGCTAGTGACATTTACATCCGGGGAACGGGTTAATACCCGTCCACAGCGAGGAGTGTAAATAAATTAACCAATTAAAGGAGCCAGCACTAAAAGAGAGATAAATGGGATAAATTAGAATGACACTTTACTTGCAAAGATGATTGAATAGTTCTCGATGAAATGCCGTTGGGTCAACTACTCTGCTTCAAATGTCATTAATTACTTAGAGTGGGGAAAAGAGACATGCTGACTAGAGGGGGAAGGGGAAAAAAAGTAAAACAGTATAGAAAAAATAGACCAAAAAAAAAAGGCTTACAATGTAGTTGCAAACTTCTGAATTCAGCCGAACTCTCCAGATAAGATGGTTGGAAATTCAGAAAAAGCTTGGTTTCATTAAAGAGCCATATCCAGCTCTGCTAGCTAAGATATTGGCTCAAAAAATATTTTGAAAGTGTAGGAAGTTAGCACCCACCCCTTTCCTAGAAGAATGAAATATTTTGGGAAATATTAAAAAGACAGAATATTATGTTTCCCTGGATGAGAAATGGAGAAGCATGTTTTAAAGACAAAGCAGCTCCCACCTTCCTGCCTCCATCCTTTTGTTAATGGGCCAGAGGCAGAAACTCAATCTTTGTCAATGGACCTTCATCTGCAACACAATAGCAACAGAAGCTAACACAATGGGACCCATCTAGCAACAGAAACTCACCACATGGCACCTGGGAAGATTACATCAGCCAGCAGGGCTAGCTAAGACCCCCCACCTCCTGGAAGTCTGACAATCAATCAGGATACTCTTTCTGGGCCCCAGGAAGTTCAAAGCCAGAGAGCGCATAAAAACTCAGCCCTTTTCTGTTCAGGAACTCAAGCCATGTGATCCTGCCCACCATTAAACCATCTTTCCAAGCAGTCTCCATGTTTCCAGTGTCTTTTTCCCCACTTGGAGCTGAACCCAGAAGGATATTTTTTCCAACAAAAGTCCTCAAAGTTTCTTTTAATTTTGTAAAATAAATTTATTACATATTCATATTTAAAATTCTGCAGATTTTCCCTGCAGTATTAGTCCCTGATTGGCCATGAGGAAACTCTTTCAGAAATACAATAAATCGTAGTCCTAGCTTTATAAAAAGTCTTCTGTCATATGTTTTAAAAAGCCTTTGGTTTAGGTATGTTCACCAATACTTTAGCATGGGGGGAATGTAAAAACAAGTTGAGATGGTGAACAAAACTATATAGTTGAAGCCTTGTCCCTTTGTAAGTATGTGATGAGGCACACCCAAAGGGAACAAGGCTTTGATTGTGTGTCCATAACCACCATCTTAAACCTTTATGCCTGTCACTACCTGGAGAACCCCTATGCCCAATACACATGTGCTTTTATAATAGCCAGAGTTCTGGAAGAGATTCAATGGCACACCTAGATAAATCATTCATGTCCATAACTTTTTGAGGAAATTGAATCTATAGCACACATTCCTTAGTGTTGCCCTTATATTTGATGTAAAAAAAATAATATTTATTTTGATTATCAGATACAACTGTAGGAAGTTAGCACCCACCCCTTTCCTAGAAGAGTGAAAAAAATTAGGAAATATTAGAAAGGCAAAATATTTTGTTTCTCTGGATGAGAAATGGAGAAGCATGTTTTAAAGACGAAGCAGCTCCCACCTTCTTGCCCCCATCCCACCCTTTGTCAATGGGCCAGAGGCAGAAACTCAATTCCTTCCCATCTTTGTCAATGGACCATCATCTGCAACACAATAGGACCCATTTAGCAACAGAAACTCACTACATGGCACCTGGGAAGATTACATCAGCCAGCAAGGCTAGGTTAAACCCCCACCCCCTGGGAGTCTGACAACCAATCAGGATACTCTTCCTGTGCCCCTTGAAGTTCAAAATTCAGAGAGGACATAAAAACCCAGGGACTCCAGCATCTCACCCTTTTCTGTTGAGGAACTCAAACCATGTGATCCTGTCCACCATTAAACCATCTTTCCAAGCAGTTTCCATGTTTCCAGTGTCTTTTTCCCCACTTGGAGCTGAACTCAGAAGGATATTTCTTCTAACGATTTGGCCCCCACAGATGGGACTCCAAGCTAACCTAACCAATGGACCTGGCCCAGGTAAGCCTCCCTTGCTAGCAGCAGACCCATTGAGTCTGTGGGCATGTTTTCGTGGACCTTGGCCATTTGGAACTAGGTTTTAAAGGGGTTTTGAGTGTTGATCTCAAAGGCTACTTGGAAAGAAGGTGAGTACCTCTAAATTTTAAAGCATGGGAAATGTGTGTATGCCTGCGTGTGTGTGAGGGCCCTTCCCCAATCACAGCTGGATCTTGCTTCCTCTATGCATTTCCTAACCGCAGAATGACCAACAGTCTGGAGAGCATGGGGGTTTTGCCAGAGCACAGGACCTTCTGTTAGGGAAGGAGGAAGTGTATGTGTGTGGGATTCCATCTGGACAACAGTCTGATTCCACCTCTTTGAGCAACCTTTAGCCGCACCTCTGCCTACCGCTAGCTCCACCGAGCCATGACCAGTAGGATAGAGAAAGCAAGGAGGGGTTGCCAAACATGGAACTTTGTGTTTAAAAGGAACAGAAGCCGAGCGAAAGCCAAGCAAAAGTGAAAGGGGTATTAAAGTAGTAAAGGGAGTCCCTGGTGTTCCTAGGAAAGCAACCCGGTGTAGGTGTATTGCATGGTGAGGTACTGGTACTAGCTGTAGGGGAAGTGAGGTCCTCCCGGATCCCTTTTTGATCTGCAAACCAGGCAGATTCCAAAAAAAAGGGAATCTGCATCCTTCTCAGAACTTTTTTTTTCTGAAACAAAGGAGGATCACCCGGCCGAGCCAAAGTGGACTTTATATTTCAAGTATCATGGAAGCTGTAGCTTGAGGGTGAGGAAAAATCCCCTGGAAAAGTTGATTGTGGCTTGGGATGCCAGGCGGACGCCAGTGTTACCTGGCATAAGGAAAAGGAAAGCTCGGAAATTGTGCAGGAAATGGGCTATGCTAAGAGATAATACCTGGAGACAAATTTGGTACTTAAAAGAAAAGGGAAATATATAAATAGGAATGTTGGGGGGTTTTGTTTGTTTTGTTTGTTTGTCTCTATCTCTGTCTTCTATGCAACCATGTGGTATGTTTAATATTTGTGCCTTCCCTAATTTAACTGAGATTTATGGCAGGAATGATCAGTGTGTGTAAATCTCAGAATTCTGCTTTCCTCTCTTTGTCCTCCTTGTTTTTATGTGTGTATGTCTAAGTCTTTGTGCGCCCTCGAGGTAATTGTAACTGTAAAATGTATCTGATCCCTAGAGACAAGAATTTGAAATTGTTAGAGAGAAAAAATAGTTGAAGCAATGAAAAATGGGGGAGAGAGAGAAAAAAGAAAGAAAGAGCCTTTGCCCCGTGTTTGTCTGGCCAACAGGAACAGAGTAAAGAGAACTTTTCATTTTATTTCTATTTTCCCCCTCCTTCCCTCTCTGTATCTTAAAGTAACAACTCAAGTTAATGAAGAAACATTTTATGTTCATTTACAAGAAAAAAATTCAGTCTTGCATTTACTGTATGAGTTTAATCGGTTTACCTGTTCATCTCTTTCCTGAAGCATGTGAATCCAGTTTTTTCTTATCTGTTGTGTCTCCATTTTGTTGAAACTGCATTATCTGTTTAGTAACTGTAATACTGATGTGTTGTTTCTTTTCAAACTCTGCCTGCAAGCTATCTACACCCCTTCCCCATTCTCTAATCCTGTTACAATGCCTTTCCTGGGAAGATTACCCACAAAAGGAGGGAGGGGACCCTATTCTCATGTCTTTCAGCCCTGCACAGATGACTCTGCAACTGTGGAAGCAGAGCACATGGATCCAGATGCTGCTTTCAGAGGAGACCTTCCATCTGTTTGAACCAGGAGTTGGGTTTGAATCCAGTCTTCACCGAAAGTCATCACAGCAACCAGAGTGGAGCAGACCTTCCCAAGCCTGACTGACCAGCTTTACCAACAAGCACGCCACCCAGCAGACATGAAAGAAATGACCCTGAGATGGACAAGTAAAGACCAAAAGACTCTTTTCAAACCCCAGAAGACAGATGGAAAGACTATGGGGGGGGGTGGGGTGGAAATTCATTGTAAGGTTTTTTTTCTTGTCTCATTTATATAGTAATCAGTCTAATGTACTCATGTAAGGCATGTATTTGAGAGTGGCTGGCACAGCAAGTTCTGAACACCTTAGATGTCTGTCTGGTGGGAGGGAAATATGTCCAAAGTGTTTGTATTGCCTGTATTGTAAAAGTAGCTGCATACACATGCACACACAGAGACACACCATTCAGAATTAGACTGAAACTATTCCCTTCACTTACCTCCACACAAAGCTTCTCCTAGGTTGATTTTTGCTCTGTGGCACTAAAAGCCCAAAGAGTCATATCTCCCTGCTAATTCCATGGGGGAGGGGGCAATCCCCTTCAGGCAATTCCCTCACTTGAAGAGATAGCAGAAAAAGTGATATCCAAAATCCAAGCCCTGACTGTGACTAACAAATGATGCTGCCCAGTTGCCCAGTAAAGCACGAAATGTTGCGCTGGTGGTCTCATGAGTAGAAGTCCCAGGGCTCATTGTGTGTAATAAAAAAAAAGGAAAAAGAAAAAAAAAGCCTGGATTGCACAGACTAACCTCAATCTGGACTCACAAATCCTGGATGCACTAAAGAAAGAGCTAGGAAGGTTTAATAACCAACCCATGAAATGGGCAGCCTGTAATTTAAAGGAAAACTATGGCTCTGAAAAATTTTGGGATGTGTGCTTGCTTGAAACCTGACTGGAAGCTCACAGAAAGTGATATCTGAAATCTGAAATTAATTGGCATAGAAATTGGATACTGTAAAATTCTTATCAGAACTTTTTTCTTGGCTGCTAGACCTTCATGGTTGAAAGCTTTTGGGAGCCCTGAAGGAATCCTTTTCTGTTGCCTCTATCAATGCCTGCCCCTTTGCATCAGAACAACTAAAAGCACCCATCAAGCTTCCCTGACCTGATCAATTTTAATCTTTTGCCAAGAACATGTTTCAAAACTCACATTTTGAAAAAAAAAATTAAAAAAGGAAGGATTGTAGGAAGTTAGCACACACACACCTTCCTAGAAGAATGAAAAATTTTAGGAAATATTAAAAAGGCAGAATATTATGTTTCCCTGGATGAGAAATGGAGAAGCATGTTTTAAAGACAGCTCTCACCTTCTTGCCCCCACACCCTTTGTCAATGGGCCAGAGGAGAAACTCAATTCCCTCCCATCTTTGTCAATGGACCATCATCTGCAACACAATAGGACCCATCTAGCAACAGAAACTAACACAATAGGACCAGTGGTGGGATTCAAGTAATTTAACAACCGGTTCTCTGCCCTTAATGTAAATGATGCGGGTTCAGCTAGATGACCACTGAAGGACCCTCTTTATTCACAGTATTGTAAGAAAGAAAATGTGCTGGTTTGAGAGAAACGTGTTTGCTGGAAAGTATATTAAAGGCAGTTAAACCCGATTATTGGTAATATATCTTCTGATGAAGCCTAGCTGTCACGGAAGGACAACCATATAGAGAATGTCTGAAAAGGCTCACTGTCATCCACACAAAAGACATGTATGGGGCAAAGAGTTAACTATCACCTAGGGACAGCAGTAAAAACTCCATTAGTACTTACAGAACTTAGGAAAGTGGTCCAGCTGAAAATAATCTTATAAACTAGAAGCTAATGGTTTAGTAATGAGGAAGTGTCCGTTATTTTATAATAAATGTATGTTAGCCATATATGGAATAAATGTATGAGCTCATGTATTTGATACCAAATGTAATTTTACCATATATGGAAAATGTATTACATCACCAACTCCTTTGTCTTGAAAACATATATAAGCAGTTGTGTCAAATCTCTTGGTTGTTCAGACTTTCAGGTATGAATCTGCTCTGAACCTTGCGCAATAATAAATCTGTCTCTGGCTGATCCGGAATGTTGTTTGGTCCCATCATTCCATAACACCCTAATGATTTCTTCCAACAACCAGTTTGCCAAACTGCTCAGAAAGTTAACAACCGTTCCTCCCGAAGTGGTGAGAACTGGCTGAATCCCACCACTGAATAGGACCCATCTAGCAACAGAAACCCATGGCACCTGGGAAGACTACATCAGCCAGCAAGGCTAGCTAAGACCCCCACCCCCTGGGAGTCTGACAACCAATCAGGATACTCTTCCTGTGCCCCCAGGAAGTTCAAAACTCAGAGAGGGCATAAAAACCCAGGAACTCCAGCATCTTGCCCTTTTCTGTTCAGGAACTCAAACCATGTGATCCTGTCCACCATTAAACCATCTTTCCAAGTAGTCTCCATGTTTCCAGTGTTTTTTTCTCCACTTAGAGCTGAACCCAGAAGGATATTTCTTCTAACACAACAAAATATATCTTATTAGCAGATACATTAGAGATAACCTCCAAGAGAGCAGATAACTTCTGCTCTCTTGTTAACAGCTATTTATTGTCACACTTGTTTCTTGTTTGCCCACCACTAGTGTTTAAATCTCATGTTCAAAACAGTTTTCCCACTGGTAGTTGTGATCATGACATAGATCGGGATGGGCAACCGTGGCTCTTTTACAACCTGTGGACTTCAACTCCCAGAATTCCTGAGCCAGCTTGGCTGTATCAGGAATTTGGGAGTTGAAGTCCACAGGTTGTAAAAGGGCCACAGTTGCCCACCCCTGACATAGATATATAAATTCGCAAAGGAAACTATTAACTATTATTTGATAACCTCCACCTTAACCCATTTGCTGGGAGATGGGGTGGAAGCATGAAACAGTGAAATAAGTGCATATCCTCGATTGGTGAGTGAAGCTTGCTGGCAGACGGGGAGGGTGCGGGGAAATGGATAAAACAAAAAGGGATTAGAGTGCTTGTTTCATCATGGCGACTTCGGTCTTTGCACCATAGTCCCGATAGACCAACGGATGGGAGAAAGGATGCAGAAGTAAGTGGCTCTACTGATCTAGCCACATTAACTTAATTATTCACCGCTGCTGTTCTCTCCGTGTTCGTTTTGAAGATAGGTTGAACATGATGACGTAATTCTCCCTGAGGCTGCCCCTGTCCTCTGGTTGCTATTGCAAAAATACCCCTCTGCACGGAAGATGCGCCCCTAGCTTTTCTTTCGTAAGCCCTTTGGGGGCTGAAACTTTCCTTTATGCACATTCCAGCTCTTCTGACTCCCGAGGAAGCAGCGCCTGCGGCTTTGGAACCGTTGCCCTATCCTTTTTCTCCTTTGCCAACGCTTCACCGGTACCGTAAAGAGTCCACGACTTGCATCGCTCCTCGTAGCTTTCTCTCTTTGGAAAAAGCCATTTCGTCAACCGGACGGGCAGCCCTTCCTCCCGAGCCTGCGTTACTCCCTTTACTTTGCGATGGATCTTTCGCGGGTTTGGCACCTGGTTGCCGTGTTTTGCTTGACCTACGTGCTGATCAAAATCATCCAGCTGCATCGCCGAAGACAGGCGCTGCTGAAAGCTTTGAATAGTTTTGCCGGGCCCCCTCCCCACTGGCTTTATGGTCATATACTTGAGGTAAGGGAGGGTGGAAGGCTGGGAAGGTTCGTTCCCTTTTGTGTGTGTGTGTGTGTGAGTGAGAGACAGAAAGAGAGAGAAAGATGAAAATTTGTAGTATTTCTATCTTATGCCCCATTACAGATGGGTCTTCAACTTACAACAGTTTACTTACTGACTGTTGAAAGTTGCAACAGCCCTGAAAAAATTGACTTATGACTGTTTTCCCCACATTGTTGCAGCATCCCCCTGGTCACGTGATTAAAATTCGGACACTTGGCAACTGACTCATATTTATGACGATTGCAGTGTCCTGGGATTATGTGATCACCTTTTGCGACCTTCTTATAAGCAAAGTCAATGGGGAAGCCAGATTCACTTTAGCATTGGCATTGGCATCCTTCAGTCTCAAAAGACTATGGTATTTTGCTCTGGAAGAGGTCTAAAACAGCGTCTAGTGTGACTAAAAAGGCCAATTCGAGAGTGGCTATCCTTTCCACACTGAGGGCAGATACATTCTGTCCCCTGCCCAGCCCCCAGATTTTGCTGGTTTCGGGATTGCCTCTGCCTCAGCCTGCCGAACAAGTGTCTCTTTGAATTGGAGAAGGCCATGCTGTGTCTTTAGCCTCCAAGCTGAACAATTGATGGGCAAAGTTTCCCAGTTATTTATGTCCATCCCAGGGCTGTTAGGTCCCTCTTGCAGATATCCTTATATCGCAGCTGTGGTCTCCCTCTGAGGCACTTTCCCTGCATTAATTCTCCATACAAGAGATCTTTTAGAATCCAACCATCAGCCATTTTCACGACATGCCCAAGCCAGTGTAGATGTCGCAGTTTCAATAGTGTATACTTGCTAGAAATTCCAGCACGTTCCAAGACTGTTGTTAAGATTCGCTTAAAACTGTGTTATTAGCTTAACAACTGCAGTGATTCACTTAACTGTGGCAAGAAAGCTTGTAAAACGGGACAAATTCACTTAACAAATGTTTCACTTAGCAACAGAAATGTTGGCAGTCTCTGTAGGGAGTTAGGGGGAGATGGAGGTGATATCTTGAGGTCATGTCCTTACAAACAGTTAGTAAGCCATTTTCATGCCAGGGAAGGTAGGACTTGAATCCTTTTTCATTATCTATGGCCACATAGATTTATGGCCATATTAAGAATTCTAGAGAAGGAGATGTAGTAAACAGGAAGCGCACTATATTGTTAATGTTGTTGTTTTCCTTCTTGTTCATCCACAACGCATTTAATATAATTTATGGTTCATGTTCCTTGTGCAGTTGCACGATATGCAGCCAAGGTTTGCATGGCTATATTGCCTTGTTGACAGAACTTTAATGTTATATGCAAGTTAGAAGTTCATCATACGAATCAGTTTTGAATCATAATACTTCCTGAATGACATTGTGTCAGTTAACAGCTACCTACCGGTAACATCTTTCCTGCACTTACTTTGCAATCAGGAAATGGAGAAAATTGAGTGGAATTCAATATAGGGAATTCATTAAGGCAGAGTCTCTTTGAATGATCTTAGAAGACTTCTGCCATATTTCTCTAGTCTTGGGCTAAAGGCATGTTTATACTTGTTTATGTTGGCCTCATTTCTTTTCCAGCCTCCCTACAACTATCCATAGAAAGTATCACAGCCCAATTTTCCCATCACAAGGTGGATGACAGTAAAACCTGTTTTTCTGTTCTTAGTATTCTAAATACTTAGCTTTCAAATAAGAAATTAAAAAGGATTGCCTTGTATTTCATTTGTGACCAGCAAAACCTGAAGTGCAGGCACGAAATATTGCTATCACTATATCTGTAATCTGAAACTTTCTTCATATTTTGATCAGGAGCAAAAGGTTGAGTACCTCCTCTCTGGCTGCATTCACACATTGCTCTGAACCTTAACATTATTTACTTT